>QPKB01000003.1:35433666-35488202 GCA_003546025.1 Camphora micrantha | reverse complement strand
ATAGAGTCCTATAGAAGAACGGTGTGGCATTTTCGACTTTGGCAAAAGAAAAAAAAAGACTCCTTAACTCGATTTTGGCCAAAAAAAAGAAAGACTCCTTAACTAAAAGCACCTATCCAAAATCTTGCTTGCCTTTCACCTATGGGCATCCTGTGCAAAGACAATGTGAAATATGTAGAAAATCATGCGGCCCAAATGCCCAAGTCCTACATCAGATCAAGCATTGCAAGAGGCCTAGAGAAATAGGACTCCCACTCAATCTAAGGTTTAATCCATTCCCACACATAAGACTCTCAGTAGGATTAGAAGAATATGGGTTTGAATCCCAAACATCCACGAAGATCGAAATTCTTAAATTACAAGCGCCTATTGAGAATCCTGCATGGCCACTATGTGGGACTTCTGTTGGATAATCATTGAACTTTAAATCTCAAAGATCAAAGGGTAAAATCATGTAATGGAGGTGATTTTTGGACAACCCTAAGTGTCAATGAGATCTTCCCACTGGTCTCTCCTCACCAAACTCACACTATTTTCATTATAGGGCATTTAAACACCTCCTTCGGGCCATCTAACCAAAATGATCTATCAGTCCGCACTTATACTATCTTGGGACTGTTAGGACATGTTTGGCAAACAAAGATTTAGAGGATCCCTTTGTTCAGCTAGAACTAAACCATCCATCAAGAGGATTTCTGAGGAGGGTTTCAGGATAATTTGGTAAACAAAGAGGATTTCTACAATATGTAGGATGTGTGATCCAACAGTTATAAGTTTTTTGTAATTTTCTCAAAATCCATAAAAAAAAAAAAAAAACCAACACCTAAGCTTTCACCCCATCGCCTTGTTTGGCTCTCTAGAGAATTTAAATGGTTGGATTGTGCAAAGGGGGCACAAGAATAATAAAATCAAATTTTAGGGTTTGGTATTTTTCACAAAACTCTCAAAATCCACGAGGGATCAACGGTTGAGATTTGAGCCTCTAGTCATGTTTGGTCTTTTGAGAATGATGCACGGTTTGGATCATGATTTTGTGTGATCAACGGTTAGGAGTCTTTGGCCACGTTCTCATGATCTATGATGAATCACACTACCAAATTTGACCCCATAGACGTTTTAGGCCTTTTGAAAAGACGGAATGGTTCGGATTTTGTAAAACAACCCATAGAGGTCCAGATATTGTGAACCAATAGTCTGAAATGTTTTACAAAAACCTCAAAATATATGACTAATCAACGGCTGACTTTTGGCCTAATAGCCATTCCAGACCTTCTAAACGTGACCAACGATTCAGATCTAAATCATGGCACCCAAAACGTATGGTTTCACATACAGATCACGTAACCTTAGGTTGACACCCAATATCACTGTAGCTCCACTTCTCTTCCATTGATTTGCAAAGTCTGATGAGGGAGTTCCGACCATCATAATATTCGAAAGCAGGATGCGACAACTTCGTACTACCTTTTATCACGACGCAATAAATGTGGGTTTTTCATGGAGTTTAGTTTAAACCGAAAGGAATCCTCTTACTTGTACCACTGTCAAACATGCCCTTAGGTTTTAGCTAGGATCAACAATGGATGAGTTGCGAGATGGGAAATAATACCAAGAATTGGTATAAAAGCAAAGGTTTTATAGAATCGAAAGTTGGAGGAACACCCAATTCTTTTTTATCGTGCCTTTTTCTTATTCATGTTATGTAATCTTTGATTCGAACATTTTTTTTCCCATCTTGATATGCCTTTTCTTTCATTGATAGGGATCATACAATAGTCTACCCAATGACAAGGTAGATACCCTGCCATATGTAATAATAGGTTGGCACGACATGCTAGTCTTCTCCCGTTCAAAAAAAAAAATGTTAATCTTCTACATTAGTTTTTAAGGGTAATGTTTTTATTGCATGTATTGATAGCAGTAGTACTCATATTTAAGTCCAAAAATGTTCAAATTGTGTCAGCAGTGAGGTTCTTTTGCATTATCATATACACGTGATAAGTGGTTAGTATGATTTATAGGGTCATGGTTCATGGTTTTATGGCCATATAGAATCCTTCTCAACAAGGTTGGCTTTACCATAAAGCCAACAAAGCTATTGCTTTAGGTCCCAAAAAATAAGGCCCAAAAAATAGCCCCTGACATCTTTTGAAATTCCAAAAAAGCAAAGTTGCCAACTACCATCCTTTTTTTCTCTCCCAAAAATATAAGGCCCCCTACTAACTCTCTCTTGAAAAGATACGATCAAGATTTTCATGGGCCTTAAAGTGTCATTTATGGCCTATTATATTGGGTAAATTAGGGAGAGATCCCTAAGTATTGGGTTATAAAGTCTCTAGTACATGGTACTATCCTTTAAGGCCTAGAGTCCCTTGCGCATGGGATTAGTTCAGGCGGTGGTCCCTAAGCATGTCACATCAAATTTTTAATGACTCATTTGCCCTTCTGACCATTTAAATGAGTGTCATGCAATTTAAACCTGGGTTTTAGCTCCAACTCATTGTCTTTCCCAGATTATTTTCCAATAAATGTAGTAAGATGATTTTTTTTTATCAAATTTTAAATTTTAAATTGGAGGGAACGACAATTAATGAAATTTTGCCTAGTGTAGCTTGCTTGATGCTGCTTTTTTTGTATCCTCTTCCCTCCGTTGGGTGCTTTTGGCTGTCCAAATACATATACAACTCAAATAAATTGATATCAAACTCATCCTAGTCCAAAGAAAAGTCAAATAAAATCATAACAAATTTATTTAAATTTACTTCAAACATAGAACATTTCATATTAGATTCAGATAAATTTTTATCAAAGCTAGATAATTCAAACCAAATCTAGTCAAACTAAACCAAATCTAGTCAGATAATCTCTTATCGAAGTGACATAACTTGTTTTCAAACTGGTTATGATTTCAAACACAAATAAATTCATATAAACTCACGCTAAAGTCAGATAAATTCACATCAAAGTCAGATGAATTCACAGCAAACTCAGATAAATTCACTTTAATCTAGTTTAATTCATATCATACTCAAATTAATTTAAAACAAACACAAATAAATTCATATCAAACTTAGATATATTCATACCAAACACAGATAACATCGTGCCAAAGTCGAATAACATCACGCCAAAGTCATATAACACATACAAAACCTAGATAAATTCACAGCAAACTCAGAAAAACTCATTTAAAACTAAGTTGAATACATTTTAAAGTCAAATAAAATCATGTGAAATCTAGTTAATTTCATACCAAACTCATATTATTTCATAAGAAACTCAGATAAATTCAGTCAAAACTTAGAGAAAATTGTATTAAAGTCACATAAATTCATTTGAAACCCTGTTTAATTAATAACAAATGTAGTTAAATTGAAATCAAGCTCAGATAAAATCATGTAATATATAGATAAATTCATTTAAAGTCCTGTTTAATTGATCACAGACTAAGATAACTTCATAATAAGCTTAGATAAATACATGTAAAAGTCAAATAACTTCATATCAAACTTAGATAAATTCAAGCCAAAACTTAGATAAATTTATGTCAAACTCAATTAAGTTCAAGTCAAGATGATTCGGTTGCTCGAGGTCACCGATGAGTTGATTTGCTTCTTTCTACAGTTTCCTTCATCTTTAATTTCGAAATCTTTATTTTGCTTAGGTTTCAGAGTGTATAACGGAATATTTTAAAGTAGAGCGTGTTTGGTGACGTATAGAGTATATAAAGAGAGTGAGTTTTTGTCTTTTTTACTCATTTAATGTTACAAGAGGACCGCTCCCTTTATGAGAAAATACTTTTGACCCTAGGCTAAGAAACGTAGTGTTGAGGGACTTCTCACCAAAAGCCCCTATTATGTTTTCAAATCTGCCCCTTATATTTCTATTGATTTTAGCACACCATTATATTACTAGTAGTCCATGTATATCAAATCTCAACCATGCATTCAGCCATGAACCTGCTTCACAAGTTTGTCTCATTATTTTTGTGTATCATATTTTAATAGGGACCCATTCAGATTTGATCCATGATGTGGTTGTAATAGATCAATAGCTTGGGATTTTAACCATAATAATAGATCTTAAAATTTAAGATAAACAATGGGCCCCAGCTGAAATTTATTCACTTTCCCACAGTGCATATGAGCACCGTGCATCTGGAACATTCAATACGTGAGACACACTTCTGAAGTCCATCTTGGATGATCCTGACTCATTATGCATATGCGCATTTTGTGTAGATAGGGTTACAAATGGGTATCCGATTCTCTGATTACCTGAAAGTTCCAACCTGCAAAAAACTGGGTCTGGAACCTATTTTAGATTCGATTCATAAACAGGTCCGGGTCCAGAACCCAATTTAGGTTCCGATTGATAAACAGGTCAGGTTCCGGGTCCATATAGGTTTCGACCCGTGGAACCGGGACCCGATATATGAGCCTTTGATATTACAACTTATACCTCAAAATCAACTTTCTTTTAGACATTTTTATTTATAATACTGGAGGTAGTAGACTTGATGTACTATTATAAGTTGAATGATATGCTTATTTTTAAAAAAAAATGAAGAATGAAAAAAAATTAGAATCGATTTTGAAACTAGATTCTAGTCCTCTAGGTGGACCTGGATTCACGTTTTCTTATCGGAACCAGGTCTGGAACCATCAAAACAAGTTCCGAGTCAAAACCGGATCCGGAACTGGAACCGTTATTTAGAAACGGGTCCGGGTCCACTATGGTTCCGATTCGTAACAGTTCCGTTTGCAACCCTATGTGCTGGTGAAAATGCTCCGAGAACCACCAGTGGCAGACTCATGATTTTTGTTTGTGGGGGTGGAGCCAAATAGGTAGCTAAATCATTCATTTTAAGCTAATTCAATTCCATTTGGCCATAAAACATTATTAGCTTAATTAAACATAGTTAATTAGCTTAATTTTCAATCAATTAGAGTTAATCTCAATTAACTTGGGACAGGGTCTAACAATAGTCCCAGAATTTTCAAGTGGGTTTTGGAGGTGGACATAAGATATGTTAGCAAAACTTTAATATAAAAACTTAATTAGTAATTTTGGATCACAAAACATCAAGAAAAGTAAATTTTAAATAAAATATTTAGAGCTTTTTGTATATACCCCTAAGGTTTGTAGAATTTGAAATTAGGCCCCTGAGATTTTAGTATTTGCAAATAGGCCCTTGCACTTTCATTTTAATACCTTATGTGTCCCAAAAATCAATAGTCTTCTAACCATCCTATGTTTTTAAAGTGAAATGACATTTTTGTCCATCACTTTTATCCTTATATGCATAATCTCAAAAGCTTGGACTCAATCTTTTTATAAAGCATATAACATTATTTACTTGGTGGGAGAGAAAAAACCTATATGAATTTATTCCTTTTATAAATACGGGGCTCATTTCATTAAACCCACATTGATCGTGACGACAATAACACATATACTTATAACTAGTTATGATTTTTTAATCTATATATGTCCCACCATTGGATTGATGAAAGTTTCAAAATACATGATTAAGCTTCATGTGTAGGGGGTGTAAAAAAGTATTGGGGCAATGGGCAAATGTAAAAATATATATTAAATTTTAGAATTTGTGAGGGGTGGTGTTTGGCTCTATTTAAAAGAAATATTGGGGGGAGGGGCAAATGTTAAACAAAAAATATTAATTTTTAGAATGTGCGGGGTTTTTAAACTTTTTTCAAATATGGGTAGGGCTTAACTCCCCAGGCCCTTGTACCTAGGTCCACCCCCGATCATATGCGTGAGAGGATTATTATTGAGAGAAACCATTGGGACTTGAGATAGAATAATGGTGTTTTTGCAAATAAAAGTATACTCATTTTTGTTTAATTGATATATGGGCAAAGATGTCATTTATATAAAATTCCAACATAAATCTCATGGTGGATGCTCATTCTTGTTAGGAATATTGATTTTGGGGACATGAAAGGTATTAAAAGGAAAAACTATTGGCCTATTTACAAATACTAAAACCTTAGGGGCCTATTTACAAATTTTACAAACCTTAGGAGGGTCTATACAAAAAGCTCAAATATTTATAGTAATATTAAAATATAGAATATGCCTTATTTAGAATTGTCGCTCTAGGCCTCAAATTGTCTCAAGCCGGCCCTGCAGTTCTCAATTGCCACTTACCCAAGTCTACTTGCATATAGTGACTGACTTTATCTCTAATTCCTTAGCTCCACATTTGGAAAAGAACTGCCCAACTCAGCATGATATTATTTGTTTTGGCCCACGTGCACATGCGATATTCCAGTATTGCTCCGGCCCAAGAAGGCTTAACTCTGGAGTTCTTATGGGATCCGAGGCCGTACGATTTTAAAATACATCATGTTGAGTTAATACGAAGTTTGACTTATAAGCGTAAGGTCAGGACTTGGATATTTCCGATATAAGACTTTATGTATTTCGAGCCCTCTGAGAGACAAGCAAGCCAGTAAGCAAGACGGCCAAGCTCAGACAGGTGAGATCGGCTCTGATACCAACTGTTCGCAGCCCCACCCAACTTAATATGACATTGTCCGCTTTAGCCTATGCCCGTACTGCTCCCGCCTAGTGCACACGGTTAACTCCGGAGTTCTTATGGGGTCTGGAGCTGTAAGATTTTTTGAAAATGAGCCAAAAGTTTATATATATTTTTTTAACTCTCCCCTTTCAGTTTTGTTGAAGCCTTATCCCTGGGGTAGAATTTTAGTTTAGATTTTGGCTTGTTTCTAGAAGATTTTAGCCCATGTGATTTCTATCAATTTTAGGTCGAGAACAGACCTAAGAGATAAAATTAGGCCCTATGATATGAAACCTTACTAGTTTGGGAGGATAATCTGGAAAATCATAAGATTATATGCACATATGAGGGATCGGTTTAAATTGATATGCATCTTCAGTTAGACTAACCATCACACTATGTCAATTGTTGGCAGATTTAAATGGTGGTCGCTTTCATGAGCATCTGATATGTGTCATATCAAAATGGCACCGATTTTTTTTGAGTTCAATTGTCAACTCATATGTGATGATTAGAACTTTGGGTTGGGAAGCCTTCTATACCCGAGCAGTGCTACTTGGACAAACTTTTTGGCCAGAATTTTGGATAAACCATATGATATGCCTTGAATATCACCTATGATATTCAAGGCATATCATATGGTTTGTTCAAAATTCTGGCCAAAAAGTTTGTCCAAGTAGACTTTTTGTCTATACCCTTGTAATTACGGTTTGGAAGGTTACTTATTAGTACCCATACGTAGGACTAAGAGTCGTCTTTGGGCAGTCATTATATTTGACTGGACCTACAGTAAATTTAGTATTGTGAGACGCATTGTGTTTTGTGATATAAACTTATAGGAGTGATATCGAGGTCTCCCTCCCTTACGAGGGAGCTCTCTTACCTCATCCGATATCTACTTTCCTCATAAGAAGGCTGGATAGTGGGTACCAAAAATAAAAATAAAAATAGGAGTGGTTACCAGGAGGGAAAAGCAAGAGCTCCCATCCCGACAATCCAAAAGACGGAAATGCCACCCAAACAGCGCGAAGCCCATTGATATATTTTTCCATTCTCCTGCATCTCTTCCCACAATAAGGCACATAATCATCTCACTAGAGGCAGTCCATGAATAGAAGTGCTTACTCTGGATAGTCAAGTATGAGGTATTAATGTGAGCTTTCCTTTAGCTCCAAATTTGTTGGATAACATTGAACAGATAGCAATGCTTCAAACTCTAGTATTGAACAGATAGCAATGCTTCAAACTATAGATATGTGTGAGATGTTGCCATAAGAAAATACAAATATGACTAGAGAACTAATTAGGGTGTTATTGGGCTTATGACAGTGGGCATGATTAGAGTTTGTCTCAATTGCATGAGCCACGTCCATCATTTGCACTTTGATAGGAGATGAGAGGATGAAGGAAATAGCAAACCCAATGCAAACATCCTTTGGAAGATGGCTTAGGAATTCAAACATGCCTCTGCCTTGTCTATCATCTTCTGCATTCTTTTCTTTTGATAGATCCTCTGAAACCCAACACAAAGTTGTGAAACATGATATTTACTCACACTATATGATAACTTGGTATTATCATCTTTTTGTGTGTGTGTGTGTTTTGAGTTGATTTAAAAACCTAAATATGTCTGTCTCGAAAAAAAGGTATGCCAATGGCAATGCAACCGTTTACCATATAATGCAATATAGTAGAAGAAACAAAGGTGAAGAAGATTCATCAATAGTTATTAAATAATCACTATTTAATTAAAATTAAATTAAGAAGAAATGAAAAGGGAATACCAGCCCATCGAGTTAGTATATCAAAACTCCAAAAAAATTCTGATCGATCTACATCTAAACCTTATATCCTTCACCTCTTCCGCTATAATATTTCTTTTTGAATTTCCATGAATTCCTGAGACTTCAATTCCGTGCAAACGAACAGGCCTCTAGACAAAGTGATTAGTGAAAAATTAACATAAATAAATAAATATCTAACGAAGTTTTACAATGCCCCGTCAAGAGATAATCAGCAGATGGTCTCCTAGGCAATCTGAACCATTCATTTGTTGGGACAAATCCAATATGTTTATTAGTGTAGATTTTCACCCTGGATTCCCTAGACCTGTAAATCAACTGTTGGGGTTGTTAAATTGAAGCAATTTTTGGTTAAAGTCCTTCACAGAGCCTATACACTAGATGAATGCTTATGATCACAAAGAGTGGGGCCGTAGATATTGGTGCTCTGCAGACTATAATTTCAACTAGTTTTGCAGTCTCCCAACGTCACTAGTTTAGTTTTAAGAAGGCTACAGGGGTGGGTCCCATCATGTTACAAGAAGTTCACACACAAAGCACCTCTCTCACTCATGGGTGGGGATCTTTTGGGTGGTCCATATAATTCTCCTTTAACTCAGTACTCCAGTCAATCTACCTAAATACCATGGTTACCCTTGTGTCCCTAACCTTAACCCAAACCCTAACCTTCCCCATTGTATATTATGAGTTGAAAAAAAGTCTTACCTTTTAGCACCACCCAATTTGTGGGTCCCACATGGTTATTAAATCTCCAATTTATTTTACATAAATCCTTAACATGTATCTAAATTTTATTGGATTTTCTCACTCCCCCCTCTCTCTCTAAAAGGAAATTCATGCAAGTGACAACTCACAACTCCAATACCTTTTTGTACAGACATCGGCATGATGTGGCCATCTTCACCAAACAAATCCTCACCATTCATCTATTGTCCCAACTCCCAAGTCAAGATTTACATGATCCTAACCATTCAATCAGAGAATTACCTAAGAGGAAAATGGAGTTATTTTTTTCAAAGGAAAACCCAATCAATTTCTCAGATGATCATTTCTACAAGCAACTAACTACCATCATTGGATAGATGGATGGCCCATTATGTGGGGCCCACCAAATGCTGGCCCACATGAATGCACATAAGAACCCTGCCCATCATAAATTGTCCTTTTGATTAACTTTTCATTTCTGGCTAAAAAAATAAGATTTAGTATATCAATATTTTTTTGCATTTTGGGTAAGTGGCCAACTTTAACCTAACTCTAGGGTTAGGATCTAACCATGGTTAGGGTTTCAACTGGTGGGTTAAGGTTAAGAAAATACTTAAATAAAACCAGGGAAAAAGCCCATGGCCCCCTTTGTATTTTTTTTAACTCATTTTGAGAGCAAGATTTGCTGTTTTTTGGGGTCTTTTTTTTTTTTATTTTTTGGATTTGGGTGGGAAAAAAGGAGCAGATGATGGAGGTCTTCCCATGGCGGCCTTCCGATTCAAATTCCTCCAACGGCAGCGATCTTCTTTGAATGGGTATTTTCTCTTTAGCTTTCTCTTTAATCCCTCTCTGTTTTGAATGTCATTTTACCTCCTGCCGTGGACTGATGTCAGAGATCGGGCTCTCTAGGGTTTCAGCCCCAAGTGCTGAAGTCTGGGAACTTTGAAAAAAATAGATTCTTGGAATTACCACCGTTGGATCTTCTCTGGGGACATTGTTTATGCGGATCTATAGCGTGTGATGTTCTTTCCACTTTTTGGAGATGTTTGGGAATTGGGGTTTTCTGTTCTTTGCTTTATATTGAAGTTTTATTTTCTGGATGTTTAATTTTTTGAGGGTATGTTGATTTGAGGATTGCTTTTTTGAGGTTTTAATTGTGGGTAGTGGGAAATTTAGGGTTTTGGGTTTTGATGCAGGTTTTCAGATGTGGGTTGTTGCTGGTCTTTGGGTTGTGATGGATTTGATGTCGATTGGATAGTTGTAATTTGATGTTTGGGGTTGTTTGATTCAGCCTATATTGGAATGTTGAGTACGTCAATTATAGTGTTTGATTCTTTCCTATATGCTTTAGGGTGCCTTTTGGAATTTAGGGTTTGGTCATTGAGAACAAGCTTTGATTGAATAATGGCTTTGGTTGTTGCTTTGGTCGTGCTTTTGAATCCATTTGGGGAAAGGGATTTAATTGGTTTTCAATTATGGGAACTCTTACTTTTCTGTTTATTTATAAGAATTTGGTAGTTGAGGTTGCTTCTCATAAATGGATAAGGGAGTGGGAAAAAATGAGGGTTTGGTTTTTTAGATGTTAGTACTACAGATATGCTCTGTTCTTGATCGAGACTGTTTTTTGGCTTTTGAAACTAATTGATATGTAGCTTCCACTATTGTTTTTAGGTGGACATTGCTGGTTCGGTCTAACTAGATTTTTGAAAAATGCAGTAGCAAAAGGGTAGTTTATTTGTGAGTTCTTCACGAAGAGAGGGGCACAAGTGTTGCTTTCGAGCATGGTGTGAAATAAGTTCAAGTAGAAGGGCAGAACTAGCAAAGGTGGCACTAAAAAGATGGGCAGTTGCAACAATGTAAATGAGTACAATGAATAATTGAGCTAGGTTTTGTGTTTTTAGCTTGGTTGGAGACTTGGAGTTTTAGAGTAGACCTTTTATAGTTGACCAGCATTAAAAGGATGATGACGATGATTGTGAAGATGGTGATGGTGATGATGCAATAAATACCTAATCATAGGTTTTTGTTACTCTTTTTTTCATTCAGTTTTTAGGTTTGATTATGGGCGGGTGAGAATGATTGATTTCTTTTTGTTAATATTTGTGTTTGGTTGGGTTTCTGAAAGGCCTTTTGAGAAGTGTGCTCTGCTTATGCTTCTTTTTAGTGGGCAGGTTCTTTTTCTTCCTGGTCATCCTTATTTTTGAATAGTCTACTAGTTTGGTTAATCTTTTAAATTCTACATTGGGAAGACCGTGGAAATTACAGTGGTCTGCATTTTTGCACAACAGTTGCAATGTAGGTAGCTTTTGTTGTCACTACTGTTAAGTACCAATGCATTACTGTCGATGGATTTTGAGAATTTGATGTTTCTTGACTCTTGTAGTTGATTTAAGTTCATATGGAGCATCTAGTATGCCAATGGTAGCTTTTTTTAGAATTTTATGTTGTTCCTAAATTGGGATTCGGTGCATGAGAGAAGGATTGACTTGCTTAGGTTTATTATATTGTATCTGGTCAAGATTTTAAAACAGTTTGAGTATTTATTCTTCTTTAGATTGGTTTATATATATATATACACATAGACATATACACACACACATACACATATACGTATAGATATAGATACATATACATATATATATATATATAGGGAGATGTTCCTATGAGAGTTACTTTCACAGTACTATGAGAGTAAAGGTGGGGCCCCTCACATCCATATTGCCAACAGCCCTCGCATTTGGGCTGTTGGCATTGGAGATGGATGTGAGGGGCCCAGACCCTTACGCTCATGGTACCGTGAGTTATTCTTATAGGAGCATCTCCCATGAGCAAGGCTCTCGTAAGCTCGAGCTTAGGAGAAAATTTATTAAGCTCATATTTGTGGGGCCTTCCTTTGGTTCATCCACATGACCCTCCTAAATTGCACATGTCCACAAACTTTCGGTCACATCTGAATTTACTAGACCGTTAGATCGACTATGTATCGATCTGAATAGACTGTTGACCATTAAACTTTTGGGCCCATATGAAGATGATAGAAATCACGGTTGTGGCTGATTTTTTGCAGAGACGAGGATCCCAGAGAGTCCTTGAAATCACGGTTGTGGGCCCCACCACACACTTGAGCTTACCTTATCCTAAGCTTGAGCTTAAGAGGCCCATATGTATATATATATATATATATATATATATATGGAGGCGGTTCTGTAAGGACCATCCTTACGGTCCGCATCGTTTGGAACATCCACTGGGGCCCACCTTATGACCCATCCAAATTGACCACTCATTTATAACCCCCTTATAGGCATTGAATCCCATGAATTTGCATGGATTCAGATGAATTAGACCGTTGGATTGAGGGTCAATTTTTCTTCTTTGATATAATGCTATTAAACTTGTAGACCATGGATGAAGGGGTTAGAGGTATTAGATTGACTTCAAATTTGATATGTAAGTTGGCCCTACTTGGATCTTTCAGTTTCCCTTGTCCCATGACCAATGGGGTCTGACGGTGGGCCCCAATAGGCAGTCCGCACCGTAAACTGTAAGGACGGTCCTAGTCCTTACAGGACCGCCTCCCACATATATATATATATATAGGGGAGCGTTACATAGTGCCCGGGCACATTTTTTCTAAAAAACACCCACTCCTAGTTTGGCCCATTAGGATGCATGATGATCATAGAAGTTTATTGGATGAAAAGATCCATATGAGGAGTACCTACATGCAAAATTTTGAGCCCATAAGATCATCCTAACCTTTTGATCTATGGCTCTAAAATTTAATGGTTTAAAGGCATTATTTTATTATGATTTCAATCTAGCAGTGAGGAAAAGTTGTATGAGTGTCAAACTTAGACTTGTGACTATTCATTGTGGGGTAGTGTGTGAAAAGACTTGATTGACACAATATGGGCCCTAACAAAAAAAAACAGGGGCGCAAAAAAGGGTATTTTTAAAGTGGGGCATTTTTGAGAATTTCCCATATATATATATATATGGGAGATGCACCTTACTATGAGAGATAAAGTGAGGGCCCTCACAATTAAGTTGTTGGCATTGGATATGGATGTCTGGGCCCCACCCTATCCCTTATAGTAAGGTGAGAGATGCTCTCATAGAAGCATCTCCCATATTGTGTGTGTGTGTGTGTATATATATATATATAACAAAAAATGGAAATTTTGAGGTAGCATTATACATTTTAAAGGTTCTACATGAAAGAGAGTGAAAGAAATAATATCAGTTGATCCATGTTAACTTTGGAACATCATTACTTCAAGTTCACTATTCCGTTCTGTCTGATGGATATTTAAAGTTTTTCTTATTTTTGCTTTAAATCTAATTTTTTGAGAACATGGGTGTGGTGACTAAGAAAACTTGATTGTTGGTTCAGTGGACCTTTGTTTTTGTACTTGGAGCAGTGGGAATTATGGTGAATGAAAGCTTTGATTGATTCATTTTGGTTTCTTTAATTTTAGGATTGATAACCTTGATTTCTGCATCGTAATCAATTTTATGAAGTGTGTTTCCTGTTTTTTTTTTTCTCCTTTTGTATTAGGACTTGGAGCATTAAGAAGAGGATGATTGATTGGGATCATAAAGAGTCTTGGAAATTTTCAGATAGTGCCGGTTGAGTTCTTGTTGGTTTAGTAGCAAGGAAATAAAAGATTTAAGGAATGGAGTGCAATAGAGATGAAGCCACAAGAGCAAAAGAAATCGCCGAGAGGAAGTTTAAAGCAAAAGATGTTGCAGCTGCAAGGAAGTTTGCTTCAAAGGCACAAAGTCTGAATCCTGAACTTGATGGTATTTCCCAAATGCTGGCAACTTTTGAAGTTTATCTTGCCTCTGAAAACAAAATAAGTGGGGAAACAGATTGGTATGCAATTCTTGGTGTCAATGCTACAGCTGATGATGATACAGTGAAAAGGCAGTACAGAAAATTAGCTCTCATGCTACATCCAGATAAGAACAAATCAGTAGGTGCTGAGGGGGCGTTTAAGCTTCTTTCTGAAGCGTGGAGCGTATTGTCTGATAAGAGTAGAAGATTGTCATATGATCAGAAGAGGAATACAAAAGGCTCCCATCAGGAAGTTCAGCAAACTAGAGATTCATCTGCTCCAAATGCTAATGGATTTTATAATTTTCCAAAAACTACATCCAACACAAAACCTCCGAAGGCTGCTTCTCGCACAACAGCCCCTACATCTGTTCCTACTTCATCACGCCCATCAAAAACCAACACATTTTGGACCGCATGCAACCAGTGCAAGATGCAATATGAGTATCTTCGAGTTTATCTCAATCACAATCTTCTGTGCCCCAACTGCCACAAACCCTTTCTGGCTGTAGAAACAGGGAGTCCAGCAAATGGCTCCAATTCCTCTGTCACCTTTTCCTTTCCTCAACAGCAACGTCAACATAATACAAGCAAAAATGCATATGTTCAGGGAAGAAATAGCTCAGCTGCTCCAAATGCTGGAACTGCAGGGTACACGCATGGGGCAGGCATAGACTCGTTCAACCAAGCTAACTTCCAGTGGAGTCCATTCTCTAGAACAGCTGGTGTTGCAAGTGCGGCAGCCTCATCTTCTGCTGCTGCGCAGGCTGCTAATGTTGTTCACCGCACATATGAGAAAGTGAGAAGAGAACGCGAGGAGGCGCAGGCCACGACTAGAAGAGAAGAGGCCATGCGGAGGAAGAATTCCACTTCTAAGAGGGCATCAAGTGGTTCCTCCATGGGTAATTCTAATGCCGCTTCAAGTAGCAATGCCTTAGATAGAGAGCGTGCTGCTCCAAAAGCAGAGAGGCCTGCAAAGAAAAGAAGAGGCATGGATGATGATGGAGTAGATGAAGTGGAAGAAACAGGATTCAAAGGACAGACTACAAGCAGGCATATCAATGCTCACACAGGTGTTCCTGAGAGTGAAAGAGTTAATGATCAGGTGCTGACTCGTAACCTTTTAATAGAGAAAGCTCGGACAATGATTCGCAACAAGCTAGCTGAATGGGATGCTGCTGCAACTGCCAAAGCTGTAGTGAAAGAAAAAGAAAAGGAAAAGGAAGCAGCGTCAGTGCCAAATACTGATGCATCTGATCAAAACAAAGCAGATGAGCCTGTCAATGAAAAGAAACAAGTATCGATTAATGTTCCTGATCCTGATTTTCATGATTTTGACAAGGACCGGACGGAGAGGTCCTTTGATGCCAACCAGGTGTGGGCTGCATATGATGATGATGATGGGATGCCGCGTTTTTATGCCTTGATCCAAAAAGTAATCTCATTGAAGCCATTTAAGATGCGTTTCAGCTGGCTAAACTCCAAAACTAACAGCGAGTTGGGCCCAATCAATTGGGTTGCCTCTGGTTTCACCAAGACATGTGGGGAATTCCGGGTGGGCCGTTATGAAGTGAATGACACAGTCAATGTTTTCTCTCACCGGGTCAGATGGGAGAAAGGTGTGCGGGGAGTAGTGAGGATTGTTCCTCAGACAGGCGATGTATGGGCTCTCTATCGAAACTGGTCCCCTAATTGGAATGAAAGGACCCCTGATAATGTCGTACACAAGTATGACATGGTGGAAGTGCTTGATGGCTATAATGAGGAGCACGGTGTATCTGTGACCCCTTTGGTTAAGGTTGCAGGTTTCAAAACAGTGTTCCACCGGCACATGGACCCTGCACAAGTTAGGAGGATTCCAAGAGAAGAGATGTTTCGGTTCTCTCATCAGGTGCCTTCTTGGTTGCTTACAGGTGAAGAAGCAGCAAATGCTCCAAAAGGTTGCCGTGAGCTCGATCCAGCAGCTACTCCTTTGGAACTTCTTCAGGTTATAACAGAGACTACAGAAGACAAGATGGCAGACACTGCTGAACTAATGCAAGAAAGTAAGGACAAAACGATGATGGAGACTGCTGAAAAAATACATGAATCTAAGCAACATGAGGCAGTGGGAATCATAGAACAAATACAAGCAACTAAGAAAGATGTGGAGACAGTGGATAAAAGACAACAGGGTGAAAAAAATGGAAAGTCAACAAAACAAATAAAGGAAACTAAGGAGGATTTTGTGATGGATTCTATGGAAAAAATACACAAAACTAATGGAGGTGTGACTGCCGAGACTGAAGAACAACTAGTTAGTTGAGCCTCAGGTTATTGAGGCACCGATTCAATTGAGAAGAATGTGATACATGTGTTGATTTCTTAAGAGCAAAATTAAATCAGTCCATTCCGGCTGTTTTTGGCTGCATCTCTTTATACTGATGATTGGGATACGGATGCCAGGATTTGGGGTTAGTGGCATTGTCTAACCTTAATTTTGGTGTGGAAGGCAGAGATATCTTAAAAGGTAAAAAAAACCTTGGAGTTGTTCGGAGTGGGCAGTGGGATTTAATTTATAGCCAACACTGGCTGTTGAATTTTCTCATGTATCCTTTTGCAATGTATTGCTCCATTTCTTCTTTTTGCTATCAACTGTGAGCTATTATTTTCTCCTTTTCAATTTGGGTAAAACTTTTTATTTCCTTGTTTCTGATTACAGATCTAAGAGCATAGTGTAGATTGTTACTCAGTTGATTATAAGTTAATGCTCTATTGATGTCTCAGTAGTTAGTTGATTGTAAGTTAATGCTCTATTGATGTCTTAAAACTATTGCTGTTTTTCAGTGGAACCCAAACTCGTAAGCCCCCAAATACCATAGATCAATGAGCATTTGAATTGCTTGTAATGGAAACCAAACTTGTAAGCTGGAAAATCCCAACTATTGCTGTTTTAGTGGAAACCAAACTTGTAAGCCCCTCAAGTATGCGAAATGCAGTCCTTTGTTTTGTTTCACAGGTCCACAATTTACTGGATTTTGAGGTCTTGGCCTAGGCAGCCTGGGGCTGAATTAATGTTGAGCCTTTTGACATATGGGCAGGACGCCAAGCATGAGACATTGTTTGGGTTGAAAATCCATCAACCTCATGTAGCATGTCGTTGTAGAGACTCGATTGATATGTCATCTTCATCAGGCCTAGTGTTTGTTGTAATAGTGTGGCAACAGGCTTGGCTTTTAGGCCCACAAACTGGATGAAACCCTTAATGCTAGGCTCCATGTATAAACAGACTTGAGCAGGAAGCCTGGCATGACTGGTTTTGAGTGTTTTACCTAGAAAAAAAAGAAAAAAACCAACTTTGGAACAATCTTTTGCACATAAATATCTGTAGACTGTAATGATCTTTGTTGATTTTCCAGCAGGTTAGCTGATATTCTCCATCTGTTGTCTCATACTAGATCTGAATCCCAGAACGTAATTTTTTTAAAGAGGGAATTAACTTTTTAACAACCTTTTGCATGTAATTATCTGCATTGATCTTTGTTAGTTTTTCCAGCATTACTAGCTGTTATTCTCCATATGTTATCTCATAACTGAATCCTTCATTTCATGCTTGATGATAACTAATTTATGCAGCATGAGACCTGACACTGGATTTGTCATGCTGACTTTTAAAGGTCCTGTTGCTGCCTGTGATGCCTGGATACAGCAGTTGGAAGCAGGGATTGGACTCCAGTCTTTATTGATAAGTAGGGTGCTTATACAGATGTGTCGGTATTCCATCCATCCAATCTATTGATACAAGAAAAAAAGAAAGCAGAATGATTGTACTATATACGCATGACATTTCTCTTGTTCTGCTGATATCCCTCAATTTTCTGTTGAATGAAACTGTAAAGTTCTCCTTTGACCCTATTCAGAACATCTCTTGTATTAGAACTGACTGCCCATCTCCTTGCCAATTCAGATTGCATTTAGTATCAGAAAGTAAACCCAGTAATGGGGCAAATAGCAGTCGAACTTGAATGAATTCAGTGCTATTTTCGTAGGGGGTATTTTAAATCAGTTTCTTCTGATTTGTCTTGTAACTGTTGATTCAATTCCGGACCCTATTTGTCATTCAGACCTAAAATCAGAACCTAAACCTAATATTTACAGGTTGGGCAGTTGGGAAATGCATTGTTTAAAAACTCAGGGACTAAACTCATCTGGGAATGTCATCTGGTCAAGTAAATAGGGACCCACAGTCAGGTGAGACAATGAATTTTGATAAACCTATGGGGTATAAAAGCCCATTTCTTTCTACTCTGGCAACATGACTTTGGTCTAGGGCTAGACCCAAATCATAAGTTAGATTCACTACAAATACTTGGGTGTATTTCTAATTGGATCCAAACTCATACAAGATGTTCATAACTGTGGACCGAAACATAGAGCTGATTGTCAACCTAGCCCAGAATTAGGCCCAAACTGTTCTGGGTTTAATATTTTGCATAAATTTTGGTTAAAATGGGTATGCAATGACATACATTAAGATTTTTTTTTCTTTTTGGCAAATTCAAAATTAAGAAAAGAGGCCATGCCGTGCTTGCTTTATTTTGAATCTCTTAATCCATCGTAGTAGTGATTTTAATCATCTTATTGGAGGAGTATTAAAGGAAATATTTTCTCTCGCAAGCAACGGGATGCGGGGAAAATGGATTAGTTTCAATGGGGGTCCCAACTAATGATGGAGGGTCATGATTGTTTTTCCTGGAAAGATATCTGTATTAAAAGGTGAGGACTAAATGGCCAAGACGCTGATAAGACAATCACTTTAATTGGATTTAGCTGATGGGTGGGGATCATTTATCAAAGAAGAGGCTGTTTGATGTTCATCCTTTAATGCGCAAGTTGCAGGAATCCTAGTAACTGGTTAGTACTGATTAAACAAACAAACAGCGTTTACTAACCATGAAATCCTAAGAATTCGATACGAAGTTGGCAAACAGGCAGTAAAGTTCTTAAGTATCTTTCGTATAATTCGGTACCCATAGATTTTCTGCAAGTAAATGAAATTTTATACCAAAGACACTTGTGGGCAAAATAATGAATGTCCTAACATTTTAAGACATTCAAGAAAATCAACAAAGACGGAATGTTTGGGTTACACAAACAATTTCTTTCATGTCTCATGCCCTCTCGGCCTCTCCTTTCTTCCGAGGGTTAAATTTCATGTACCATATGGTGAGTTCTCTTAATTCTAATAGACCTAGATCTCAACCCCACTTTATAAGGACCTCTTAAAAATTCCACACCACTATACACTTTGGAATTTCCTGTTGCATAATGAAGTTCTACTCCCAGATTTCAACTCAAAAGGAAAGCACACTGATAGCTTTTAGGGGTCGGTTGCCTTTTACACATTCGATAGGAAAATGGGTTTTACATAAGAAAATATTACACATGTGCAATAAATTATCATGTTTGTCAAAATCACCATTTCACATAAGTGGGTAAACCAAACGGTTTCAGATTTATTTTGGTGATTTCACCTTTTCACTCATTTCTAAAAAATCTATGAAGAATTAAGATATGAAATTAAACATCCCCATATTTACCATTAATACAAGAAGATTGAATGGTGTGAATCATGAATTGGGGGACCACATAAGTTCAAAAGATTAGGTCTATAGGTTAGGACTTTTCACAAATTACAAAAAACCTATAAAGACTTTTTTTTTTTCCATTTTTGCTTCAAACGTATAAAGATTTAAGATAATCCGCTTCTAGATCATTAAATTAGAGTGAAGCATGCAAGTCTCGGGTAACGTTCTCCTCTGAGCAAACTGCATGTAAGCTATATGCATTGCAGTCTAGCTCGTGGGGCCCATTCAAATGTTAGTTTATCAAGAGGAGGAGAGCAAATGGAAAGGTCACCTCATGTACATGGGGATCCGAAAATAAGCCCACCAAATTAGCCTAGCCCTTGATTTAACACCTTTAAAGTTTAAAAGCATCTTAACCATTGATTTCCTTGAGATTTAATCCAACGGCAACTAAAGGTTCAATGAGTGTAAAATTGGACATGATACCAGATCATGGGATGAAAAAAGTATAAAGGGCTGCATTGATGAAAGGCGGGCCAAGTGGTCCCCACAGTTCTGGACTGCACTTGGAAGTGCTCATGGGAGAATATTTTTCCTGTAAACGGTATCTATAAAACTTTGGCACCTATGTCCATTTGGTGGGCCATCTACATGAGCAGAGTGATCATCAACCTATTCCTAAAAAAAGAAAAAAAAAAAAAAAAAAAAAAAAGGACGGCTATGATGACAACCGTAAGATCACTTGTTGGAGTGCAATTCGTTTACTGGGCCACAATATGTACTGATCAACCTAAAACGATGATGAAACTATCCAATTTCAATGTTGGTCAGCAATGTGTCCATCCATCTAGATGGCACACTGAATTCCATCCATCTACTGGGCCATCATAATTGACATCGGACAGCCATCGATCTATTCCATCTCAGCCGTAGAGAAAATTTAAGTAAACTTGGACCATGCTAATCTTCTCTATATCATTCCAACAAACAACAATATTTGTACAGTTGTTCATTATAAAGCATATATTGTTCTTAGGCCCCGTTCTTTCTTAGTCTCTGTCATGATGTGGGATACAAATGCTAAGAGTCGAGATAGCATTGCTTGAGGCGAAATGCCTGTACTAGTCCTCTCTTTGCTGGACTGAGTTTTTGGGAATTTCAAACCAATTTCAAATGCCCAAACAACACAGAATTCCTGACATTTCTGAAATCTGAAATGAAAACTGCTTAGTCTCTGTGATGTTACAATAAGAGTGAGATACAATATAAGGCTGCCTGTACTAGTCTCTCTTTGCTGGACTACCATGCCAAACAAACAGGCCATGATAATCTAAATGAAAACTGATATGGTGTGGTCCCAATTCTGCTCTTTATCTTAAAAGGTCTAATATATCTTGGTGAAAGTTTTCCTTTCTGCCCAAATCGGATTGTACCTTTCATTGGAGAATTTTTCAGAAATACCCAATCATCAATAGAAAATTCCAAATCACGCCGACGATTGTCAGCATAACTCTTCTGCCTTGATCGGGCTACTCTCAATTTGGTTATTAGGTGGAATTAAAGGTATTAAAGATACCATAATTGATACACCTGCAGCCACTATTTGGGAGAATTTTAAGAAGCAATTTGAGTGGAACTTTGTTCCAAAGCATGTGAGGCAGAGGAAAAAATCAGAATTTTTGAATTTGAAGCAAGGGCAAATGACTGTGACTGTATATGTACATATGTTTATACAGCTGTCCAAATATGCTAAGGACCTGATCGGCACTGAAGAGAAAAAGATAAAGCGGTTCATAAATGGTTTGAACCCGGCTTATAAGAAGATGGTCTCGGCAAGTCAAATGCCTATTCATTTTGATGGTGCAGTAGATAGAGCATATACTGCTGAAGAAGTTCATCGTGAAGAACTTGAATCAAATGCTAGTTCTAAATGAAGTAGTAGTCCTTGGTTTAAGAAGGGAGGCAAATTCAAGAACAAGAAGCAAAAGTATATTGCTAAAACTGAGGTTAAACCAGTTTGTGAGACGTGTGGAAAAGCTCACAAAACTGAAGCTTGTTGGAGAAACACTGGGGCATGTTTAACTTGTGGTTCAATGGAGCATAAGATGGCTCAATGTCCCAGAATTAGAAGAGATAACCTAGCTTCTCAGCAATAGCCTCCTAAGGGACAAGCAGCAATTCCTGCTCCTCCACAGTAGCGTCAATGGCGACAACGTCAGAGACAGCAGCAGCCACGGCAACAGCAACAGCAGAATCGGCCTCAGGTTGCAGGACAAGTTTATTTTGCAAATAGGGAACAAGCTGAAGCTGCAACTAATGTGGTGGAAGGTATAATGTATGTTGATCATAGACCTGCGGTTGCATTATTTGACCCTGGGTCTACTCATTCATTTGTTGCACCTCCATTTGTTTGTGATATGCAAAAACAGATTAAACTGTTGTCATATGATTTTACTGTCACTACTCAATTGGGAAGAAAAATAGTATGCGAATTATATTTACCCCAATGTAGTGTTACAATCGGAGAGGTGTCAATGCTAGCAGATCTAGTAGTGTTGGCTATGAATGATTTTGATGTAATTTTTTATATGGATTGGCTTGCGAAGTATAGAACTTGTTTGGACTCTTTTCGCAAAATCATTACTTTCAAAATAGATGAAGCCAATGCTAGTGTGTTATTTGAAGGAACACAAAAGCAGTTTGATACAAGGCTTATTTCAGCAATAAAGGCTGAAAGAATAATGCGAAGTGGTTGTGAAGGCTACATCGCATTCATCACTGAAAAGAAGCCAAAGAAGGAATTAGAGAATATTCCTATATTTTGTGAATTTTCAGATGTATTTTCAAAAGAAGTGTCTGGTCTACTTCCAGCAAGGGAAGTAGATTTTACTATAGAGGTTGTGTCGGGTACTACACCTATATCTCGGGCACCATATAGAATGACACCGTCTGAATTACATGAATTGAAGAAACAAGTACAGGATTTGCTCGATAAAGGTTTTATTAAACCTAGTGTCTCACCATGGGGAGCACCTGTATTGTTTGTCAAGAAGAATGATGGCACCCTACGTATGTGTATTGATTATAGGCAACTAAATCAGATAACAATAAAAAACAAATATCCGTTGCCTCGAATTGATGAGTTGTTTGATCAACTCCAGGGTGCAGCGTATTTTTCTAAGATTGATCTCCGATCTGGATACCACTAAATTCGTGTTAGAGATCAAGATGTGCAGAAAACAGCATTCAGAACCCGATATGGGCATTATGAATTTTTAGTTATGCCTTTTGGAGTAACGAATGCACCCGCAGTGTTTATGGCTTTGATGAACAGAATTTTTGCTGCATATTTAGACCAGTTTGTTGTAATCTTCATTGATGACATTCTGGTATATTCAAAGTCAGAGCAAGAACATTCGCATCATCTCAGAACAACATTGCAATTGTTGAGAGATAATCAATTGTATGCAAAGTTAGAGAAGTGTGATTTCTGGTTGCAGCACGTGGCATTTTTGGGTCATATTATTACTAGAGAAGGGTTAGCTGTGAATCCAGCTAAGGTTGAAGCCATTACTAATTGGCAAAGTCCGAAGAATGTTCCAAAAGTTCAGAGCTTCTTAAGACTGGCTAGATATTACAGAAGATTTGTAAAAAATTTCTCTAGAATTGCAGCACCATTGACAAAACTGACTCGGAAGAACATTCCATTTGTGTGGGATGAAGAGTGTGAGTCGAGTTTTCAAGAATTGAAATAGAGATTAGTCTCAGCCCCAATTTTATCATTACCTGATGGCAGAGGAAGATTTGTAATTTATTCTGATACTTCTGGTATAGGATTGGGATGTGTATTGATGCAGAATAATAGGGTCATTGCCTATGGTTCGCGTCAATTAAAAGAACATGAGAAGAACTATGCTACTCATGATTTAGAGCTCGCAGCTGTTGTATTTGCTTTGAAGCAATGGAGGCACTATCTGTATGGTGAGACCTTTAAAGTTCACGGGAGTAAGTATTGCCACAACTCGAGATTATTTTAGATCTAATCTTAATCTTGGGCTCGGGTCGTGACAACTTGCCACCATCCATTTTGGGGCCATCCTCATTTTTGTAGCTTGTCTACTTTGGACCATCAGACAACGTGGCTCGAGCAATTAAGATAGTCCATGATAAAATGGCTATATATTTTTTTTTCGTAGAAAATCGCCGCACTAAACAAAAAACATTGGTTTAACTCTAAGGGATCCACAGCCACACAAAACATGAAAAGCACCATTACAACAAAGAAAATAAATTTCACACAAGCATGAATTTTTTGACATCCACGGAAAACCTTTTCCACGGGATCCATTTACCACGGATTTTATTGAGGGCCAATTTCCATGTTCCACATAAACTGTGCACAAACATGCTCTAAATCTTCATAAGTCGCGTACTTTAGAAAGGACAGTCTTCCCAATCCCACTTGCCTCAGCCAGATACTGACCAATGCTACACCCTGTCTACCATGGCCTAGTGAAGCATGTCTCTTAGATTAAGTGAAGTCGGAATTAAGATGCTATCTATAAAAATAAAAATAAAAATAAAAATAAAGTCCAATAATTCATTATCAAAAGACCTATATTCATGCATTTTCACATGTGGTAAAAGGATATTAGAAGGGAATGTTATGTGATCTCAAGGGTGCATTTGTGTGATGAAAGGATTCCCCAAGGAAAATTCTTTTGATTTGTGTGACAAAAAAATTAGTCAAACATGGCATATATGTTTTCTACACCGTTAATTTCTATTTCAATTGCAATTAGTGTGGCAAGTCTTGCATTACCCATTTGGAAGGTTTTTCAATTCAATTGATAGTCTCCCACTTTTAACTGTTAAAATATTTATCTTTGTCTTTTAAGATTAATATTAATTCACTATTTTGAATAGTTTCTACTCATAAAAATTTTAATCAATCTTTAAGAATTTGTAGAATATTTTTCTCAATCCTTAAATATTAAAATAACTATATATATTTTTTAATAATAATAACCATTAATCTTAAGATCTAAATATTGTAGAATACTTTCCTCAATCCTTAAAAGACTAAAATAATTATATATGCTTTTTTAATAAGAAAAAATATTAATATTAAGATCTAAGTATATTACATAGTGCTAATAACTCATCACCAAAATTATAGAATAATACATTAGGATTCATTATAATTTGTTTCTCTATTAAAAAAAGATTAAAGAGTAAAAATAATTAAATCAAGAAAAATAGGTTTTAAATAAAATATTTACAATAATATTAAAGAATAGAAAAGACTTCGTTTTGGATTGTCGCTTTAGACCTAAAATTGTCTCAAGCCAGCCATGCATGCTTGTTCTCAGAAAAGTGAGGGATCCATTTGCTTAGGTGATGAAAGCTGCAACCAGCCATATTAAAATGTTTTGTGCAACCAAGTTGCTAGAAATGGCACATCTAGAGCTCTTGTTCTATTTTAGACATGTCAAAACATAGTAAATTCATTGAAAGAAAAACAAAAACCTTCATTTGATCTATGCCCTGTCTAATAAATAGAATTTACAACTGATCACCAATAAAACAAGCTAAACTGACAGATTGAAAAAGAAAACGATCGAAAATCCTGAGTTATACACTCACCATTCAAGGGTAGTAATGGATATAATTAAGGCCATCTGGCTGGGCAAAAGGGTTGGCAATCTCATCTGTCCCATCAGTTGGGGATACAAGCATCACAACAGTCCCCCGACAAACCTGCAATGTATTAGTAAAATGACAATATATTATGTTATTATAAATGTTGCTTGTCATGATTTCTTAACACTAAGCATACAGCATTAGGATCCCAGTCAGTAACCTGATAGGCCCCATCTTGCAAAAACCATGGCCTAAAATTCACAAGAGTCAAATAATCCTAACATTTTGGTCGGAGTTCTGAGAAAAGAAAATGATTGTAAAAGAGTAAGTGATGCCAACTCCTATTGAGCATCTACAATTTTTCCCACAAAATCCCACAGTAGGTGGCTCCTTACAAAATGACATTCCCTAGTTTGATTTTGTGCTATCGACCTATCAATCGTGGGACCCACCTAATGAATGTTTTGGACTTTGGATATTGTAGGGTGACAAACACAATAGTTTTCTCCCGCTTATATCATTACTATAGAAGGGGAACAACCTGACCATATCTACCAAACCAACAGAAGATTTAAATGCTTCTTGCAAAATCCAAGGAGGATGTGGCATAGATATAAATGTTTCTCCCAAATACAAGAGGGATTTGTTTTCTTCTGTTTTTCCAATTACAAGGAGGAACACACATTAAATTGTCAAGAGAAACGCTATGTGATGCAACAATCCTATATGATGCACAAAACTTACTGAAGCAGCTGTAAAGGCATTTTGATCCGCTGCAGGCATTGAATGTGCATTCGTGACATCTTAAGAACTTGAGGGACATTTAGTCATTCTTATTTGTATGGCATGAGCCTAGATAAAATATCAATGAAATTAAACATATAATAGATAATGAGAAAGCATACTATTAAGCCAAGACGCCTGTTATGATCAGTGGTCTTCAGTGAGTCATCTGGATCTGCAGAAGAAGTAAAATAAACAGAAGCAACCAATCATTTCTTTTATGCACTCGAATAGAAAATGATAGGATGTTCGCATAATCAATTACCCTTGCCTTTTCAAGGAATACCAATATTTGATTATAGTAAGATTCAAATTCTAAACCATAACATTCACTAAAAATTCATAAGATTGTTGAAGAGAAGGATTTTAAAATAATAACTAGTTAACTCATTCATATCAATGTGTTAAGAATGTGAAGAGCATCTGAAGCGGCACATCACCAAGTAACCTCTGCTTTTGCTGCCCCAACCTCTGCTAAAGCCAATTTCTTGACACAACCTCAAGGGCCAAAAGTGTAGTGTTTTGAGTGCAAGCAATATGGGCATGTTGCACATAATTGTAAGAAGAAAAACTTCTTGCAATTATTATAAATGAAATGGACTAGTTATCTTTGAGTGTACACAGTAACCTCCACGAAAGAATGAACATCCACCAGAAAGGCCTCTTCCAAATCTAACAATACTTCAAGCTTCGATGCACTTGGTCACTGATGAAGCTTCTTCGTCCACCAAAATGAGCATCTCCAAGAGCAAATCCAGGACATGATACAAAGCTCGGTCAATGGCTCTATAGTGTCTATCCATTCATTGTTGGTTTATCTCTGGTCAGCCATCTCACACAGCTATCTCTGCTTTATCACATCCTTCTGACCTTAGTTGAACACTCCTTGCGAAACAGTACCTTATGTTGGCCATGAATAGATAACATGTAAGGTTTTTAGGTTGGCTAATTCATTGGGTATTGGAAAAAATCGAGATTCTTGAAACTTGTATTTTTCTTAGAAACAAACTGTCCATCTTTGAAGAAATTCGTTTAAAGGAGAAATTCTCAAATTTCTAGAACTAAAAGAGGTAGCTCGAGCGAACCTACATTCGCTCGAGTGAACCCTTCACAGAGACGTCTTCGCTCGACCCATCTCTCAGTCCGTTCGAGCTATCAAGCTTCTGGATTGAAAATCTGCAAACAGAATGCAGTTCGCTCGAGCGAACCTAATGACCGCTCGAGTGAACCCCTCACGGAACATTGATCGCTCGACCTACCTTTTAGTTCGCTCGACCCATGCAGTCCATGTGCTGAATGATTTCAAACAGAGAGCAGTTCGCTCGAGCGAACTTCCTGCTCGCTCGAGCGAACCTGGGTGCCAAATTAGAAACTTGCCCAGAACAGTGTTCTAATTGCCTCCAACTTACTTCTTTCAATCCTAATTGTTTTTACAAGTATTGAGGCACGAATTAAAGGCTATAAAAACCCTTTATCTCTCTATTCAAAGACACCTCTCCCATTAAGAAATTTCTCAAAGAGAACTTGAGAGATCCATCATCCCCCAAGGCTATCATATGATGTGCTGAAGATTTTCAAGCTTTGGATTCATGCTTCATTCTATTCTTCTGAAATAGAGATATCTTGAAGAGGCTTTTAAGGTGGTTGTTTCAAGCATAGTGAAGGTGAACGGCGTGTAGTCGGCAAGATCGCGCAGTCCTTATGTTGAGTCAACAACTGGGAAATGGTTGTGAGTATATCTTATAACTTTTATTCAAATAGTGCTTGGTTGTATGTTGGCCTAGACGATAAGGCCAGCGGTTTTTCCCGAACAAGGTTTTCCACGTAAAAATCCTGCGTCCTTTTCTCTTTGTGGGTTGATTGCTTTTAATTTGGATTAGGATTAATTATTAGTTTAATCACTTGTAGATTGATATTCAATAAAGATCAGGATATTGGGACCTCTGCCTACATTAAGGTAGAAATCTAAGTTTTTCATTTGGTATCAGAGCAGGTTGCACTAACGTTTTGTGTGATCTTTTTACTGATCTCTAATGGATATCAATAGAGAAGGAACATCTACCAGCAAGCCTCCTCTTTTGGATGGATCCAATTATTCTTACTGGAAAGTACGGATGATTGCATTTTTAAAGGCTATTGATGACCAAGTCTGGGAAATAGTGATAGAAGGATTTACTGAACCCGCCATAATTGTTGATGGGCAAACAAAACCAAAACCCAGTGCCCAATGGACTCCTGATGAGAAAAATAGGTCGAATTTCAATAATAAGGCCATTCATGCTATTTATAATGGAATTACTGCAACTGAGTTCCATAGGGTTTCTGCTTGCCCTACTACAAAGGCTACTTGGGATCTTCTTCAAGCTGTTCATGAAGGAACATAAATTGTCAAGCAAACAAAACTCCAGAACTTGACAACTGCCTTTGAGACGAATCGTATGAAAGAATTTGAAACTTTCGATGACTTGAATACAAAACTATCTAAAATTTTAAGTTCATCTTTTAATCTGGGAGAACCTATTCCTCAACACAAAGTTGTTAAGAAAATTTTGAGGACGTCTCTCCCAGAACGATTTCGTCCAAAAGTAGTTGCCATTGAGGAGAATAAGGATCTGAATTCCTTGTCAGTTGAAGAATTTATTGGAAATTTGCAAACTTTCGAGGCTAATCACTGTCAAGTAAAAAAGGGAAGGGCATTGCCCTAGTATCCTCCAGTTCAGTGGATGATCTTGATATTTGTAATCCTGACAGTGATACAAATGATGATCAGTTTTAGGCATATCTTGCGAGAAAATTGAAAAAGATTTAGATAAATAGAAAGACTTTTAACAAGAAGGGCTCATCAAATCCCAAGCCTCCTTCCAAAGGAAAATTTGTTCCCAAAACTGAACAGAATCGATCAAAGGGAACAACTAAGCCCATTAAATATTTTGAATGTCAAGGATATGGTCACACTGCTTCTAAGTGTGCGAATCGTAGAGAAAAGATTAAAAGCAAGGCCCTCAATGTTGCTTGGGATGAGGAATCTGATGAGGATGTATCTGAACCTGATTCACCTTCGAGTGAATCTAGAGAATTTGTTGCTTTCATGGCTCTTTCTAACATCTCTTCTGTGCAGGAATCTAAGTCTGAAGATGATTTAGATATTAACCAAATTTCTGATGAAGAACAGGAAGGAGATGAAGATGATCAAAAGTTGCTTCTTGAATCTATGAGAATGTCAAAAATTAGTGAGAAGAGAGCCTTGAAATTGAAGGCAATAGAACAAAAAAACTCATCTCTACAAACTTCATTGACTGATTCTCAGTTAAAGGTAAGACAATTAGAGGATCAACGAGCAATTTTGTCTGAAAATTTGATTCTTGCAGGTCAAGAAAATGATCGTCTGCAACAAAAGTCTCAGAAGGCTGAAACTGAATTGCTAAATTTGCAAAATGAGTTGAACTCATGTAAATCTGAAAAGGACAATCTGGCTGTAAAATTAAAGATGGCCCTTGCTGAGTTGGAAATAGCGAAAGCTTCAATTAACCGGATGAATACTGGATCAGCAAAGCTAAATGAAATTCTAAGAAGTCAATTACCTCCTTCCTCGAAAGCTGGACTTGGATATCTCCAAGGCGCTTCCACTTCGAAAGACAAAGGTAAAACTATGTTTGTTCAAGGACCTACAATGAATGCACAACCTACTGTCTATCCAAATGCTTCATATCTAAAGAATTTTTCCAAACCTAAATTTGTTCTAATTTGTCACTTTTGTGGAATTAAAGAACACATATGACCACACTATAATAAGTTGAGAAACTATAATAGAAACCAACGTAGAAGGCAAAACACTACAACACAACAGATTAGGACCAATCCTATCTGGGTCCGTAAATCTGATCTGCGCTGTAATGTGGTCCTTACAGCACTTAGTGCTACTAATTCAGATGTGTGGTACTTGGATAGTGGTTGTTCCAGACATATGATAGGAAACAAAGCCTTGTTTACCTCATTTGAAGATTGCAATGTTGGAAGTGTTCGTTTTGGTGACGGAGGTAAGGCAAAAGTGATTGGAAAAGGAATTGTGTCCATACCAGGTATGTCTCCGGTAAATAATGTTTATTTGGTTGATGGACTGCGAACAAATCTTTTGAGCATAAGTCAGTTATGTGATGACAAACATGAGGTCCATTTGTCAGCAAAAGATTGCATAATTGTAGACAAAAAGGGAAAAATAGTGCTGCATGGAATAAGAAATCCGGACAACTGTTATGTTGTCTCTTCAGAGAAAGAATTGTCTTGTAATTCTGCAATAATGAGTGACATTGAATTGTGGCATCAATGTTTGGGCCATGTGAATTACAAAGACCTGGAAAAATTATGAACTCATGAATTGGTTCGTGGGCTACCCAAACTCAAAAGAGCCATGAATACTGTCTGTGGTCCCTGTCAAGTTGGTAAACAGATTAAAATACCGCACAAAAAGATCGATTCACTTACCACTAAAAGACATTTAGACCTGTTGAACATGGATCTTATGGGACCAACTAAAGTTGAAAGTGTTGGTAGTAAGAAATACATATTTTTGACAGTTTATGATTTTTCCAGATTAACATGGGTGCGTTTCTTACGTGATAAATTAGAAACTTTTGATGTGTTTAATAATTTGTGGTCTTTGCTTATTGCAGATAAAGTAAAAAATTTCGGATGTGTTACCAGAATTCGAACCGATCATGGAACAGAATTTCAAAATTCTGATTTCTCAACTTTTTGCTCCAAACATGGGATTAAACATGAGTTTTCAGCACCTAAAACACCATAATAGAATGGGGTAGTTGAAAGAAAAAATAGAGTGGTACAAGAGATGGCACGGGTGATGTTACTTAGCAAAAATATTCCACAACGATTTTGGGCTGAAGTTGTAAATACAGTTGTCTATGTTATCAACCGTGTCTATCTTCGTCCAGAAACAAAAACCACACCATATGAAATATGGACAAGAGTCAAGCCAAACATTAAATATTTCCGAACTTTTGGCAGCAAGTGTTACATTCTTTGGGATAGAGAACACTTGACAAAATTCGACTCTAGAAGTGACGAAGGAATCTTTCCTTGGTTAATCATTGACAAGCAAAGCTTATTGAGTATTTCATATTAAAAATTTTGTTATCATGGAGTCTATTAATGTGGTTGTAGATGATGCATGAACTATTGATTATTTTTCTGATGATAAAGAAGGACTGATATTTTCTCCTTCTTCTAAACAGGTTGAAAAAGAAACTAAAAGACAAACTAAACCTGATTCGAAAAGGCATAAGGAAACAATTTCAACTATTGGACCTGATAGTCCAAAGCATTCATCTTCTGAGCTCAATGTACCTGATATTATTCGACAATTTGAAGAGAAGAGTGCATCTCCTTTAGCTGCTCATCCTCAATCTCAAAAAGGCTAAGTTATCAAAGATCATCCTCTGGACAAGGTTATCGGTGAGATCTTTGCTCCCATGAAAACTCGGAAACAGGTATGTGATGAGATAAGTCATGTATGTTACATTTCCACTTTAGAACCAAAAAATGTTAAAGATGCTCTTATGGATGATTCTTGGATAAATGCTATGCATGATGAACTTGTTGAATTTGAAAGGAATCGAGTCTAGAAACTTGTTCCTAGACCCACTCATACTAATGTCATTGGAACTAAATGGATCTTCAAAAACCAAACTGATGAGTCGGGTCAAGTGATTAGGAACAAAGCTCGTCTAGTAGCTCAGGGGTATACACAAATTGAAGGAATTGATTTTGATGAGACTTTTGCCCCGGTTGCTAGACTCGGATTAGTGCATCTGTTGCTTGCGATTGCTTGTTTTCTAAATAGTAAATTGTTTCAAATGGATGTAAAAAGCGCTTTTCTTAATGGTTTCTTAAATGAGGAAGTGTATATGGAAAAACCAAAAGGATATGAAGATCCTCATTTTCCAACTCATGTCTACAAATTGAGAAAAGCTCTTTATGGATTGAAGCAAGCACCACGAGCATGGTATGAGAGGTTAACATAATTTTTTTATTAAGAATGAATTTCAAAGAGGAAGTGTTGACAAGACCTTATTCATTAAAAGAGACAAGAATAACATTGTTATTGCACAGGTCTATGTTGATAACATCATTTTTGGTTCGACGTCTGAATCTTTGTCTGAAGAATTTGCTGAAAGTATGTCAAGAGAATTTGAAATGAGTATGGTTGGAGAGTTATCCTTCTTCCTGGGTTTACAGATTAGGTAAACCCCATCTGGCGTTTTCATCTCTTAGCCAAAATATGCCAGAGAGTTGCTGAAATAATTTGGAATGCAATCTTCGAAACATGCTAGGACTCCGATGAGGACCACTGTTAAAATCAGCCTAGATGTTGATGGATCGGCTACTGATGAGAAAATGTACAGAAGCATGATAGGTAGTCTTCTCTACTTACTGCTAGTCGTCCTGACATTGCTTACAGTGTCGGAGTTTGTGCTAGATATCAGTCTCAGCCTAAGGTATCTCATGTTCATGCTGTGAAAAGAATTCTCAAATATGTTTGTGGAACTATTGAGTATGGAATTTGGATGTCAAAAGACACCAACACAACCATTGTTGGTTATTCTGATGTTGATTGGGCTGGGTGTGTGGATGATAGAAAAAGTACTTCTGGTGGCTGCTTCTTTGTTGGAAATAATCTGGTTTCTTGGCCTAGCAAAAAGCAGACTTCGACTTCTCTGTCGACTGCTGAAGCAGAATACATTGCTGCAGGAAGCTGTTGCACACAGCTCCTTTGGATGAAACAAATGTTGCAGGATTATGAAATTGAGCAAACAACAATGACTGTTTTCTGTGACAATCAAAGTGCAACTGATATTTCCAAGAATCCTGTCCAACATTCACGAACTAAGCATATAGATATTAGGCATCATTTCATTCGTGATCTCGTGGAGGAGGGCACAATTGCTTTGTATCATATTCCTACTGAGTCTCAATTTGCTGATATTTTTACAAAACCATTAGATGCAATGCGGTTTGAATCTTTACGGAAATCTTTAGGGATTTCTCTTATTCCGTACACTCCATAAATTTTTATTTATTTAAGTGCATAATCACTTTTTCACATAACCATTTTTTTTAGCACTGCACGAATCGTCTTCAGTTCTCTCACTGCTATCTCCATTTTTATCTTTGAGAGATGTCGTGGCAATAAGGTTAAATCGGAGGAAGAGGGCTACCTATGAATGTATGTGAAAGCTTCCACTTAATTGGTAATTTTCATTTGGAGAAGGCTACTACGTTCAATAGTGTAAAAGTCACCCATGATGATTTAACCCGTCCTTGGAATTAAAAAAAAAAAAAGGAGAAGAAAGGAAATTAGTGTGCTCCAAAAAAAAAAAAGGAGGGAAAAAGTTCAAATTTAATAAAAAAAAAATTTGAGGAAACTATTTTGCTCTACTTTTTGTTGATGGGTGTGCTCCCTATGCAACAATTTTGTTCATCTCAAGGAGATTAAGAGGGAGTGGATCACACAAGTTTCTTGTGTTTTTTTTTTTTTTTTTTTGTCATATTGTTCACTTTTTCCCTGTGTACTTAAGTTTATAAAAAAAAATTCTACAGTGACTTTTTTTCACTGTTCATGGAAAGATTTAACCCAACAATAACCGGTAAAGAACTCCTGCAATGCTACATTTGAAAGTTTGAAAACCTAGGCAGTTCGCTCGAGCGAACCAGACGGATTTATATCAGCGCGAGTCTTTTTCTTTCTTCCTTCTTCTTCATTCCTTCTTTCTTCCTCAGCTGCCCTAACCCCATTTCGAGCCTGGAGTGTGACAAACTTCATAAACCTTCATCTTAGGTATTTCTTTCCTTTTTCCATCTCTTTTTATTTATTATTAGTCTTTTTCAATTCTAATTTTGTAGTTTTCCTAGATTCACACATTTTCATTCTTCCAATCCTTTTTCTATCTTCTATGCACATCTTGCATTCATTCCTCACTCTCATGTCCTATTTCCTCCTCCTTGCATTTATTAATCATCCTTCATCTGCATTTCATTTACATTTTCTTCATATGGCTCTTGGATAATGGATTTTGGAAAAATTGATTTTTTTAATTGTTATTTGCTCAATTCTCTTTCATTGAGATTGTGTGTTTGTTGAGAATATTTTTGTGGATCTCTATGGATGAATGGTATATGGAATGGTGTTTTTTGGAGAAGGTTTTGTGATACTTGGGTGAGATGGGCAGTTTTACCAATTTTTTTTGGGTAGTTTGAAGGGATTGGATGAATTTCTGATGAAGTTATTTTGTTTGGAATGTGTGGTGATTGGTGGATGTGGGTGGTGGTACCCAATTTTGTCAGCAGGATTTGATTGAATACTATTGACTTGGAATGATTATTTACAGCTCTTTCTGATGGCTCCAAAGAAGAGAACCCACGCTGAGTCTTCCTCCTCTCAATCTCAATATGATTGTCATCGGTTCCCTTCTGTTAACAAATCTATTCTTTTTCATGAACAATTTGTAAATCGGACGGTTGAATCTGAAAGAGTAATTGATGATGCACTTCTTGGGAAAGCTGTTTGTCGATCCATCATCAATAGGAACTGGGATTCTCTTTTAAAATTCAATATCAGAGAGGTTTACTGCAATATGGAACCCTAATTGGGTTTGTGAGTTCTACTGCAATATGGAACCTGTCTCTTCTGAGGACCCTGATTCAGCTGCATTTTTGAAGACTTTTGTCAGAGGAAAATGGCTTAACATTACCACAGCTGAGATCTCGGAATTTCTGAATATTCCGATACCAGACAGAGCTGATTATCCTCTTTCTGATGAAAGTCAATTCCCAGTTAATTTTGATGAGATTGGAACTCTTCTGTGTGGAGAAGAAACTCCTTGGTCTTCAGGTCTTATTCCTCATGGCAATCTTACTAAAGAATATCGATTTCTTAATCGATTTGTTTGCCATAATCTAGATCCACGTGGGCACACATCTGATATCAGTCACAAGAATGGATACTTGCTCTATTGCATTGGCACAGGGAAACAACTGAATATTCCTCAAGTGATTCCAAATTTCTTTTTCAAGATGATGTCGGCCAAAAGAAATGCAATTCTTCCTTTCGCAGCATTCATCAGTGAATTTCTTCTGTGGAAAGAAGTTCCAAAGAGATAGAATGAACCAACTCAAAGGATCCGCAATCCGATAAATGCTCGCACTTTTACTCTATCTTCTGCCCACGTTCAGCAAAATAATCAAGGAGAAGATATTGCAATGGAAGAAGAAGCTGACATGGTCAGGGGGAGCAATAGCAGCAGCCTGACAGAATAGCTCTGCTAGAAGCACAAGTGCAGGGGTTGTTTGTGCAAATTGATGAAGGCTTTGCTTCAGTAACTGGACGATTCAATTCTGCTGATCAAGCACTTGCTGAGATTCTTGCTAGACTGGGCCAAGGACATCAGTGAAAATTCTCTGGACCGTCTTGACTTCACTCTTGTTTTGGGATTTTCTTATGGTTACTAACTTTTTATGATACTTTTTCTGTGATTAGATCTTTTATTTTGCTACTCCTTTTTTTTATTCTCTCTTTTCTATCTTGTTATTTGTTTTCGTGTTTCTCTTCTTATGTTTCATGTTATCTCTTTGACAATTTATGTCCAAAAGGGGGAGATATATTTATTAGATATGCTGAATTTTCTTTTACTTCTATGATTCTTCACTTGATCTTCAGTGACAGATGTTGAAGGTGTTCAAAGGATTCAACCTCTTGTGTGTTTAGCAAAATTTCAGTTCAGTTGAGTCTTTTGTGTTAAATGGGTAAATTTTTCATGTATTAGGTGTTTTGTCCATGAATTGCCAAAGGGGGAGATTGTAAGGTTTTTAGGTTGGCTAATTCATTGGGTATTGGACAAAACCGGGATTCTTGAAACTTGTATTTTTCTTCCAAAAGGACTGCCAATCTTTGAAGAAATTCGTTTAAAGGAGAAATTCTCAAATTTCTGGAACTGATAGAGGTCGCTCGAGCGAACCCTTCACAGAGACGTCTTCGCTCGACCCATCTCTCAGTCCGCTCGAGCCTTCAAGCTTCTGGATTGAAAATCTACAAACAGAATGCAGTTCGCTCAAGCGAACCCAATGACCACTCGAGCGAACTCCTCACAGAACATTGATCGCTCGACCTACCTTTTAGTTCGCTCGACCCATGCGGTCCATGTGCTGAACGATTTCAAACATAGAGCAGTTCGCTCGAGCGAACCTAGGCGCCAAATTAGAAACTTGCCCAGAACAGTGTTCTAATTGCCTCCAACTTACTTCTTTCAATCCTACTTGTTTTTCCAAGTATTGAGGCACGAATTAAAGGCTACAAAGACCCTTTCTCTCTCTATTCAAAGACACCTCTCCCATTAAGAAACTTCTTAGAGAGAACTTGAGAGATCCATCCTCCCCCAAGGCTATCATCTGATGTGCTTAAGGTTTTCAACCTTTGGATTCATGCTTCATTCTACTCTTCTAAAATAGAGACATCTTGAAGAGGCTTTCAAGGTGGTTGTTTCAAGCACGGTAAAGGTGAACGGTGTGTAGTCGGCAAGATCACGCAGTCCTTAGGTTGAGTCAACAACTAGGAAAGGGTTGTAAGTATATCTTGTAACTTTTATTCAAATAGTGCTTGGTTGTCTGTTGGCCTAGACGATAAGGCCGTGGTTTTTCCCGAGCAGGGTTTTCCACGTAAAAATCTTGCGTCCTTTTCTCTTTGTGGGTTGATTGCTTTTAATTTGGATTAGGATTAATTATTAGTTTAATCACTTGTGGATTGATATTCAATAAAGATCAGGATATTGGGACCTAAAGATCAGGATATTGGGACCTCCGCCTGCATTAAGGTAGAAATCTAAGTTTTTCATAACAGCCTCCAATGGCCAAACTTCATCCATATCTAGCATAGGTTCTATCAATCACTTCAACTATCCAATGTCTTTATTCCCAACCCACATGCAAATTTACTTTCTTTCTGTCAATTAGTGGAGTATGGCTATTCTATTATATTTTCATCTACAGGCTATGTCATACATAAACTACAGATTAGGAAAGCAATCGGGGCAGGGCATAACATGGGAGGCTATTTCTCTTGGATCAAGGACTAAGTTCTTTCCTTGCTTCTTCTTTAATGTTTAGAAATAAAATGTGGACTCTTGGAATCAGCAATTGGGCCAATGATCTTTATTGTTTTTGTATCATCATGGTTATTCAAACTCCTCTATATCTTAAAAAATATGCCGCCTTCTTTTTTTAATTCAAACTGAAATTCTTGTTGTTTTAAGTACGAGTCATATTTTACCTTTTCCCACTAACAATTTATAAGCTCATGCTCCATTTGATGTTATTCACCCTAATGTCTCAGAATCACACCCACTTTAAGTAGACTTGGGTTCAAAACTTTTATTGATGATAACACTCAATTTACTTTGATTTATCTTCTTACACAAAAATAAGAGGTTTTGTCTATTTTTCAAAAAATTTATAATATCATTCAAAATCAATTTAACAAGTCCATAAAAGGATGATTTCCTCCTCGTGCATTGTGCATCGATGTCATCAGTCACGTGAGACCCAGTGGCACAAGCATGTGCACAAGAGAAAATTTTGTCTATAAAATCATTTGTTCTGATTTAGGGGGAGAATATACCTCTGCAGAGTTTTCATCTTTCTTGTCAAAGAAAGGAATAATAAATCAAAAAATCATGCACGCATAACAAAATGGGTGGCGGAGAGAAAAAATAGACATGTTTTAGAAACTACCTAAGCAATTCTGCTCGACTCCATGGTTCCACGCACCTTTTGGTGCGAGGCTGTTCATATTGTGGTTCATTTAATCAATAGATTTCCAACCAAAATTTTGAATAACATTGCTCCCTTTGAATCTTGATTTGGCCATCCCCCTTCCTATTTTCAATACGTGTTTTTGGTTCGCTTTGCTTCGTTCATCTTCCTCGTTCTAAAAGAAAAAAATGGTTTGCTCAATCTGCAAAGTGGGTTTTTCTAGGCTACAGTGATGAAAATAAGGGTTTCATTTGCTATGATCCTGACACTCGTCACATTCATATTCTCAAAAATGTTGCCTTTCTAAAGCACATATCATTCCATGCTATTACACCTCCTACCAAAATCTCCCATGAGTCATTTCTTCCTACTTTTTGAAATCCACCACCTACAACAGCACCTTTCAAGGTCTATGTATGCCGTCCTCAATCTCCTCCCATTATTACCTCTGCCCCTGATCCTTCTCCATTGCTGGATCCTAAACACTCACCATCAGGTACTCCTCTTACCTAGGTGTCATTGCGACATTCTACTCACATATCCAAGCCCCGTATAGATATGGTTTTCTAACATTGTTTACCACTTTGGATTCAATGTCCATTCTTTCCTCTTACAAGCTGTCAAAGAACCTTGTTGGCAGAAGGCTATGACTCAAGTTGCTTGTTCTTAGGGCTAACCACACTAAGGGATCTTGTCCCATGACCAGAATCTAGTTTTATCATTGGAATCAAGTGGGTATACTCCATTGAGGTTAAGTTTGATGAAACAACTAATCATTATAAAGCTCGTTTGGCTGCCCAAGGCTTCAAACAGAGTATGGGATTGATCATGAGATATTTGCTCTTATTGCCAAAACAATAAATACATTAACTTTCCTTAGTACTTCTGTTGTAAGATATTGGCCACTTTGGCAAAGATGGATGTAAAAAATGCCTTTCTACATGAGGATCTTCATGAAATTGTTTATATGCGTCCTCCACCTGGCTACACTTGTCCTTCCATCATGGTTTGTTTCCTGAAGAAATATCTTTACAAACTGCAGCAAGCTCCTCGCGCTTGGTTGGATAAGATTCAACAAGATTTTCTTAAAGCCAGCTTCCATTTTATCATCATCACTCATTATTTATTTGTTATTCTTCTCATGGTTGCACCATTTTACAAGTTTATGTGGATGACATTATCATTAGTGGCACTGATGTTTTTGGAAGTAGTGCACTCAATGGGAGGGCATTTAAGATGAAGGATCTTAGAAAATTGACGTACTTTCCCGGATTAGAGATCAAACAGAGCCCCCAGGGTATTCATGTTCATCAACACAAATTTGTTGAAGATCTCTAATCTATGGTAGGTGATAAGTCCTTAAAAATATATTTTTTTCATGCACATTTTGGACCATTTTAAGGACTTATTAATCCAAAAGAGTCTCATTTTAAGGGAAAATCATGTTTTTATACATTTTGGATTCATTGTAGTGCATTCATGCATAATTTGTTCAAAAATCATCATTTTTGCATAAGTTCATAAACCTACCATTTTTGGAACCCTATTTTTGAAAAGTTTTTCCAAAATTTTTTTCCTCATGAATTACATCAATTCTTCATCATCACTAGTTAATTCAAGTAAAATCATGCATAATGATGTGCATTTTTATTTATGGACCCCCTATCACGCATTTGTGATTTTTGTTCAAAATTATTATTTTAAAAAGAGTTTTACTCTTTGCTTGTAGATCATAGGAGAAATGGGTCCCAAGAGACATTTTTTGGAAGGAAAAAAGAAAAAAGATGAGGAAGATTTTTCAAGAAATTGTGTGAAAAAGGCAAGTCAACTGGAGAATTTCTCAAAATGGAAGGAGGCATTGCATGGAGAAGAAATTAAGGAAAGAATCCACACATGTGGGACATCACGCCCTTACTTATGCAAATGGGGCCCACAGCCATGATGATCAAGGAGGGTCCACATCATTTCAAGTGAAGTACATTGAGGGTCCCACCATGCACACAAGATTCTCATCACTTGTCGGGCCTAGCTAAGTGGATTTGGAAAGAAAAGTGTTTTTGGAAAGTGTGTGCACAAAGGAATTCTCAAATTAGAAGTCAAGGTTCTCTTAATGAATTTCCAAAAATTGGAGAGAAAGAAGGTAAGACTTACCAAAGATAAAATTCCCTATGAGAAGAAATAGGATCCAAGGAGAAGAATTGGATCTCAAGGAGAGAATTTTGGATCTAAGAAGAGAAAGAAGGAGACGAAGAGGCTTATTTAAGGACCCCTGGGAAATTTCCCCCTCTAATGGAAGAATTCTCCCTTCTAGCACCACTACTACATTCCATTTCTTCACATCTCTTCCTCTCCATTGTGTTCCTCAAGAGGCTTAGCCCTAAAGCCACACTACCCCCTTGGGATGTCTCATCTAAAAGAGGTTTTCTTTTCCATCCTAACATTTATTCTTTGATTTTTATTTTCCTTCTTATGTAAATGAATCTACGTGCTAGTAAAAGTTGTCTTTCTCATTATTCTTCTTCTTATGGTTTATGCTTGATGCTTTATTTATGTCGCTTATTTTTGTGCTTGGGTGTTTGAGGGCTTTACTAATGAAGTTGACTGGAGTAGAGATTATCTTGAAGAAAGAATAAAATATAAGTGGGTTATGATGATATTTTATTTTTAGTTGTTTATTATGGAATCTTTTTGACTTTTTGTATTGATTGTGGAGTTTTTTTGTCTTTCACTGGAGAAATAAGGTTACTTTTTTACTTATTTTTGAAAAATATGGAGGGAAATTTGAATTAAAGTGCTTTTGATGGGACTTTTTTTTTTAGAAATGGGGGCTTTACCTTACTTGACTCTATTAGTAGAGTTGCCAAACAAGCCCAGGGCATATTTGAAGTGATTCTAGATTGTATTGAGAGAGATTTTGAGAGGATAATTTCACTACTTGAACTACATTTAATTTCATTTCAAAACTACATTTAAATTTCAGTTGCACTACATTTAATTTCTTGTCTTTCACTACATTTAAATTCCTGCAAAATACTACATTTAAGCTCTTTGTCTTCATGCTTTTTTTATATACTCTAGTTGTGTTTTCATGTTCTTCTTTTGCATGGTTTATGGTTGGAATTAGGTTTAGAAGCATGCATAATCATATTCAAGAGTTTTATGATGGGTTTTAGTTGCTTGGATTTTAACACTCAGATCTAAAAATTATGTGTTCCAAATAGAAATAAAAAGATTAAATTCAGATAGAAAATTAGACTGCAGAAAAAGACAGCATACAGTGTGGTTTCTGGTCTGAATCTTGACAGTTTGAAACGTGACTCATAACTAATTTTGCTTTGAAACTTGGAAGAATAATGGTTTAATAAAAGAACTTTGAACCATAAAAATTTATGGAAAAAAAAAAAAGATTCTGGGAGGTTGGATTTTCAGTTGCTTGAGCACATACCAGTGAAAAAACTCTGCATACAGATTTCTGCAGCAGGGTAGACTTTTGTCTAAAACTTTGAGATTGGTAACCAGATCAAATCAGTGAATTTTTTTATGAAACTTGGAGAAACTGAAGTTTAATGAGTGCAGTTTCAGGTCCCAAAATTTCAAAAAAAAATAATTTTGGGAAGAAGGTGAACCAGTGGCGTGAAAATTATTGGTCAGACTCACCTATATGCCTAAATTCTGCATAGTCTTAGCATATAGGTCATGTTATTCATGCATAACTTTTTCATTTTAAAGCGTCTTTCCTTTCTGTGTTTTTTTTTTTTTTTTATTCATACATCATTCTAATTTAAATTCCAGCCATCAAACTTAGTTTTAGGTTTTATTAGAAAAGGTGAAAAGCATGCATACTGTCAGCACTACATTCTAGACCTTTTTAGGAGTTTTGTGCATAGCATAGCATACATTGCATTACTACTTATACTAACTTTCTAACATTAGGATTAGTTTCTTTATTTGTGTTTTTATTGTTTTAGATAATTTCCAGAATTAAAAGATCCTTCTAAACTTGTTTTAATTGAAGATGTTAAAATTGGAAAGTTTCTTAAGATTTAGAAATTCTAACATAATATCTAAACTTTCATGCTTTCTAAATTGTGGTGATTTGAAAATCTTTATTTTTGAAAAGTACTTAACTTTAGGAAGTTGATCAACCTAGTTCATTGGGAAAGTAAATCTAACTTAGCTGTCTAACCAAGTTTCTAATTTTAACTTAGTATTCTAATTTAGGAAAGTGTATAACTTAGGTTTTTAATTTTAGAAATTGATTTGGATTTGTGATTGTTTTAGATTGTTTCTAACATTGTTTGACCCTAACTTAGATTCTCTATTGATTTTATTTTATTTTTGATCTTGTTTAGTTTCCAACTTTAATTAGTTGTTTTATTTTTGGTGAGTTCTGTTTATAGAATGTTTTTGTTTTGATGTTCTAATTTGTGTGTTCTTTTGTAGCAAGTTTTGATTCTTTTTAGATTTAGGTTTCTAGTTTTAGAAAAAAATTTATTTCATTGAATTGTAATTAAATCTTTTAATTAAAGTAGGAATGAATGTAATTAGTTTTTAATTAGGCTAGTTTTATATTTTATTTAAGGCAGGTACAAGTTGCAAAGTCTTATCTCAACTGCTCCTTGTGGATCGACCTGGTCTCACCACTCTTATTACTACAATCGAAGCTCTGTACTTGGAGCCGCGATCGATAGGTTTTTCTAATGACCAAACTACGGACAGGCCTATGAAAATCAATGTCCACCAATCTTATTACTATAATCGAAGCCCTGCACTTAGAGCCGCGATCAATAGGACTTCCTGGTGACCACACTACAGACATACCTATGAAAATCAATGTCAAATTCTGAAAAGACGATGTTAGTCCACTTCTTTATGCCACTATGTATGGACGACTTCTTGATAGTTTAATCTATCTCACAATGACTACACCTGTTATTGCATATGTTGTACAGGCTGTAAGTCAATTTGATGGATGGCCACATAAACATCATTTCACCCACTGGTGAAATAAGAGAGACAGACCCCACACCCACCACCCAATCCAACACAAAAAAATTCTGTGCAGATTTTACATATGGCTTCTCCAAATTTTTTACTTTTTAGATAGTGGCCCACCCAAGGAAAATATCTTCTGATCTCGCCATTGTTCATCGAATACTTTGCTACATTTGAGGGACTGTAGATAGAGGACTTTTTTATTCCTCTGCTTCTCCGCTTCAGCTTCGTGATTATGCAGATGCGGAATGAGCAAGCTGTCCTAACACTTATTATTCTATTATTGGCTGGTGTATGTTCTTAAGGACAGATGCTATCTTATAGAAATGTAAGTGGTAGTCAGGTCTCAAGATTTGCTGCTAAAGCTGAATACCAAGCTATGTCTTCTTCATCCATGAAGAAATTTCGCTTCATCGACTCCTTTGTGAATGTGGGGTTTTCTATATAGGACCAACACCACTTTTTGCTAACAATACAAGTTTCATCCAAGTTGCTAACAATCCAGTGTTTCATGATCAAACCAAGCACATTGAAGTTGACTATCATTTCATTCGAGAGCACATCATGTCCAAGGCACTACATCTTCACCAAATTTATAATCATCATAAGTTGGCTAATCTTTTCACCAACATTATAACAAAATCCTGCCATGACTTTCTCACCTCCAAATTTGATGGGGGCGTGTAGAGACAATAGGGACAATCACAGTCAGGTCCCAACTTCACACACGTGAAAAACACGTGTGCACATACAAATGCCTTTTTGGGAGGATCCAAGTAAATTGATTATGTTTCTGTAAATAGATAGGGACAGATTGTTTTAGATAGAACAGCTCATCAGATTTATTGTAAATCTCTTAATTACAGAGATTGGGATTCCAAAAGGAACCCTATATAAACAAAGTACACCCCGGATGACTGGGTGCACTGTTTCCTTCAAAATCTTTTTGTGTTCTTCTTCTTTTAGCAAGTCTAATAGTGGGCCCCACAATGTCAATGTATAGACACAAAAAACAGTTTAAACAACTAACCAGGTCTGCCACTGTTCAAAAAAATATATACACACAGTTCAGAATACTTCTTCCTTTTTTATAAAAATAAATTAAAAAGAAAAAAAACAAAAAAGAAAAAAAAGAAAAAAAAAACGCTTATGTAAACACTTGTCCACGATTCTGGACAAAAAGTTTGTCCATGTAGCATAACTCTTTCTTTTGCACATTGTGGCCAAACCTGGTTAGTAATATGGCCTGATAATTCGACCGGGGAATCAATATGGCAGGCGGCATACCACTTAGCCTGATCATTAAAACATGTCACGCGTCTGTGACCTATTTTCATTTGTTTGTCGATGTGGTACAGAGCGCAATTGATCACCAACATTATTCAATCTACTGATGAGATGTCTAGTGACACGCCTACATTGATCGATCTAATGATGAGATATCCAGCGGCAATTGGACATCACTTATGAATAATGAACCACACCACAAATACCTCTCAAAAACTCTATGGCTTCATCCAGCACAGGGTTCAGCAACTGGTTGTATCCTTTCAAAGTTCCAGTAACTGTAGGTTAAAAAAATAACGATAATATTAGTACGGTTCAAGTGCAAGTAACTATAGAAAAAGAGAAATTACGTTAGTATGGTTCAAGAGAAAGTGGAGTATCCATTTAGACACACCGGAGAAAGTGTGTTGAGCCGAGAATTGATCAAAGTTTCTCTATTGTGCCCTATTCCTCATATCCCCCACTTATGGGCATACGGAACTCACGATAAAAGTTAAGGTACAAAAAATAGAAGAATGCACATTGTCGCAACCACAAGGTTGGGGATTCAATTCGACTAATCTTTTTTTAAAAAAATAAAAAAGATTTATCTTGAACTTTGACCAATGAATTCCCACTTTCTAGGGGAAATCAAGACAACCAAATTCCAGCAACAATGTGATCCCTCGAGCCTACAATGCTTACTACCAGTGGCAGATCCGGGACTTTTGTTCGAGGGGTGCAGACTATGCTCAATTAAAAACGTCATTATTTGTATTGTCCTTTCTTCACATTACCAATTGCAAAGAGAAAATATATTGCATTTAAATGGACAAAGAGGAAATGTATTTATCTGTAGTCATTTCTCAACTCTAAAAAAGAGTTTACAATTGCCCTTGACAAATATTTTCGACAATTAAGTACTCAGAACCGGAAAGGTTGGAACAGAAAACTCACTTCTAGTTGTCTACTGAAAAGGTTTGAATAAACAACTCGTGCGCATATGAATAATGAGAACTTATACTAAGTTCAATTTAGAGAATAAAGGCATTTAAAAAAAAAAAAAAAAAAAAAAAAAAAAAAAAAATAAGCATAAATATTCTTAGAACTGAAACCAATGGCTGCCTGAAGGTTGTCTTCTACAATAGCCATCCAACTAATACAATGATTTCATGATAGAATAGACGAGAAAAGCTCAATTGGGATAATTAAATCAATGCCTGCCTAAAGGTTGTCCTCTACACTAGCCCATTGCTATAATTAAATAAAATAATAATAGCCATTCAAAAGACTTTGTTGTATAACATCTGGAATGATTAAGCTTTAGCTCATTGTGTAATAATTATCTATATAGAATTATAGATAGACTAAATGGGTGTCTTTTTCTGTCCGTTGATTACATTTCCTCAAATTTCTAATAGACTCATGACCATAGTTATTAATACTCGGTCATTGAATCTTACGATTCAAGCGATTCGGCTAAGCAAAAAAAAAACTACAACCAATAAGTTAATATTAATAATTTTTTACCTTTTTTTTCTTTTCTATATTCTTTCTTTCTTTTAGCACTTTCATTTTTAAGTAAGTTTGAGCCCCATTTTTAACCGTTTTCAGTTTCTTGTATATAAGCTGTCATTGAGTCTTGTTTAGAGAATCCTGATTTTCTGAATTTGCAGGCAAGATCCAAACAAGTTCCATTTTTTACATTTCGACAATCCAACTACACCCAGGCTCCTTCTCAATTGCTTCTTCCTCATCAAACTCAAAACCTTCTCCGATTCCTCTACTCGACCTGTGTTTTCCATACAAACTGCCAACATTACATAACTTGCAACATTATCAGCTCCAAATTTGGAGTTTCTCGCGCTGCTATTTCACCCACTCGTGCATTCCCATGTGCCAAAACATGCACTAAGGAGAGTCATCCACGCCACAGAATTTGGTCCAAATGTCATCTCAGGAAAGACGTTATGTGCATCTGTTATTCTCCTGCTCTTCAAGCATATCTATCACACAAATATAATGATCCATGCAAGGTCAATGCCATAGTTTTCTCTCATTGTTCTAAACATTCCATCCCTTCATCAACCATACCTCCATGGCTGCAACTGGTCAATATTGCAATGAAAGTGTTGTGGTTGAAAGCTTCCAGCTTCAATGCCTTCTTTGCAACCTCCAATGCTTTTTCTAGCATACCATTTTGGCCGAGGCTAAATATCACTGAGTTCCATGAAACAACATCATCTTAGGCATCTCACTGAAGACTTGCTCCAAATCATTGACTTGACCACACCGTGCATACATGGTAATAAGAGAATTACCCGTAAAAACATTATTTTGACTGAGACCGAGTTTAACAGTGCATGTGTGAATCTGTCTGCCCAATTGAAGTGCAGTTAAGGTCGTGCAAACAGTTAAAAATGATTGTGTAAGTAGATGGGTTGGGCTTCACAGGAGCCGACAACCTTAACAAATGAGAAAGAGCATCAAAGCTTCCTCCCCACGACACTCTCTCCTAAACAGGACATTACAATGTTCCAAGAGAGAGTATCCTTTTCCTTCATCGAAAAGAAAACTTCAAGAGCTTTATCAACTAATGAATGACGGGGTGTAACACGCCATAATAGTATTCCATGTACTCAGATCTCCACTGTTTCAGAATTTCCATTGAAAATCTTCTCTGCCTTGATCGAATCCCCGAATTTTGAATGTAAATCTATTAACAGTTCTGGACAAAAGACATTTCCTCTATCTTCTTCATCCAGAAGCTTTACAATCAAAGCATGAATCTGACCTGCCGTCGCTCGGACTGCATATCCGCACACACTTTTAGCATTATGCTGAAAGTATAGGCGTTGGGTACTATCCCCAATGCAAAGAAATCACATAGCAACTACAAAAAGCTTCAGAGCTTGCAGAGGGAGGCGATTCAGCGAGTAACAAGAAAATCATGGCCGTCCACAAGACTACATTTTGATGGGAAGAAGGAATGGAATCAAACAGTTCACGTGCTTCAATGACAAGACCTGATCTTGAAAACCCGGAGATCATTAACGTATAAGACGTCGAATCTCTTTCGGGCATTTGTTCAACAGTTGGGCGGGCGCTTCTAATTGATGGAATGGACAAGAACTGTTAGCATTGCATTCCAAGTTATTTGATTTCTGTGAGGCATTTCATCGAATATTTTTCTAGACTTATGAAACTCGCTTTTTTTTCATGATCTGTAATCAACTTCGTCAAAGAGATGATCGTTTTGTATAGACTGTTTCTCTGACCGTTGGTGTGAAAAGGATAACACGGGCGAGCTTCTGATTTTTGATTTGTACAACGAAGTGATGGGTGCTATCCTACGCATGGTGCGTGTGAAATTTTGAAGTCGCCCCCCAACTTATAGCGCACTCTTGGATGTACAGCAACAAATCTGTGGAAAAATAGCAGAATGAGATCAAAACTAAAACTATGTTTGTTTATGCATGCCAATTTTTTAGCTTTTTATTTTTTACACTAGTTGATTTCTGCAGTTCAATTTTAGAACACAATTGGAAAAAACCTATGGATTCACAGAATCTACGGTATACCTTTTTTTAACATTAAATGAATGTAGATAACTCCCCTCTTTGTTGTGATTTTGATATATAGTCTATAATATACCATTACTTACCTTGCAAAACAAATAAAAAAATTTAAAAAAAAATAAAAACCAATGAAGTAGATAATTAAACGTCGTAATATTAAATTCCTCGCTATTTGAGAAATGTTAATGACCTTTTGAGAAATGTTTATTAGTAAAATTTACAAAACTTTTTGAGGATTTTACCAAAAAAAAAAAAAAATTTAGGTAGTCATTGCACCCAAATGGTCACTCTATCCAAGCCACACCAAATCACCCTTTCTGACCAAAAACCTTTTTATTAACCGTTTCTTTTCGAGGGTCGACGTCGACCCTAGCATTCACATTCTGCCTCAATACCTGCGTCACTATCGACCCTGGAAGTGTCAAGAAAATTTGGAGGTATTTTGAATCTAAAAATTAAGAATTGGGGTGGGGTTTGATTGAGGTACCCCATTCATTCAAACACGAACAATTTCAGGACATTTAATTTGCTATTATGGTGTCAAGGGGATCACAATGACCCAAAGTGGAAGACAAATCTTAAAGACTGGTGCCCGAATCGTCTCCACGACTTGGGCCCAAGAATAGGACTCATGACGAAAACATAACTTCTCTAATCTAAGCATTTCCAAACAGTTTCAACACCCCGAGCAATTTTGATCCCAGCTAACATAGTTTTCATTACTGTGCTGTTATTATACAAGATCTTTCATAAAAGAGTTATCTTTCATTAGTTTTCCTATAATCAACGGTCACAACCCCAATTGACAGTCTCTCAAGGCTCTAATCTCTCATATAGATTTGGAAAATATCCGAAACAAACTTTCATGCCACTCATGTAAGAACGTACCAAAAGACATGAAATTAGCACAGAGGGACACACTTCTAAAATCAAAACAATCAATCTGCACCATTGCTGAAGTTAAGAACTTGTACAAACCAAAACATGCACAGAGATCCAAATACCTCTCACTGCCTACATCTTGGGAATTACAAATGTTTTGTCCCCAAAACTCAAGGTTTCACCACAGATCAGACTGCTGAGATCCAAAATCCTTTAGTTGTCTTTGCCATTGTACATTGGAAGAAAGGATAACAGTCTAGTGTGTCACGTATGCACTGGTTTTGTTATCAACAGACTCTATGCTTCTGAAATTCATGCGCTTGCACGGGCACAAGTACTGAGGAATTAGCCCTTCATTTGCAACCGCCTATGGATGCATAGCAACGTCTTCCAAGATAAATATTTTAAGAAACTAGAAAGGGGTAGGGTCAAAGTGCTTAAGTTGATAACTCACCTCTGCATAGAAGTGCTTCCAACAAGTGCTTCAAGTGTGGGTTGATGTCCTTCGGGATGGGTAATGGATTATTAATAATTTGGACATAGGTGCAATTTTCATATAAAAAACCTTTGTACCAAAAAATAAATATAAAGAAATAAAAGATGAAAAAATAAAAAAATAAAAAATGGATGGTGCTCTTGCAGCACAAGTGACACCTTGTCATAAGTATCCTGTAGTGCGTTCCCATGCTAACTTACATGGGTTAAGACCCACTAAAATAACAAATAAAATGTCCCGAAACTATTCTTATGTAAAAGAATGGGGTACCTCAATCAAACCCCAATTCCTAATTTTAGATTCGAAGTACCTCTAAATCTTCTTGACACTGCGAGGGGTCGATAGTGACGTAGGTATTGATATTCTGCCTTGCCAGAATGTGAATGTCAAGGACAACGTCGACCCCTAGTGCATTATAGCCAGGGTCGACGACCCTCAACAATGAAAAATGAGGGCGACGTCGACCCTGAAAAAACACATTATAAAAGGAAGGATTTTTGGACGGGAAAGCTGGTTTGGTGTGGGCTTGGCTGAAGTGACATTTTTGGTGCAATGGCCACTAAAGTGCTTTTCTTTTTTTCTTTTTTTTTTTTCCTTTTTTTTGTAAAAATCCTCAAACTTTTAAGTTGTCTAAAGTAATAAAGAAAACTGCTAATGCTACAATCCAAATTTCTCTGAGCACATCTCTTCTCTCTACACACCCCAAATAAGTAAAAAAATTTCCAAAACTTCTCTCCACACACCCTTTTTTTCCCAAATTACCCTATGCTCTCTCCCTCATCTTCTCCCTACACTCCCCTTCTTCCCCTTCACTCACCGTCCCTTTCCCTCCCCTTCTCCCTGTCTCTCCCCCGCTCTCTTTCTCTCTCCCTCTACCTACTGCTATCTTCCGCCTGCCGCCCTCTCTCCCTCTCCTTGCTCGCCTCCTTCCGCCGCCGCCCTCTCCTTCTCCTGTCTCTCTCCCTCCCTACCGCCGCCCACTCCCCCTCTCCTTTTCGCTCTCCCTCTCCCTCTCCGGAAAGGGGGCGGTTGTGGGCGATGCCGGCTGGGCTAGGAGTGGAAGTAGGGGTGGGTGAGTGTAGAGAGAAATTGGGTAAGGTATGAATCTATGAATGGTGTTCATTTTGGTAATTTCACGCATAGGTATTTTGGTTTTGAGATAAGGGATGTGCTCAGAGAAGTTTAGAATGTGGCATTAGCAGCAATGATAAAGATAATCGATGTTGCAATGTCAAATATATGGCTTTCTTTAAGATATTATACGGAAGAAAAAACTTCAAAATAAACTTAATATGCTGCAAGATAATTCTTGGAACTCTAAATACCCAAGTTTATTTAAAAGGAAAAAAAAAGTGCAGTAGACTTACACATGAACTACAACTAAAAATTAACATTATGAATATTCATACAATTTGATTTTTAAGTGTAATTTTGGAAAAAGAATTCATACTTGATCAAAGGAAACAAGAGAGGATGGTGGAAGGTATACAATGTGAGGCAACAAAAAACTGCCTTTACCTCTCCTGCTACCACAGGGGCATGCTTCGACAATGGCTTTTGAACTACAATCAAGGATTTAGGCTAAACTGTTGCAGATATTCAACTACTTAGAGCTATTGTTTGCCCTCAGGCCTCTAAGTCCCCTCTTAAGTGGGAGGAACATTGAATGCAATCAAAGTTCCAAAATTGCTCGCGCATAGCAATTGTTTTGATTGTAAAGTCACCCCACACCTAAAAATGTGCAGCAAGTCCAACTCCTTGGTTTTGGATTCAAAATCAGATCCCATAATGACCCGTCGGAAGAAACAAAGAACCTTGGTGGCTTTTTCAATGGATCAAAAGGATCAGAGAAAAGCATGATCTACAAGGAGTTCGCTTTCAATCATTCCACCTCCCCACACTTCCTTAAGCCAGGACAAAGCTTCCTACATTGAGAGAATTCCAATTCCCAATTTCCATGTATACGAGGATGGATCAAGCTAGCCATTCAATCTTGTAGCTAGCAGCGAATTGTCTACCATCAAAATTACTACATCCACCAACCTAATACAATAAATAAACTGCAAGAATTTTGTATGCATGGAAAGCAAAGTAATATAAACAGGGGTCGACACACAATCTTTGGAGGCTCAAATCTCTTTTTCCTCCTTCATAGCTATTTTCATGTTATTAACTATTTTAGGAGCTGTCATTATGGCTGGATGTAGTGAGAGAATACTTTGTAAAATATAGTCATGAAGGAATATAAAATAGGGGGATTCGGCATCGGATCCCTGAACATTTCACTTTATTGTCTTAGGTTCACAATCTTTTCTTATAGTGTAATAGGTCGTTTTTCCAAATGAGGAAACCTAAAATGTCTAATTTACCATTTTTTCAAATCATATCCCATGATCAGTGGGATAAACCATTAATAATGGTCAACTACCATCAAATTAGGCACGATTAATAAAATTCTACTAATGAGATTTCAAAATAACTTTCAAAAAATACAAATAAGTTTCAAAAAACAGGAAACAAATTTCAAATAAAATTTCTAAAAATGAAATAAATTTAAAAAACACAAATAAAATTCAAAAGAACGCAAATAAATTTCAAAAAAATGAAATGAGTTTAAAAAACCCAAATAAATTTCAAAAGAAAGCAAATAAATTCAAAAAATGAAATAAATTTCAAAAAAATACAATAAATTTAAAAAAAAAAAGCAATAAATTTCAAAAGAATGCAGATAAATTGAAAAATACACAAATAAATTTCAAAAAATATAAATAAATTTCAAAGATGAAAATTAAATTCAAAAGATCCAAATAAATTTAAAAAAATATATAAATAAATTAAAAAGGCTCAAATAAATTTCAAAAGAAGTAAATAAAATTAAAAAATGCAAATAAATTTAAAAAAAACACAGATACATTTGCCAAAAAACTAAGATATCGCCGGATTTCCAAATTAGCGAATAATATGGCAAAAAATTCAAGTCTTTTTGTCAAAAACTCAGTTACGTTTATTTCGAAAAATACAAATAAATTTCAAGAGACACAAATAAAATTCAAAAACACAAATAAATCTGCCAAAAACTCATATAGACTTGTTTATAACTCAGATAGATTTTTTCCAGAACTCAGATAAATAGCCTAAAACTCGGATAGATTTGTCCAGAAGTCAGATAAATTCATCCAGAATTCAGATAAATTCATCTAGAACTCAGACAGATTTGTCCAGAACTCAGATAAATTCATCTAGAACTCAGATAAATTTGTGCTAGAAATCATATAAATAGCCAAAAACTCAAATAAATTTGACATAAACTCTTATAAATTTATTAAAACTCATATAAACTTCTTTCTCTGGTGATGGTGCAGCACCCTCGACTGTGTTTTGGATCTCACGGTAGGGTCCAGTTGAAAAAACAACCCGGCTTATGAAAACAGGTCAGGTCAAACCTGATCTCGACCCAACCCTGAACTGCTGTAGAGCTTAGGCCGCCTTCACTGCAAACGGGTCGAGCTGACCTGGATCCAACCCAAAAAACAAACCCAACCCAAATTGATCTTCTTCTTCTTCTTAAAGTTTCTGCAACAGAAACTCAATTCCAGAACCCTCTTCCGATCCTCTTCCTTCCTCGCTCCGGCCACGGGACGACGGCAGGAATGGCTCCAGCGACGCGCGGCGGCGACAAGCAATAAGCGGCGCCAGTAGTGTGGGATTCCAACGATGTTTTCACGCCTCTCCTTATTCTGCAACAGACACAAAAGACCTCCAGTCTTCTTCTTTCTCAGTCACGGCAACAAAGCTTCTTCTTCTTCTCCGATCGACGGCAGCGGCATTCCACGGAGCTTCTTCTCCGATCTTCTTCTCTGACGATCGTGACCCACTAGCAGATCTAACGATCTTCACACAGCAGCGGCGTTCCACGAAGCTTCTTCTCCGATCTTCTTCTCTGATGATTGTGACTCATCAGCAGATCTAACGATCTTCGCACGATTCGCGGCCCTTTCGAAATCCGATTCAACGGATCTTCTCCAATCACACCAAATGGCTCTCATTCAGGAAGAAGAGGGATAATGCAAAATGAAAGGAGGGATAATCCAAAATTTAAAATTTAAAATTTTAAAATTTTATGCTTAAAATGGTTGAAAGGGTAAATCAATTATGTAAATTGTATCCGGAGACCTCTGTCTGCAAACAGTCTAGCTGCTTGGACTAGAGCCCTTAAAAAGGATTTGCTTGGATTGGAGGTTGGATAGATTCAATTATAGGGATCTTTCGCTAATTATCTCTATAAAATAAGTGGCCATCCCCTTTTGGTGAATTATCTATTGTCTATTGTATACTTCCTCTTTAACTCGTCTATCACTTCCATCAGTAATTATCATCTCATGATAGGCTTCCAAAATAGGAAATTCCAGCTATATGGGTCTTCAGAAATTCATGTTTGGAATTCCTTATTTCTTCAGTGGGTCTTTCAGCATTTGGTATTTCTTCCAGACAAGAACTCCAGAGCCTTTCCTCTGGAACTTTAGTGTCCTCAACAGTCATCTCAGTTTGGCATGTGAAGCCCACCTATGATTGTCATTTATAGTAATAAAGCTATTCTTCATAATGAATGTGGTTTTTAGATTCCCTACCTTGGAATTTATAATTTTTTTATCATATCCCAAATTCTCCAAATCCCACCAGACATGAGCTCCAGTAATTCCTGCAAGAAATGGCTCCTAAAAAAAAAATTCCATCTCTTGATTCAGTTGTTATGATCATCCAATCAAATTGAAATTTAGGGAATATGTAATCCACATCATATCATTATATAGGTACTCATAGAGTGCCCCCCATGAAGTGGGTATAGTAAGACTGCTTATTCTTGATCATTTCTATGTTCAGAAAGTACATTGAGAAGCAGAGAAGGGGAATCCAGGAGTGGGGGTGCCCCCCACATGGCCCGATGGTATATGAACCGCTCATCTGTGGGCTAAAAATGGATGACAGTAAAGAATGCTAGATATAGATAGAGAGAGGGTACCTGTGGTGGTTGGTGGTGTAGGAGAAGGGAGGAGGAAAAAAGCAGTGACTTTGCCCTAACTTGTTGCACTTTGAACTGCCAGACCAAGAAGCTTCACAAAAGAGCCTTTGGTACCATGACTAAAGCTTGTCGGTGTCCACCGGACAGCTTGTGCTTGTATAACTTGAGACGAGAACGAGCATGGTCTCTATTGAATTTGTATTTTGAACTATGGTGGAAATGGAATCCACTTAATACAATAAGAGGTAAAGTCGAGACATGCTGGATATTTATTTTAGTTGGCCCAGGATAATTACTCTGTAATGATACTCAACAACAATTAACTCTGCGCGGTTATAGTTTTTAACATGGGTCTTAAATTCAAACAAAGGAGAAGGGGTGCGTTAGAAATGTTGACAATCAGAATATAATTTTGGATGTAACCCAAACATGAATTCTGATGATGATAAGTAATAATTAAAAAATTGACAATTTTTTATTCTAAAAGTACGACTTTAAAAGTATGAGAATCCAATGACCAGCTACGAAGGATCTAAAAATATGGTGTTCGCAATGGCGGACTTGGGGTTTTTATTTGGGTGGTGCAGGCAATGGT
>QPKB01000003.1:35352758-35432871 GCA_003546025.1 Camphora micrantha | reverse complement strand
TGAAGAGGCTTTCAAGGTGGTTGTTTCAAGCGCGGTGAAGGTGAACGGCATGTAGTCGGCAAGATCGCGCAGTCCTTAGGTTGAATCAACAACTGGGAAAGGATTGTGAGTATATCTTATAACTTTTATTCAAATAGTGCTTGGTTGTCTGTTGGCCTAGACGATAAGGCCCGTGGTTTTTCCCGAGCAGGGTTTTCCACGTAAAAATCCTGTTTCCTTTTCTCTTTGTGGGTTGATTGCTTTTAATTTGGATTAGGATTAATTATTAGTTTAATCACTTGTGGATTGATATTCAATAAAGATCAGGATATTGGGACCGATACCTGCATTAAGGTAGAAATCTAAGTTTTTCAATTGGTATCAGAGCAGGTTGCACCAACCTTTTGTGTGATAATGGATATCAATAGAGAAGGAATATCTACCAGCAAGCCTCCTCTTTTGGATGGATCCAATTATTCTTACTGGAAAGTACAAATGATTGCATTTTTAAAGGCTATTGATGACCAAGTCTGGAAAATAGTGGTGGAAGGATTTACTGAACCCACCATAATTGTTGATGAGCAAACGAAACCAAAACCCAGAGCCCAATGGACTCTTGATGAGAAGAATAGGTCGAATTTAATAAGGCCATTCATGCTATTTATAATGGAATTACTGCAACTGAGTTCCATAGGGTTTCTGCTTGCCCTACTGCAAAGGCTACTTGGGATCTTCTTCAAACTGTTCATGAAGGAACATAAATTGTCAAGCAAACAAAACTCCAGAACTTGACAACTGCCTTTGAGACGATTCGTATGAAAGAATCTGAAACTTTCGATGACTTCAATACAAAACTGTCTAAAATTGTAAGTTCATTTTTTTATCTGGGAGAACCTATTCCTCAATACAAAGTCGTTAAGAAAATTTTGAGGTATCTCCCAGAACGATTTCGTCCAAAAGTAGTTGCCATTGAGGAGAATAAGGATCTGAATTCCTTGTTAGTTGAAGAACTTGTTGGAAATTTGCAAACTTTCGAGGCTAATCACTGTCAAGTGAAAAAAGGAAAAGACATTGCCCTAGTATCCTCCAATTCAGTGGATGATCTTGATATTTGTAATCCTAACAGTGATACAGACGATGAACAGTTTGAGGCACAGACGATGAACAGTTTGAGGCATATCTTGCGAGAAAATTGAAAAAGATTTGGATAAATAGAAAGCCTTTTAATAAGAAGGGCTCATCAAATCCCAAGCCTCCTTCCAAAGGAAAAAATTTTCCCAAAACTGAACAGAATCGATCAAAGGGAACAACTAAGCCCATTAAATATTTTGAATGTCAAGGACATGGTCACACTTCTTCTAAGTGTGCGAATCGTAGAGAAAAGAATAAAAGCAAGGCCCTCAATGTTGCTTGGGATGAGGAATCTGATGAGGATGTATTTGAACCTGATTCACCTTCGAGTGAGTTTGGAAAATTTGTTGCTCTCATGGCTCTTTCTAACATCTCTTCTGTACAGGAATCTAAGTCTGAAGATGATTTAGATATTAACCAAATTTCTGATGAAGAACGGGAAGGAGATGAAGATTATCAAAAGTTGCTTCTTGAATCTATGAGAATGTCAAAAATTAGTGAGAAGAGAGCCTTGAAATTGAAGGCAATAGAAGAAAAGAACTCATCTCTACAAACTTCATTGACTGATTCTCAATCCAAGGTAAGACAATTAGAGGATCAATGAGCAATTTTGTCTGACAAATTGATTCTTGCAGGTCAAGAAAATGATCGTCTGCAACAAAAGTCTCAAAAGGCTGAAACTGAATTGCTGAATTTGCAAAATGAGTTGAACTCATGTAAATCTGAAAAGGACAATCTGGCTGTAAAATTAAAGATGGCCATTGCTGAGTTGGAAACAGCGAAAGCTTCAATTAACCGGATGAATACTGGATCAGCAAAGCTAAATGAAATTCTGGGAAGTCAATTGCCTCCTTCCTCGAAAGCTGGACTCGGATATCTCTAAGGTGCTTCTACTTCGAAAGACAAAGGTAAAACCGTGTTTGTTCAAGGACCTACAATAAATGTACAGCCTACTGTCTATCCAAATGCTTCATATCCAAAGAATTTTTCCAAACCTAAATTTATTCCAATTTGTCACTTTTGTGGAATTAAGGGACACATACGACCACACTATAATAAGTTGAGAAACTATAATAGAAACCAACTAGAAGGCAAATCACTACTACACAACAGATTAGGACCAATCCTATCTGGGTCCGTAAATCTGATCTCCGTTATAATATGGTCCTTACAGCACTTAGTGCTACTAATTCAGATGTGTGGTACTTGGATAGTGGTTGTTCCAGACATATGACAGGAAACAAAGCCTTGTTTACCTCATTTGAAGATTACAATGGTAGAAGTGTTCGTTTTGGTGATGGAGGTAATGCAAAAGTGATTGGAAAAGGAATTGTGTCCATACCAGGTATGTCTCCGGTAAATAATGTTTATTTGGTTGATGGACTACGAACAAATCTTTTGAGCATAAGTCAGTTATGTGATGACAAACATGAGGTCCATTTTTCAGCAAAAGATTGCATAATTGTGGACAAAAAGGGAAAAACAATGCTGCATGGAATAAGAAATACGGACAACTGTTATGTTGTCTCTTCAGAGAAAGAATTATCTTGTAATTCTGCAATCATGAGTGACATTGAATTGTAGCATCAACGTTTGGGCCATGTGAATTACAAAGACCTGGAAAAATTGTCAACTCATGAACTGGTTCGTGGGCTACCCAAACTCAAAAGAGCCCCGAATACTGTTTGTGGTCCCTGTCAAGTTGGTAAACAGATTAAAGTACCGCACAAAAAGGTCGATTCACTTACTACTAAAAGACCTTTAAAACTGTTGCGCATGGATCTTATAAGACCAACTAAAGTTGAAAGTATTGGTGGTAAGAAATACATATTTTTTATAGTTGATGATTTTTCCAGATTAACATGGGTGCGTTTCTTACGTGATAAATCAGAAACTTTTGATGTGTTCAATAATTTGTGGTTTTTGCTTATTGCAGATAAAGGAAAAGATTTCGGAGGTGTTACCAGAATTCGATCCGATCATGGAGCAGAATTTCAAAATTCTGATTTCTCAACTTTTTGCTCCAAACATGGGATTAAACATGAGTTTTCAGCACCTAAAACACCATAATAGAATGGGGTAGTTGAAAGAAAAAATCGAGTGGTACAAGAGATGACACGGGTGATGTTACATAGCAAAAATATTCCACGACGATTTTGGGCTGAAGCTGTAAATACAACTGTCTATGTTATCAACCGTGTCTATCTTTGTCCAGGAACAAAAACCACCTCATATGAAATATGGACAGGAGTCAAGCCAAACATTAAACATTTCCGAACTTTTGGCAGCAAGTGTTACATTCTTGGGGATAGAGAACACTTGACAAAATTCGACTCTAGAAGTGACGAAGGAATCTTCCTTGGTTACTTATTGACAAGCAAAGCTTATCAAGTATTTCATATTAAAAATTCTATTTTCATGGAGTGTATTAATGTGGTTGTAGATGATGTAGGAACTATTGATTATTTTTCTGATGATGAAGAAGGACTAATATTTTCTCCTTCTTCTGAACAAATTGAAAAAGAAACTGAAAGACAAGCTAGACCTGATTCGAAAAAGCATAAGGAAACAATTTCAACTGCTAGACCTGATATTCTAAAGAATTCATCTTCTGAGCTCAATGTACCTGATATTATTCGACAATTTGAAGAGAAGAGTGCATCTCCTTTAGCTGCTCATCCTCGATCTCAAAAAGGCTAAGTTATTAAAGATCATCCTCTGGACAAGGTTATCAGTGAGATCTCTACTCCCATGAAAACTCGGAAACAGGTACGTGATGAGGTAAGTCATGTATGTTATGTTTCCACTTTAGAACCAAAAAATGTTAAAGATGCTCTTGTGGATGATTTTTGGATAAATGCTATGGATGATGAACTTGCTGAATTTGAAAGGAATCGAGTCTGGAAGCTTGTTCCTAGACCCACTCATACTAATGTCATTGGAACTAAATGGATCTTCAAAAACAAAACTGATGAGTCGGGTCAAGTGATTAGGAACAAAGCTCGCCTAGTAGCTCAGGGGTATACACAAATTGAAGGAATTGATTTTGATGAGACTTTTGCCCCGGTTGCTAGACTCGAATCAGTGCGTCTGTTGCTTGCAATTGCTTATTTTCTAATTATTAAATTGTTTCAAATGGATGTAAAATGCGCTTTTCTTAATTGTTTCTTAAATGAGGAAGTGTATATGGAACAACCAGAAGGATTTGAAGATCCTCATTTTCCAACTCATGTCTACAAATTGAGAAAAGCTCTTTATGGATTGAAGCAAGCACCACGAGCATGGTATGAGAGGTTAACAGAATTTTTGATTGAGAATGAATTTCAAAGAGGAAGTGTTGACAAGACCTTATTCATTAAAATAGACAAGAACAACATTGTTATTGCACAGGTCTATGTTGATAACATCATTTTTGGTTCAACGTCTGAATCTTTGTCTGAAGAATTTGCTGAAAGAATGTTAAGAGAATTTGAAATGAGTATGGTTGGAGAGTTATCCTTCGTCCTGGGTTTACAGATTAAGCAAACCCCATTTGGCATTTTCATCTCTCAACCAAAATATACCAGAGAGTTGCGGAAAAAATTTGGAATGCAATCTTCAAAACATGCAAGGACTCCGATGAGTACCACTGTTAAAATCAGCCTAGATGTTGATGGATCAGCTACTAATGAGAAACTGTACAGAAACATGATAGGTAGTCTTCTCTACCTTACTGCTAGTCGTCCGACATTGCTTATAGTGTTGGAGTTTCTGCTACATATCAGTCTTAGCCTAAGATATCTCATGTTCATGCTGTGAAAAGAATTATCAAATATGTCTGTGGAACTATTGAGTATGGAATTTGGATGTCAAAAGACACCAACACAACCATTGTTGGTTATTCTGATGCTGATTGGGCTTGATGTGTGGATGATAGAAACAGTACTTCTGGTGGCTGCTTCTTTGTTGGAAATAATCTGGTTGCTTGGCATAGTAAAAAGCAGACTTCGACTTCTCTGTCGACTGCTGAAGCAGAATACATTGCTGCAGGAAGCTGTTGCACACAACTCCTTTGGATGAAACAAATGTTGTAGGATTATGGAATTGAGCAAACAACAATGACTATTTTCTGTGACAATCAAAGTGCAATTGATATTTCCAAGAATCCTGTCCAACATTCACGAACTAAGCATATAGATATTAGGCATCATTTCATTCGTGATCTCGTGGAGGAGGGCACAATTGCTTTGCATCATATTCCTATTGAGTCTCAATTTGCTGATATTTTTACAAAACCATTAGATGCAATGCGGTTTGAATCTTTACGGAAATCTTTAGGGATTTCTCTTATTCCCTACACTCCATAAATTTTTATTTATTTAAGTGCACAATCACTTTTTCACATAACCATTTTTTTTAGCACTGCACGAATCGTCTTCGGTTCTCTCACTGCTATCTCCATCTTTATCTTTGAGAGATGTCGTGGCAATAAGGTTAAATCGGAGGAAGAGGGCTACCTATGAATGTGTGTGAAAGCTTCCACTTGATTGAAAATTTTCATTTGGAGAAGGCTACCACGTTCAATAGTGTGAAAGTCACCCATGATGGTTTAACTCGTCCTTGGAATTAAAAAAAAAAATAGGAGAAGAAAGGAAATTAGTGTGCTCCAAAAAAAAAAAAAAAAGGAGGGAAAATGTTCAAATTTAATAAAAAAAATTTGTAAGGAAACTATTTTGCTCAACTTTTTGTTGATGGGTGTGCTCCCTATGCAACAATTTTGTTCATCTCAAGGAGATTAAGAGGGAGTGGATCACACAAGTTTCTTTTTTTTTTTTTTTTTTGGTCATATTGTTCACTTTTTCACTGTGTACTTAAGTTGATAAAAAAAAAATTCTACTGTGACTTGTTTTCACTGTTCATGGAGAGAATTAACCCAACAATAACCGGTAGAGAACTCCTGCCGCACTATGTTTTGAAGGTTTGAAAACCTAGGCAGTTTGCTAGAGCAAACACTCAAGTTCGCTCAAGCGAACCTAACGGATTTATATTAGCGCGAGTCTTTTTCTTTCTTCCTTCTTCTTCAATCCTTCTTTCTTCCTCAGCTGCCCTAACCCCATTTCGAGCCTGGAGTGTGACAAACTTCATCAACCATCATCTTAGGTATTTCTTTCCTTTTTCCATCTCTTTTTATTTATTATTAGTCCTTTTCAATTCTAATTTTGTAGTTTTCCTGGATTCACACATTTTCATTATTCCAATGCTTTTTCTATCTTCTATGCACATCTTGCATTCATTCCTTATTCTCATGTCATATTTCCTCCTCCTTGCATTTAATCATCCTTCATCTGCATTTCATTTACATTTTTTTCATATGGCTCTTGGATAATGGATTTTGGAAAAATTGATTTTTTTAATTGTTATTTGCTTAATTCTCTTTCATTGAGATTGTGTGTTTGTTGAGAATATTTTTGTGGATCTCTATGGATGAATGGTATATGGAATGGTGTTTTTTGGAGAAGGCTTTGTGATGCTTGGGTGAGATGGGCAGTTTTACCAATTTTTTTTGGGTAGTTTGAAGGGATTGGATGAATTTCTGATGAAGTTATTTTGTTTGGAATGTGTGTGGTGATTGGTGGATGTGGGTGGTGGTACCCAATTTTGTCTATAGGATTTGATTGAATACTATTGACTTGGAATGATTATTTACAGCTCTTTCTGATGGCTCCAAAGAAGAGAACCCACGCTGAGTCTTCCTCCTCTCAATCTCAATATGATTGTTATCGATTCCCTTCTGTTAACAAATCCATTCTTTTTCATGAACAATTTGTAAATCGAATAGTTGAATCTGAAAGAGTAATTGATGATGCACTTCTTGGGAAAGCTGTTTGTCGATCCATCATCAATAGGAACTAGGATTCTCTTTTAAAATTCAATATCAGAGAGGCTTACCCTAATTGGGTTGTGAGTTCTACTGCAATATGGAACATGTCTCTTCTGAGGACCCTGATTCAGCTGCATTTTTGAAGACTTTTGTCAGAGGACAATGGCTAAACATCACCACAACTGAGATCTCAGAATTTCTGAATATTCCGATACCAGACAGAGCTGATTATCCTCTTTCTGATGAAAGTCAATTCCTAGTTAATTTTGATGAGATTGGAACTCTTCTGTGTGGAGAAGAAACTCCTTGGCCTTCAGGTCTTATTCCTCATGGCAATCTTACTGAAGAATAACGATTTCTTAATCGATTTGTTTGCCATAATCTAGATCCACGTGGGCACACGTCTGACGTCAGTCACAAGAATGGATACTTGCTCTATTGCATTGGCACAGGGAAACAACTGAATATTCCTCAAGTGATTCTAAATTTCTTTTTCAAGATGCTGTCAGCCAAAAGAAATGCAATTCTTTCGTTTGCAGCATTCATCAGTGAATTTCTTCTGTGGAAAGAAGTTCCAAAGAGATAGAATGAGCCAACTCAAAGGATCCGCAATCCGATAAATGCTCGCACTTTTACTCTATCTTCTGCCCACGTTCAGCAAAATATTCAAGGAGAAGATATTGCAATGGAAGAAGAAGCTGCACCTGCACATGGTCAGGGGGAGCAACAGCTACAGCCTGACAGAATAGCTTTGTTAGAAGCACAAGTGCAGGGGTTGTTTGTGCAAATTGATGAAGGCTTTGCTGCAGTAACTGGACGATTCAATTCTGTTGATCAAGCCCTTGCTAGACTAGGCCAAGGACATCAGTGAAAATTCTCTGGACTGTCTTGACTTCACTCTTGTTTTGGGATTTTCCTATGGTTGCTAACTTTTTATGATACTTCTGCTGTGATTAGATTTTTTATTATGCTACTCCTTTTCTTTATTTTGTCTTTTCTATCATGTTATTTGTTTTCGTGTTTCTCTTCTTATGTTTCATGTTATCTCTTTGACAATTTATGTCCAAAAAGGGGGAGATATATTTATTAGATATGCTGAATTTTGTTTTACTTCTATGATTCTTCACTTGATCTTCAGTGACAGGCGTTGCAGGTGTTCAAAGGATTCAACCTCTTGTGTTTTTAGCAGAATTTCACTTTAGTTGAGTCTTTTGTGTTAAATGGGTAGATTTTTCATGTATTAGGTGTTTTGTCCATGAATTGCCAAAGGGGGAGATTGTAAGGTTTTTGGGTTGGCTAATTCATTGGGTATTGGACAAAACCGGGATTCTTGAAACTTGTATTTTTCTTAGAAAAGGATTGCCCATCTTTGAAGAAATTCGTTTAAAGGAGAAATTCTCAAATTTCTGGAACTAATAGAGGTCGCTTGAGCGAACCTATATTTGCTTGAGCGAACTCTTCACAGAGACGTCTTCGCTCGACCCATCTCTCAGTCTGCTCGAGCCATCAAGCTTCTGGATTGAAAATCTGCAAACAGAATGCAGTTTGCTCGAGTGAACCCAACGACCGCTCGAGCGAACCACTCATAAAACATTGATCGCTCGACCTACCTTTTAGTTCGCTCGACCCATGCAGTCCCTGTGCTGAATGATTTCAAGCAGAGAGCAGTTCGCTCGAGCAAACTTCCTGCTCACTCGAGCGAACCTGGGCGCCAAATTAGAAACTTGCCCAGAACAGTGTTCTAATTGCGTCCAACTTACTTCTTTCAATCCTACTTGTTTTTATAAGTATCGAGGCACGAATTAAAGGCTATAAAAACCCTTTCTCTTTCTATTCAAAGACACCTCTCCCATTAAGAAACATCTCAGAGAGAACTTGAGAGATCCATCCTCCCCCAAGGCTATCATCTGATGTGCTGAAGGTTTTCAAGCTTTGGATTCATGCTTCATTCTACTCTTCTGAAATAGGGACATCTTGAAGAGGCTTTCAAGGTGGTTGTTTCAAGCATGGTGAAGGTGAACGGCATGTAGTCGGCAAGATCACGCAGTCCTTAGGTTGAGTCAACAACTGGGAAAGCTTTGTGAGTATATCTTGTAATTTTTATTCAAATAGTGCTTGGTTGTCTGTGGCCTAGACGATAAGGCCTGTGGTTTTTTCCCGAGCAGGGTTTTCCACGTAAAAATCTTGTGTCCTTTTCTCTTTGTGGGTCGATTACTTTTAATTTGGATTAGGATTAATTATTAGTTTAATCACTTGTAGATTGATATTCAATAAAGATCAGGATATTGAGACATCTGCCTGCATTAAGGTAGAAATCTAAGTTTTTCATAACAGCCTCCAATAGCCAAACTTCATCCATATCTGGCATAGGTTCTATCAATCACTTCAACTATCCAATGTCTTTATTCCCAACCCACATGCAAATTTACTTTCTTTCTGTCAATTAGTGGAGTATGGCTATTCTATTATATTTTCATCTACAGGCTATGTCATACATAAACTACAGACTAGGAAGGCAATCGGGGCAAGGCATAACACGGGAGGCTATTTCTCTTGGATCAAGGACTAATCTCTTTCCTTGCTTCTTCTTTAATGTTTAGAAATAAAATGTGGACTCTTGGAATCAGCAATTGGGCCAATGATATTTATTGTTTTTGTATCATCATGGTTATTCAGACTCCTCTATATCTTAAAAAATATGCTGCCCTTTTTTTTTTTAATTCAAATTGAATTCTTGTTGTTTTAAGTAAGAGTCATATTTTACCTTTTCCCACTAACAATTCATAAGCTCATGCTCCATTTGATGTTATTCACACCGATGTCTCAGAATCGCACCCACTTTAAGTAGACTTGGGTTCAAAACTTTTATTGATGATAACACTCGATTTACTTTGATTTATCTTCTTACACAAAAATAAGAGATTTTGTCTATTTTTCAAAAAATTTATAATATCATTCAAACTCAATTTGACAAGTCCATAAAAGGATGATTTGCTCCTTGTGCATTGCGCATTGATGTCATCAGTCACGTGAGACCCAGTGGCACAAGCATGTGCACAAGAGAAAATTTTGTCTATAAAATCATTCGTTCTGATTCAGGGGGAGAATATACCTCTGCAGAGTTTTCATCTTTCCTGTCAAAGAAAGGAATAATAAATCAAAAAATCATGCACGCATAACAAAATGGGTGGCGGAGAGAAAAAATAGACATGTCTTAGAAACTGCCTGAGCAATTCTGCTCGACTCCATGGTTCCACGCACCTTTTGGTGCGAGGCTGTTCATATTGCGGTTCATTTAATCAATAGATTTCCAACCAAAATTTTGAATAACATTGCTCCCTTTGAATCTTGATTTTGTCATCCCCCTTCCTATTTTCAATATGTGTTTTTGGTTCGCTTTGCTTTGTTCATCTTCCTCGGTCTAAAAGAAGAAAATTGTTTGCTCAATCTGCAAAGTGGGTTTTTCTAGGCTACAGTGATGAAAATAAGGGTTTCATTTGCTATGATCCTGACACTCGTCACACTCATATTCTCAAAAATGTAAGCTTTGTAAAGCACATATCATTCCATGCTATCACACCTCCTACCAAAATCTCCCATGAGTCATTTCTTCCTACTTTTTGAAATCCACCAAGTACAACAGCACCTTTCAAGGTCTATGTATGCCGTCCTCAATCTCCTCCCATTATTACCCCTGCCCCTGATCCTTCTCCATTGCTTGATCCTAAACACTCACCATCAGGTACTCCTCTTACCTAGGTGTCATTGCGACATTCTACTCGCATATCCAAGCCTCGTATAGATATGGTTTTCCAGCATTGTTTACCACTCTGGATTCAATGTCCATTCTTTCCTCTTACAAGCTGTCAAAGAACCTTGTTGGCAGAAGGCTATGACTCAAGTTGCTTGTTCTTAGGGCTAACCACACTAAGGGATCTCGTCCCATGACCAGAATCTAGTTTTATCATTGGAATCAAGTGGGTATACTCCATTGAGGTTAAGTTTGATGAAACAACTAATCATTATAAAGCTCGTTTGGCTGCCCAAGGCTTCAAACAAGAGTATGGGATTGATCATGAGATATTTGCTCTTATTGCCAAAACAACAACTACATTAACTTTCCTTAGTACTTCTGTTGTAAGATATTGGCCACTTTGGCAAAGATGGATGTAAAAAATGCCTTTCTACATGAGGATCTTCATGAAATTGTTTATATGCATCCTCCACCTGGCTACACTTGTCCTTCCATCATGGTTCTTCCATCATGGTTTGTTTCCTGGAGAAACATCTTTACAAACTGCAGCAAGCTCCTCGTGCTTGGTTGGATAAGATTCAACAAGATTTTCTTAAAGCCATCTTCCATTTTATCATCATCACTCATTATTTATTTGTTATTCTTCTCATGGTTGCACCATTTTACAAGTTTATGTGGATGACATTATCATTAGTGGCACTGATGTTTTTGGAAGTAGTGCACTCAATGGGAGGGCATTTAAGATAAAGGATCTTAGAAAATTGACGTCCTTTCCCGGATTAGAAATCAAATAGAGCCCCCAGGGTATTCATGTTCATCAACACAAATATGTTGAAGATCTCTAATTTATGGTAGGTGATAAGTCCTTAAAAATATTTTTTTTTCATGCACATTTTGGACCATTTTAAGGACTTATTAATCCAAAAGAGTCTCATTTTAAGGGAAAATCATGTTTTTATACATTTTGGATTCATTGTAGTGCATTCATGCATAATTTGCTCAAAAATCATCATTTTTGCATAAGTTCATAAACCTGCCATTTTTGGAACCCTATTTTTGAAAAGTTTTTCCAAAATTTTTTTTCTTCATGAATTACATCAATTCTTCATCATCATTAGTTAATTCAAGTAAAATCATGCATAATGATGTGCATTTTTATTTATGGACCCCCTATCATGCATTTGTGATTTTTGTTCAAAATTATTATTTTAAAAAGAGTTTTACTGTTTGCTTGTAGATCATAGGAGAAATGGGTCCCAAGAGACATTTTTTGGAAGGAAAAAAGAAAGAAAAAAGATGAGGAAGATTTTTCAAGAAATTGTGTGAAAAGGACAAGTCAACTGGAGGATTTCTCAAAATGGAAGGAGGCATTGCATGGAGAAGAAATGAAGGAAAGAATCCACACATGTGGGACATCACGCCCTTGCTTATGCAAATGGGGCCCACAGCCATGATGATCAAGGAGGGTCCACATCATTTCAAGTGAAGTACATTGAGGATCCCACCATGCACACAAGATTCTCATCACTTGTCGGGCCTAGCCAAGTGGATTTGGAAAGAAAAGTGTTTTTGGAAAGTGTGTGCACAAAGGAATTCTCAAATTAGAAGTCAAGGTTCTCTTAATGAATTTCCAAAAATTGGAGAGAAAGAAGGTAAGACTTACCAAAGATAAAATTCCTATGAGAAGAAATAGGATCCAAGGAGAAGAAATTGGATCTCAAGGAGAGAATTTTGGATCTAAGAAGAGAAAGAAGGGGACGAAGAGGCTTATTTAAGGACCCCTGGGAAATTCCCCACTCTAATGGAAGAATTCTCCCTTCTAACACCACTGCTACATTCCATTTCTTCACATCTCTTCCTCTCCATTGTGTTCCTCAAGAGGCTTAGCCCTATAGCCACACTACCCCCTTGGGATGTCTCATCTAAAAGAGGTTTTATTTTCCATCCTAACATTTATTCTTTGATTTTTATTTTCCTTCTTATGTAAATGAATCTACGTGCTAGTAAAAGTTATCTTTCTCATTATTCTTCTTCTTATGGTTTATGCTTGATGCTTTATTTATGTTGCTTATTTTTGTGCCTGGGTGTTTTGAGGGCTTTACTAATGGAGTTGAGTGGAGTAGAGATTATTTTGAAGAAAGAATAAAATATAAGTGGGTTATGATGGTATTTTATTTTTAGTTGTTTAGTATGGAATCTTTTTGACTTTTTGTATTGATTGTGGAGTTTTTTTGTCTTTCACTGGAGAAATGAGGTTACTTTTTGACTTATTTTTGAAAAATATAGAGGGAAATTTTGAATTAAAATGCTTTTGATGGGACTTTTTTTTTATAGAAATGGGGGCTTTACCTTACTTGACTCTATTAGTAGAGTTGCCAAACAAGCCCAGGGCATATTTGAAGTGATTCTAGATTGTATTGTGAGAATTTTTTAGAGGATAATTTCACTACTTGAACTACATTTAATTTCATTGCAAAACTACATTTAAATTTCAGTTGCACTACATTTAATTTCTTGTCTTTCACTACATTTAAATTCCTGCAAAATACTACATTTAAGCTCTTTGTCTTCATGCTTTTTTCATATACTCTAGTTGTGTGATGTAAATTTAAATTCAATCTTTTAATACTGCAAGTGCACAGTTGTCTTTTTGAGACAGTGGCAAATACAGGTCGAATCCCACAAGGAGCACTACTAAGTTAAAATTCAAAATCTGATTTTTTTATCAAAGATTAATAAGCAATTGAGATCCAAGAAAAGAAATTAGAGAAAAAAAATTCAGAAAGACAAACTAATTAAATATGTAAAACAGATCAGAGCATCCAAAATCCACTAAGTAAGATAATTAATCCATCCATGCAATTATTCTACTATTTGTCCCAAAAATAACTCAGATCTTCAACAAATCAATGTTTTGGATCCGGAAGATTTGTCTTTTGCAAAAATCAATTTTTAATAATAAGGTCACAACCCAAGACCTCCTTCACCTCATAAAAGAATGAAAAATCATAAGCATGACTCATCAAATTAAGCATAAATTATCAAAGGATCTCAGCCCTAAGCACAATCTATCAAAATAAGTATAAATCATCAAACTATTTTCATTAGAAATCAAAACAGAGGCTGCCTAAGGCACGAAGACAGATCTATTATTCTAATAAAGCATGCATTTTGAAAGAGACAAAAAATAATAGAAAAATCACATAAATTAAATTAAAAATCTACTTAGCTTCATCTGTATGCTCCAATCCAGAAATCTAGCCAGCCATTGAAAAGAACTCCATAAGTAATTTCATTGATAGCATCTCCTTGTACAATGGTCTCTCAAAAATCTCTCTTCTAAAATTCCTAATTTCTGGAACAGGGCTCCAGAATACCCAAAAATAACTATTAAATTCTATTAATTCTGGAAAAGAAAGAAGAGAAAGGAGAGAGAGAGGTAAGGACGTCCAAGGGGAGGGAGCATTCTCTCGTATGCTACTCTTTGGTTCCTTTTATTTCTCCGGTTATCTATCAGATACATTGAATGTAGACACCTTCTCTTCAAATTTGATTTATCTTTATTGATAAGGTACATCTCTTATCCTTTTTGAATTTGAATGAGGTGGAAGCTTCTGGAAACCTCTGGGTGGCTTGGCTAATCTTCAGATGGGGTCCCACAAGGGATGTGCAGCAATTGAGTATCAACGATGTAGATTTAATTGCAATCCCGTCTAAAAATAAACATGAAAATCTCCAGGCCCATAACTTTGTCAATATAGCTCTGATTTGCACGTTCTTAGACTCTACAGATATCTACTCTGAATAAGCTTTCCAACGGTAGGTAAATTTCATCAATCCGACGGTCGGATTGAAAGTTATGGCCATTTGAAGATGAGTTGTCTTGAGAAAAACGGGATTAACTTCTAGAATTTAATTTGCAATGGATTCTATCTCTGCACAACTTTCATTTTTGAAAGGACATCGGATGTGGATTATTCAAATTCTTCTTCTTTTGTTCCAATCAGAATTGTACTCTTTGAATTATCCATCAATAATTTCAAAGTTGCAACTATTGTGGACCCTGCCATGTGGGATATTTTATCTACTTGAAGAGTGAGCCCTATGAGAAGTCTTCTACTGTAGTTAGGACTCTTCCACTGACATGATGAGTGGACCCCTCCTTTGATTAATTTGCATATGGCTTGTGTGTGGGGTCCACATAGTGAATTCTTCAATTTACTTCAATTCAACAATGCGGGGTCCAGAATGACAATGTGTGCTTGAAAGTGGGTTCCATGACAGAGGCCTGCAATTATTATTTTCTGCACATTCTAATTTAATACATCAAATACTGAAGAGCCCATATTGAAGCAGGACCCATCCGGACAGAGTTTTACTCCAACTGGGACTCTTCGGAGAAAATTTGCAAAACATTCTAAGTTAATACAGAAAATGTATGAAAAGTATGAAAATTCAGGTTCGTAGGTGAAAATGCATGAAATGATGAAATTATATGAATAATGATGCAATTCACCTAATTAAATCCATAATTCATCCTAAAATGATACGTAAATGTGCAAATTCATGAACTCAACATTGTGTTTTCATGTTCTTCTTTTGCATGGTTTATGGTTGGAATTAGGTTTAGAAGCATGCATAATCATATTCAAGAGTTTTATGATGGGTTTTAGTTGCTTGGATTTTAACACTCAGATCTAAAAATTATGTGTTCCAAATAGAAATAAAAAGATTAAATTCGGATAGAAAATTAGACTGCACAAAAAGACAGCATACAGTGTGGTTTCTGGTCTGAATCTTGATAGTTTGAAACGTGACTCAGATCTAATTTTGCTTTGAAACTTGGAAGAATAATGGTTTAATAAAAGAACTTTGAACCATAAAAATTTATGGAAAAAAAAAAAAAAGATTCTGGGAGGTTGGATTTTCAGTTCCTTGAGCACATACCAGTGAAAAAACTCTGCATACAGATTTCTGCAGCAGGGTAGTCTTTTTTCTAAAACTTTGAGATTGCTAACCAGATCAAATCAGTGAATTTTTTGATGAAACTTGGAGAAACTGAATTTTAATGAGTGTAGTTTCAGGTCTCAAAATTTCAAGAAAAAATAATTTCGGGAAGAAGGTGAACCAGTGGCGTGAAAATTATTGGTCAGACTCACCTGTATGCATAAATTCCGAATAGTCTTAGCATATAGGTCATGTTATTCATGCATAACTTTTTCATTTTAAAGCGTCTTTCCCTTCTGTGTTTTTTTTATTTTTTTTATTCATACGTCATTCTAGTTTAAATTCCAGCCATCAAACTTAGTTTTAGGTTTCATTAGAATAGGTGAAAATCATGTATACTTTCAACACTACATTCTAGACATTTTTAGGAATTTTCTGCATAGCATAGCATACATTGCATTACTAATTATACTAACTTTCTGACATTAGGATTAGTTTCTTTATTTGTGTTTTTATTGTTTTAGATAATTTCCAGAATTAAACGATCCTTCTAAACTTGTTTTAATTGAAGATGTTAAAATTGGAAAGTTTCTTAAGATTTGAAAATTCTAACATAATATCTAAACTTTCATGCTTTCTAAATTGTGGTGATTTGAAAATCTTTATTTTTGGAAAGTACTTAACTTTAGGAAGTTGATCAACCTAGTTCATTGGGAAAGTAAATTTAACTTAGCTGTCCAACCAAGTTTCTAATTTTAACTTAGTATTCTAATTTAGGAAAGTGTATAACTTAGGTTTTTAATTTTAGAACTTGATTTGGATTTGTGATTGTTTTAGATTGTTTCTAACATTGTTTGACCCTAACTTAGATTCTCTATTGATTTTATTTTATTTTTAATCTTTTTTAGTTTCCAACTTTAATTAGTTATTTTATTTTTGGTAAGTTCTGTTTATAGAATGTTTTTATTTTGATGCTCTAATTTGTGTGTTCTTTTGTAGCAAGTTTCGATTCTTTCTAGATTTAGGTTTCTAGTTTAAGGAAATTTTTTATTTCATTGAATTGAAATTAAATCTTTTAATTAAAGTAGGAATGAATGTAATTAGTTTTTAATTAGGCTAGTCTTATATTTTATTTAGGGCAGACACAAGTTGGAAAGTCTTATCTCAATTGCTCTATGTGGATCCACCTTATCTCACCGGTCTTATTACAACAATCGAAGCTCTGTACTTAGAGCCGCGATAAGTAGGTCTTTCTAATGACCAAACTATGGACAGGCCTATGAAAATCAATGTCCACCAGTCTTATTACTACAATAGAAGTCCTGCACTTGAAGCCGCGATCAGTAGGACTTCCTGATGACCAAACTACGGACAGACCTATGAAAATCAATGTCAAATTCTGAAAAGACGATGGTAGTCCACTTCTTTATGCCACTATGTATGGACGAATTCTTGATAGTTTAATCTATCTCACAATGACTACACCTGTTATTGCATATGTTGTACAGGCTGTGAGTCAATTTGATGGATGACCACATGAACATCATTTCACACACTAGTGAAATAAGAGAGACAGACCCCACACCCACCACCCAATCCAACACAAAAAAATTCTGTGCAGATTTTACATATGGCTTCTCCAAGTTTTTTTCTTTTTAGCTAGTGGCCCATCCAAGGAAAATATCTTCTGATCTCGCCATTGTTCATGGAATACTTTGCTACATTTGAGGGACTGTAGATAGATGACTTCTTTATTCCTCTGCTTCTCCGCTTCAGCTTCGTGCTTATGCGATGCTATCTCATAGAAATGTAAGTGGAAGTCAGGTCTCAAGATTTTCTGCTAAAGCTGAATACCAAGCTATGTCTTCTTCATCCATGAAGAAATTTCGCTTCATCGACTCCTTCGTGAATGTGGGGTTTTCTATATAGGACCAACACCACTTTTTGCTGACAATACAAGTTTCATCCAAGTTGCTAACAATCCAGTGTTTCATGATCAAACCAAGCACATTGAAGTTGACTATCATTTCATTCGAGAGCACATCATGTCCAAGGCACTACATCTTCACCAAATTTATAATCATCATAAGTTGGCTAATCTTTTCACCAACATTATAACAAAATCCTGCCATGACTTTCTCACCTCCAAATTTGATGGGGGCGTGTAGAGACAATAGGGACAATCACAGTCAGGTCCCAACTTCACACACGTGAAAAACACGTGTGCACATACAAATGCCTTTTTGGGAGGATCCAAGTAAATTGATTATGTTTCTGTAAATAGATAGGGACAGATTGTTTTAGATAGAACAGCTCATCAGATTTATTGTAAATCTCTTAATTACAGAGATTGGGATTCCAAAAGGAACCCTATATAAACAAAGTACACCCCGGATGACTGGGTGCACTGTTTCCTTCAAAATCTTTTTGTGTTCTTCTTCTTTTAGCAAGTCTAATAGTGGGCCCCACAATGTCAATGTATAGACACAAAAAACAGTTTAAACAACTAACCAGGTCTGCCACTGTTCAAAAAAATATATACACACAGTTCAGAATACTTCTTCCTTTTTTATAAAAATAAATTAAAAAGAAAAAAAACAAAAAAGAAAAAAAAGAAAAAAAAAACGCTTATGTAAACACTTGTCCACGATTCTGGACAAAAAGTTTGTCCATGTAGCATAACTCTTTCTTTTGCACATTGTGGCCAAACCTGGTTAGTAATATGGCCTGATAATTCGACCGGGGAATCAATATGGCAGGCGGCATACCACTTAGCCTGATCATTAAAACATGTCACGCGTCTGGTGACCTATTTTCATTTGTTTGTCGATGTGGTACAGAGCGCAATTGATCACCAACATTATTCAATCTACTGATGAGATGTCTAGTGACACGCCTACATTGATCGATCTAATGATGAGATATCCAGCGGCAATTGGACATCACTTATGAATAATGAACCACACCACAAATACCTCTCAAAAACTCTATGGCTTCATCCAGCACAAGGTTCAGCAACTGGTTGTATCCTTTCAAAGTTCCAGTAACTGTAGGTTAAAAAAATAACGATAATATTAGTACGGTTCAAGTGCAAGTAACTATAGAAAAAGAAATTACGTTAGTATGGTTCAAGAGAAAGTGGAGTATCCATTTAGACACACCGGAGAAAGTGTGTTGAGCCGAGAATTGATCAAAGTTTCTCTATTGTGCCCTATTCCTCATATCCCCACTTATGGGGCATACGGAACTCACGATAAAAGTTAAGGTACAAAAAATAGAAGAATGCACATTGTCGCAACCACAAGGTTGGGGATTCAATTCGACTAATCTTTTTTTAAAAAAATAAAAAAGATTTATCTTGAACTTTGACCAATGAATTCCCACTTTCTAGGGGAAATCAAGACAACCAAATTCCAGCAACAATGTGATCCCTCGAGCCTACAATGCTTACTACCAGTGGCAGATCCGGGACTTTTGTTCGAGGGGTGCAGACTATGCTCAATTAAAAACGTCATTATTGTATTGTCCTTTCTTCACATTACCAATTGCAAAAGAGAAAATATATTGCATTTAAATGGACAAAGAGGAAATGTATTTATCTGTAGTCATTTCTCAACTCTAAAAAAGAGTTTACAATTGCCCTTGACAAATATTTTCGACAATTAAGTACTCAGAACCGGAAAGGTTGGAACAGAAAACTCACTTCTAGTTGTCTACTGAAAAGGTTTGAATAAACAACTCGTGCGCATATGAATAATGAGAACTTATACTAAGTTCAATTTAGAGAATAAAGGCATTTAAAAAAAAAAAAAAAAAAAAAAAAAAAAAAAACTAAGCATAAATATTCTTAGAACTGAAACCAATGGCTGCCTGAAGGTTGTCTTCTACAATAGCCATCCAACTAATACAATGATTTCATGATAGAATAGACGAGAAAAGCTCAATTGGGATAATTAAATCAATGCCTGCCTAAAGGTTGTCCTCTACACTAGCCCATTGCTATAATTAAATAAAATAATAATAGCCATTCAAAAGACTTTGTTGTATAACATCTGGAATGATTAAGCTTTAGCTCATTGTGTAATAATTATCTATATAGAATTATAGATAGACTAAATGGGTGTCTTTTTCTGTCCGTTGATTACATTTCCTCAAATTTCTAATAGACTCATGACCATAGTTATTAATACTCGTGTCATTGAATCTTACGATTCAAGCGATTCGGCTAAGCAAAAAAAACTACAACCAATAAGTTAATATTAATAATTTTTTACCTTTTTTTCTTTCTATATTCTTTCTTTCTTTTAGCACTTTCATTTTTAAGTAGTTTGAGCCCCATTTTTAACCGTTTTCAGTTTCTTGTATATAAGCTGTCATTGAGTCTTGTTTAGAGAAATCCTGATTTTCTGAATTTGCAGGCAAGATCCAAACAAGTTCCATTTTTACATTTCGACAATCCAACTACACCCAGGCTCCTTCCTCAATTGCTTCTTCCTCATCAAACTCAAAACCTTCTCCGATTCCTCTACTCGACCTGTTTTTCCATACAAACTGGCCAACATTACATAACTTGCAACATTATCAGGCTCCAAATTTTGGAGTTCTCGCGCTGCTATTTCACCCACTCGTGCATTCCCATGTGCCAAACATGCACTAAGGAGAGTCATCCACGCCACAGAATTTGGTCCAAATGTCATCTCAGGAAAGACGTTATGTGCATCTGTTATTCTTCCTGCTCTTCCAAGCATATCTATCACACAAATATAATGATCCATGCAAGGTTCAATGCCATAGTTTTCTCTCATTGTTCTAAAACATTCCATCCCTTCATCAACCATACCTCCATGGCTGCAACTGGTCAATATTGCAATGAAAGTGTTGTGGTTGAAAGCTTCCAGCTTCAATGCCTTCTTTGCAACCTCCAATGCTTTTCTAGCATACCCATTTTGGCCGAGGCCTAATATCACTGAGTTCCATGAAACAACATCCATCTTAGGCATCTCACTGAAGACTTGCTCCAAATCATTGACTTGACCACACCGTGCATACATGGTAATAAGAGAATTACCCGTAAAAACATTATTTTGACTGAGACCGAGTTTAACAGTGCATGTGTGAATCTGTCTGCCCAATTGAAGTGCAGTTAAGGTCGTGCAAACAGTTAAAATGATTGTGTAAGTAGATGGGTTGGGCTTCACAGGAGCCGACAACCTTAACAAATGATGAAAGAGCATCAAAGCTTCCTCCCCACGACCACTCTCTCCTAAACAGGACATTACAATGTTCCAAGAGAGAGTATCCTTTTCCTTCATCGAAAAGAAAACTTCAAGAGCTTTATCAACTAATGAATGACGGGTGTAACACGCCATAATAGTATTCCATGTACTCAGATCCCTCCACTTCAGTCCATTGAAAATCTTCTCTGCCTTGATCGAATCCCCGAATTTTGAATGTAAATCTATTAACGAGTTCTGGACAAAGACATTTCCTCTATCTTCTTCATCCAGAAGCTTTACAATCAAAGCATGAATCTGACCTGCCGTCGCTCGAGACTGCATATCCGCACACACTTTTAGCATTATGCTGAAAGTATAGGCGTTGGGTACTATCCCCAATGCAAAGAAATCACCATAGCAACTACAAAAAAGCTTCAGAGCTTGCAGAGGGAGGCGATTCAGCGAGTAACAAGAAATCATGGCCGTCCACAAGACTACATTTTGATGGGAAGAAGGAATGGAATCAAACAGTTCACGTGCTTCAATGACAAGACCTGATCTTGAAAACCCGGAGATCATTAACGTATAAGACGTCGAATCTCTTTCGGGCATTTGTTCAAACAGTTGGCGGGCGGCTTCTAATTGATGGGAATGGACAAGAACTGTTAGCATTGCATTCCAAGTTATTTGATTTCTGTGAGGCATTTCATCGAATATTTTTCTAGACTTATGAAACTCGCCTTTTTTTCCATGATCTGTAATCAACTTCGTCAAAGAGATGATCGTTTGTATAGACTGTTTCTCTGACCGTTGGTGTGAAAAGGATAACACGGGCGAGCTTCTGATTTTTGATTTGTACAACGAAGTGATGGGTGCTATCCTACGCATGGTGCGTGTGAAATTTTGAAGTCGCCCCCCAACTTATAGCGCACTCTTGGATGTACAGCAACAAATCTGTGGAAAAATAGCAGAATGAGGATCAACCTTAAACTATGTTTGTTTATGCATGCCAATATTTTTTAGGCATTTTATTTTTTACACTAGTTTGATTTCTGCAGTTCAATTTTTAGAACACAATTGGAAAAAACCTATGGATTCACAGAATCTACGGTATACCTTTTTTTAACATTAAATGAATGTAGATAACTCCCCTCTTTGTTGTGATTTTGATATATAGTCTATAATATACCATTACTTACCTTGCAAAACAAATAAAAAAATTTAAAAAAAAATAAAAAACCAAATGAAGTAGATAATTAACGTCGTAATATTAAATTCCTCGCTATTTTGAGAAATGTTAATGACCTTTTTGAGAAATGTTTATTAGTAAAATTTACAAAACTTTTTGAGGATTTTACCAAAAAAAAAAAAAAAAATTTAGGTAGTCATTGCACCAAAATGGTCACTCTATCCAAGCCCACACCAAATCACCCTTTCTGACCAAAAACCTTTTTATTAACCGTTTCTTTTCGAGGGTCGACGTCGACCCTAGCATTCACATTCTGCCTCAATACCTGCGTCACTATCGACCCTGGAAGTGTCAAGAAAATTTGGAGGTATTTTGAATCTAAAATTAAGAATTGGGGTGGGGTTTGATTGAGGTACCCCATTCATTCAAACACGAACAATTTCAGGACATTTAATTTGCTATTATGGTGTCAAGGGGATCACAATGACCCAAAGTGGAAGACAAATCTTAAAGACTGGTGCCCGAATCGTCTCCACGACTTGGGCCCAAGAATAGGACTCATGACGAAAACATAACTTCTCTAATCTAAGCATTTCCAAACAGTTTCAACACCCCGAGCAATTTTGATCCCAGCTAACATAGTTTTCATTACTGTGCTGTTATTATACAAGATCTTTCATAAAAGAGTTATCTTTCATTAGTTTTCCTATAATCAACAGTCACAACCCCAATTGACAGTCTCTCAAGGCTCTAATCTCTCATATAGATTTGGAAAATATCCGAAACAAACTTTCATGCCACTCATGTAAGAACGTACCAAAAGACATGAAATTAGCACAGAGGGACACACTTCTAAAATCAAAACAATCAATCTGCACCATTGCTGAAGTTAAGAACTTGTACAAACCAAAACATGCACAGAGATCCAAATACCTCTCACTGCCTACATCTTGGGAATTACAAATGTTTTGTCCCAAAACTCAAGGTTTCACCACAGATCAGACTGCTGAGATCAAAATCCTTTAGTTGTCTTTGCCATTGTACATTGGAAGAAAGGATAACAGTCTAGTGTGTCACGTATGCACTGGTTTTGTTATCAACAGACTCTATGCTTCTGAAATTCATGCGCTTGCACGGGCACAAGTACTGAGGAATTAGCCCTTCATTTGCAACCGCCTATGGATGCATAGCAACGTCTTCCAAGATAAATATTTTAAGAAACTAGAAAGGGGTAGGGTCAAAGTGCTTAAGTTGATAACTCACCTCTGCATAGAAGTGCTTCCAACAAGTGCTTCAAGTGTGGGTTGATGTCCTTCGGGATGGGTAATGGATTATTAATAATTTGGACATAGGTGCAATTTTCATATAAAAAACCTTTGTACCAAAAAATAAATATAAAGAAATAAAAGATGAAAAAATAAAAAAATAAAAAATGGATGGTGCTCTTGCAGCACAAGTGACACCTTGTCATAAGTATCCTGTAGTGCGTTCCCATGCTAACTTACATGGGTTAAGACCCACTAAAATAACAAATAAAATGTCCCGAAACTATTCTTATGTAAAAGAATGGGGTACCTCAATCAAACCCCAATTCCTAATTTTAGATTCGAAGTACCTCTAAATCTTCTTGACACTGCGAGGGGTCGATAGTGACGTAGGTATTGATATTCTGCCTTGCCAGAATGTGAATGTCAAGGATAACGTCGACCCTAGTGCATTATAGCCAGGGTCGACGACCCTCAACAATGAAAAATGAGGGCGACGTCGACCCTTGAAAAAAACATTATAAAAGGAAGGATTTTTGGACGGGAAAGCTGGTTTGGTGTGGGCTTGGCTGAAGTGACATTTTTGGTGCAATGGCCACCTAAAGTGCTTTTCTTTTTTCTTTTTTTTTTTTCCTTTTTTTGTAAAATCCTCAAACTTTTAAGTTGTCTAAAGTAATAAAGAAAACTGCTAATGCTACAATCCAAATTTCTCTGAGCACATCTCTTCTCTCTACACACCCCAAATAAGTAAAAAAATTTCCAAAACTTCTCTCCACACACCCTTTTTTTCCCAAATTACCCTATGCTCTCTCCCTCATCTTCTCCCTACACTCCCCTTCTTCCCCTTCACTCACCGTCCCTTTCCCCTCCCCTTCTCCCTGTCTCTCCCCCGCTCTCTTTCTCTCTCCCTCTACCTACTGCTATCTTCCGCCTGCCGCCCTCTCTCCCTCTCCTTGCTCGCCTCCTTCCGCCGCCGCCCTCTCCTTCTCCCTGTCTCTCTCCCTCCCTACCCGCCGCCCACTCCCCCTCTCCTTTTCGCTCTCCCTCTCCCTCTCCGGAAAGGGGGCGGTTGTGGGCGATGCCGGCTGGGCTAGGAGTGGAAGTAGGGGTGGGTGAGTGTAGAGAGAAATTGGGTAAGGTATGAATCTATGAATGGTGTTCATTTTGGTAATTTCACGCATAGGTATTTTGGTTTTGAGATAAGGGATGTGCTCAGAGAAGTTTAGAATGTGGCATTAGCAGCAATGATAAAGATAATCGATGTTGCAATGTCAAATATATGGCTTTCTTTAAGATATTATACGGAAGAAAAAACTTCAAAATAAACTTAATATGCTGCAAGATAATTCTTGGAACTCTAAATACCCAAGTTTATTTAAAAGGAAAAAAAAAGTGCAGTAGACTTACACATGAACTACAACTAAAAATTAACATTATGAATATTCATACAATTTGATTTTTAAGTGTAATTTTGGAAAAAGAATTCATACTTGATCAAAGGAAACAAGAGAGGATGGTGGAAGGTATACAATGTGAGGCAACAAAAAACTGCCTTTACCTCTCCTGCTACCACAGGGGCATGCTTCGACAATGGCTTTTGAACTACAATCAAGGATTTAGGCTAAACTGTTGCAGATATTCAACTACTTAGAGCTATTGTTTGCCCTCAGGCCTCTAAGTCCCCTCTTAAGTGGGAGGAACATTGAATGCAATCAAAGTTCCAAAATTGCTCGCGCATAGCAATTGTTTTGATTGTAAAGTCACCCCACACCTAAAAATGTGCAGCAAGTCCAACTCCTTGGTTTTGGATTCAAAATCAGATCCCATAATGACCCGTCGGAAGAAACAAAGAACCTTGGTGGCTTTTTCAATGGATCAAAAGGATCAGAGAAAAGCATGATCTACAAGGAGTTCGCTTTCAATCATTCCACCTCCCCACACTTCCTTAAGCCAGGACAAAGCTTCCTACATTGAGAGAATTCCAATTCCCAATTTCCATGTATACGAGGATGGATCAAGCTAGCCATTCAATCTTGTAGCTAGCAGCGAATTGTCTACCATCAAAATTACTACATCCACCAACCTAATACAATAAATAAACTGCAAGAATTTTGTATGCATGGAAAGCAAAGTAATATAAACAGGGGTCGACACACAATCTTTGGAGGCTCAAATCTCTTTTTCCTCCTTCATAGCTATTTTCATGTTATTAACTATTTTAGGAGCTGTCATTATGGCTGGATGTAGTGAGAGAATACTTTGTAAAATATAGTCATGAAGGAATATAAAATAGGGGGATTCGGCATCGGATCCCTGAACATTTCACTTTATTGTCTTAGGTTCACAATCTTTTCTTATAGTGTAATAGGTCGTTTTTCCAAATGTGGAAACCTAAAATGTCTAATTTACCATTTTTTCAAATCATATCCCATGATCAGTGGGATAAACCATTAATAATGGTCAACTACCATCAAATTAGGCACGATTAATAAAATTCTACTAATGAGATTTTCAAATAACTTTCAAAAAAATACAAATAAGTTTCAAAAAACAGGAAACAAATTTCAAATAAATTTCTAAAAATGAAATAAATTTAAAAAACACAAATAAAATTCAAAAGAACGCAAATAAATTTCAAAAAATGAAATGAGTTTAAAAAACCCAAATAAATTTCAAAAGAAAGCAAATAAATTTCAAAAAATGAAATAAATTTCAAAAAAATACAATAAATTTAAAAAAAAAAGCAATAAATTTCAAAAGAATGCAGATAAATTGAAAAATACACAAATAAATTTCAAAAAATATAAATAAATTTCAAAAGATGAAAATTAAATTCAAAAGATCCAAATAAATTTAAAAAAATATATAAATAAATTAAAAAGGCTCAAATAAATTTCAAAAGAAGTAAATAAAATTAAAAAATGCAAATAAATTAAAAAAAACACAGATACATTTGCCAAAACTAAGATATCGCCGGATTTCCAAATTAGCGAATAATATGGCAAAAAATTCAAGTCTTTTTGTCAAAAACTCAGTTACGTTTATTTCGAAAAATACAAATAAATTTCAAGAGACACAAATAAAATTCAAAAACACAAATAAATCTGCCAAAAACTCATATAGACTTGTTTATAACTCAGATAGATTTTTTCCAGAACTCAGATAAATAGCCTAAAACTCGGATAGATTTGTCCAGAAGTCAGATAAATTCATCCAGAATTCAGATAAATTCATCTAGAACTCAGACAGATTTGTCCAGAACTCAGATAAATTCATCTAGAACTCAGATAAATTTGTGCTAGAAATCATATAAATAGCCAAAAACTCAAATAAATTTGACATAAACTCTTATAAATTTATTAAAACTCATATAAACTTCTTTCTCTGGTGATGGTGCAGCACCCTCGACTGTGTTTGGATCTCACGGTAGGGTCCAGTTGAAAAAACAACCCGGCTTATGAAACAGGTCAGGTCAAACCTGATCTCGACCCAACCCTGAACTGCTGTAGAGCTTAGGCCGCCTTCACTGCAAACGGGTCGAGCTGACCTGGATCCAACCCAAAAAACAAACCCAACCCAAATTGATCTTCTTCTTCTTCTTAAAGTTTCTGCAACAGAAACTCAATTCCAGAACCCTCTTCCGATCCTCTTCCTTCCTCGCTCCGGCCACGGGACGACGGCAGGAATGGCTCCAGCGACGCGCGGCGGCGACAAGCAATAAGCGGCGCCAGTAGTGTGGGATTCCAACGATGTTTTCACGCCTCTCCTTATTCTGCAACAGACACAAAAGACCTCCAGTCTTCTTCTTTCTCAGTCACGGCAACAAAGCTTCTTCTTCTTCTCCGATCGACGGCAGCGGCATTCCACGGAGCTTCTTCTCCGATCTTCTTCTCTGACGATCGTGACCCACTAGCAGATCTAACGATCTTCACACAGCAGCGGCGTTCCACGAAGCTTCTTCTCCGATCTTCTTCTCTGATGATTGTGACTCATCAGCAGATCTAACGATCTTCGCACGATTCGCGGCCCTTTCGAAATCCGATTCAACGGATCTTCTCCAATCACACCAAATGGCTCTCATTCAGGAAGAAGAGGGATAATGCAAAATGAAAGGAGGGATAATCCAAAATTTAAAATTTAAAATTTTAAAATTTTATGCTTAAAATGGTTGAAAGGGTAAATCAATTATGTAAATTGTATCCGGAGACCTCTGTCTGCAAACAGTCTAGCTGCTTGGACTAGAGCCCTTAAAAAGGATTTGCTTGGATTGGAGGTTGGATAGATTCAATTATAGGGATCTTTCGCTAATTATCTCTATAAAATAAGTGGCCATCCCCTTTTGGTGAATTATCTATTGTCTATTGTATACTTCCTCTTTAACTCGTCTATCACTTCCATCAGTAATTATCATCTCATGATAGGCTTCCAAAATAGGAAATTCCAGCTATATGGGTCTTCAGAAATTCATGTTTGGAATTCCTTATTTCTTCAGTGGGTCTTTCAGCATTTGGTATTTCTTCCAGACAAGAACTCCAGAGCCTTTCCTCTGGAACTTTAGTGTCCTCAACAGTCATCTCAGTTTGGCATGTGAAGCCCACCTATGATTGTCATTTATAGTAATAAAAGCTATTCTTCATAATGAATGTGGTTTTAGATTCCCTACCTTGGAATTTATAATTTTTTTATCATATCCCAAATTCTCCAAATCCCACCAGACATGAGCTCCAGTAATTCCTGCAAGAAATGGCTCCTAAAAAAAAAATTCCATCTCTTGATTCAGTTGTTATGATCATCCAATCAAATTGAAATTTAGGGAATATGTAATCCACATCATATCATTATATAGGTACTCATAGAGTGCCCCCCATGAAGTGGGTATAGTAAGACTGCTTATTCTTGATCATTTCTATGTTCAGAAAGTACATTGAGAAGCAGAGAAGGGGAATCCAGGAGTGGGGGTGCCCCCCACATGGCCCGATGGTATATGAACCGCTCATCTGTGGGCTAAAAATGGATGACAGTAAAGAATGCTAGATATAGATAGAGAGAGGGTACCTGTGGTGGTTGGTGGTGTAGGAGAAGGGAGGAGGAAAAAAGCAGTGACTTTGCCCTAACTTGTTGCACTTTGAACTGCCAGACCAAGAAGCTTCACAAAAGAGCCTTTGGTACCATGACTAAAGCTTGTCGGTGTCCACCGGACAGCTTGTGCTTGTATAACTTGAGACGAGAACGAGCATGGTCTCTATTGAATTTGTATTTTGAACTATGGTGGAAATGGAATCCACTTAATACAATAAGAGGTAAAGTCGAGACATGCTGGATATTTATTTTAGTTGGCCCAAGATAATTACTCTGTAATGATACTCAACAACAATTAACTCTGCGCGGTTATAGTTTTTAACATGGGTCTTGAATTCAAACAAAGGAGAAGGGGTGCGTTAGAAATGTTGAAAATCAGAATATAATTTTGGATGTAACCCAAACATGAATTCTGATGATGATAAGTAATAATTAAAAAATTGACAATTTTTTATTCTAAAAGTACGACTTTAAAAGTATGAGAATCCAATGACGAGCTACGAAGGATCTAAAAATATGGTGTTCGCAATGGCGGACTTGGGGTTTTTATTTGGGTGGTGCAGGCAATGGTCAAGTGAACAATAATCCTTAACACCCATTTCTCCTAAAAGTCGCTTGATGTAAGGTCTGTGACCTTACTGGGTCAGTTTGGGCCCAATATCCGACCTGACCCGTTTAAATGCATATTTATTTTAATTAATTGTATTTTAGATATTTAAGTGGGTTTAGATTGTGAGCGAGTTTCTTTTAGTATTAGAATAGTATCTGTAAAGTTTCGTGCGATTCGGAGTTCGTTTGATCATAGTAGGGGGGTAGTTTGCAATTTAGGGAAAATTGAGTGTTTTCCGAAATGTTCCAAACGCCGTGATTTTTGGGTTCGTTGGAAAGATCTCGTCGAATAGATCAGTTTTGCCTCTTGACTCGTCGCGATCCGATGATCAGAAGACCTTCAAGTGGCCCATTCTTTACCGGGCCCACTTAAGGGTTAATTAAGTCTTTTTCCCCTCCTTCTTCTTCTTAATTGATGCCAACCCTAATCTCATTCTATTCTCTGCAACGAAGAACAAAAGGGCAGCCAGTTCTTCTTCTTTCTTCCTCAAGCCAGAACTTCACCCAAGAAAGCTCCTTTCGAAGATCTGATCCGGTAGATCTCAATCTCTTCCTCCCCTCTTTCTTCCGGTACAACTTCCGGTAAGCTTCCCCTCTTTTCATATTTTTCTTTAATCTCCCTTTTGGTTAGATTTAGGTTAGATCTGAATTATTTTCTTTCCATTGTTGTTCCTGGTATGTTAGGTTTCGTTCTGTCGGGTTAGATTTGTGATTTGGGGGTAGAAAGGCTTCTCCTCGAAAGTCACCCATTTCTGATTTTCTTCCGGTTGAGGCAAGTAGATTCGCAATTTCATATTAAGCATGCTTGTGGTTATAATTGACCGTTGTTATACATTCTGTAGATTAACCCCTTTAATTCCAAGCATGTTCTTGTTTAATTTGATAAATGTATGTTAGGTTTGAATCTGGTAATTTAATGGAATTGGTAATAAATTGGGGGTAATCGAATGCTTGGTTGAAATGAGGTTGGAATGGAATTTTGGAGAGAGCAGGAGGCTCTTCTGATGTGGAAATGGCCTCTGGAATGGTCTGAAAAGAGAAGGAGAAAAATTGGGTTCGGAACAGTTCAGAAAACCCATCTGAACTTGCGGTTCCTGTGCAGGCCGGTCGACCGCGACTTTGGCCGGTCGACCGCGCTAACTGGCCGGTCGACCGGGCCCCTTCAGCCGGTCGACCGGGGACACTACCCGTGAGGCGGAAAAAGGCTCCGGTTAGAAAACCAGAGAGCTGGTTTCGCAGGCCTCTGTAGGTTGACCGGGCCCACCTGGCCGGTCGACCGAGCCCTTTGGCCGGTCGACCGCGTCTGTGCAGCCGATCGACCGCGCCATTTGGCCGGTCGACCGCGTCTGTGCAGCAAGTCGACCGAGGATACCTTGTTGGTCAACCGCGGGCTACCCTAATGAAACTAAACATGCCTTGTTTCTTTTGGATGGAAACTAAAACTCAGATTTGGGTCTTAGATGTTGGAAACCATGAACCTAATATCACTTGACCATAGATGGGAATTAAATCGAATCACATTGCTTGGTGTGAATTCGATGGTTGTCTAGGTATTCGGGTATTACGTGTATTGTAACCGATTGCATATGGAAACTGAAACGACCAATGCCTTACATTATTGTACACCAAGGGATTTCCCTCGTAGCATTATCGATCCGAATTCCATATGTACTCTGTTAGGATATGTTGGATACAGGGATGACAACATTTTACCTAGGAATGGATTGTAACTTCTCTTTGATTCATGAATCGTATCCGTTGTAAATTTACCTTGTACACTCTTGACATAAAATACCTAATTAAAGGTGAAACATAGATTCTTATAGAATTAGGACTTGGACCTGACTTAGAATGTATCGTAGGGACATTGTCTTGTATGATAAACTTAACTGGCTAGAAATGAAAGGGGGTTATCACGTGTTGGAAATCTTGTATTGTTTTGATGAGATGACCCCAGGATCTTGTCTTGTACTTGGAACTAGCCAGACTTGCTTGTCTAGTTTGTCCTCGTGTCAGAACCACTTTAGGATTTGTTTGCATATCATGGCCATCTGCAGTATGGGGTTTAAAACGACGAACCGGTTACTCGGTTGTCGGGGATGGGCAGTCGGCATAGGACGGCGTCCATGGCGTAGAATAGCTGGGAGCGGGCATTGGACCGTGCTGCTATTCCCAGGACCGGGAGCTAGGATCCTACTGGAGCCGGACTTTGGTATCAGTAGTCTTATACTTGTACGGACTTGTATGGATTGTTACTGGTACCCCGGGAGGTGGCATAGGACATCCTCGGAGTCTTCCTCTTGTCTTATTCTTGTTTTGCATTGCATGGATAGTGGTTATTGTTAGATGATTGTTAGGAATTCTTACTATTGACTCCATTTATACATATTCTCGCTTTATGCCTAGACTTGCTATCATTGTATTCTCATGATGATTACCTGTCATTATTTTGTATTTGATACATGTCATATTTATTATGTTTTGCTTATCTATTGCTCAACATGTTGTTGACTTTGTTTGCCTTGGTGTGCAGACACATCAGGTGATGCCTACTTCTACGAGGAGCAGGCAGGTGAGGAGATCCCAGAGGATCTCCAACCAGTCGAGGAGGCACGAGAGTGGTGTGTCGATGACGTAGAGTAGCGTCATCATTGCCCGGCACAGGAGAGAGTCACGGGGAATTAATTATAGATTCTTTATTCTTTATTTCCCTCGTTAGAACTTTTTAAACTCATTGATCTGATTTCTTTTATTGGTCTTAGTTATTTGGGATGGCCAATGTAATAAGTAACTTTGATTCTAGATGTTTTATCTTTTTCTATCAACTTTAATTATATATTGATGAGATATTATCCTCTGTTCAGATTACCATGTGTATAGAGTTCTATGAACTCAGTATTTAATGAATTAAGAAAAGAGGCATGAAATGTATAATCCTCACCGCGGACTACGATCCGTGGGCCCAAAGGACAAAATTTTTAATTAGTCCTAAAATTCACTCTTCGGATCCGGTTATTTCTTTAATCGGGTTCGGGGGACGTGACACTTGACTTTGGTCAATATTTTTTAAAAATGCATTTTTCCTTAAATCCAATGATATGATCATGGGAACATAGCGTGTAACATAAATTGATAAATCCCATGATATCATAACTTTTATGTAACATCTATGGGAGAAATTTTTTTGAATAATAAAACATGAGAAATGATAATCAAATGTGTATTTACTTCCCACAAAATGTTTGTTTTTCGTATTCTAAAAAGAAATAAACTCACTTACTAGTTGCAGAAAGTGTATTATATAGAAACTAATAAATCCCATGATATTATAGGATTTGTGTCAAAAAGGTTTTTAAAAAAATGTTGACTAGAGTCAAGCGACTCTGGTGACATTATGTGAGTTTCAATCATTAAATTGAAAAAAAAAAATTTAAAGAGGATTAATATGTTAAACCCGTTAAGTCAAATAATAAAATAAGAATTTTCATTTATTATTAAAGGAGTTTCTCGAATTGCGCGGGAGCGGTCGCACTCACATGTGACCACTTGGGTCCGCCCCTAGGTGTTTGGATCCAGCCCGACCTCTGACCTAATACCTAATAAGCTCTAAATTACAAAAAAAGAACTTGTTTTTAGAGTTACCAACTGCCCCCATCAATTTAGACCCATTTTTATAATGGAGTCCATAAGTCTGCATCCAGCTGGGTTCGTTCTTGAGTACATGAATGTCAAGTATTTTGGATAAATATAACATGTATTAATGTAATCTTATACAACAATGAATATATGCGAACCTCCGTACTCAAGTTTAAGACATTTGAAACAAAGTATTGTTTGTCTTCGATTATAGCTCGGTTGATTGAGGACGCTAATAAAAACCTCCAAGGTATGTGTGTTTAAATTTAAGAACAAAAAACCAAATATTATGTTTAGTATGTGTTTAAAATTAGAAGGGATTGTTCCTATATGAGATTTTTTTTTGTTTTTTGGTACCCCAGCTATAGTCCTTATATGGGTCAAGAGTCCGAGTTCGAGTCCGAGTCCATCAAGGACATGTCTTGAATGCCTCCTCTTTACATGGATACATTATTAAATTTATGAGTAAATAAAATAGGGAGATGCTCTTACAAGAGATGCTCTCACCTTACTATGAGAGATAAGGTAGGGCCCTCATATCTATATCCAATGCCAACAACTTAAATATGAGGGCCGTCATTCATATCTCTCATATAAAGTGAGAGATATCTCTCATAGGAGCATTTTCCTATAAAATATGATTATGGCATCAGGTGTTTGTAGTCTTCCAACATTTAACTATGGACCAAGCTCAGACCTGAGTTCTATTCAATAGTGGGGTCTAATTAAAATTAGCTATTAACCATTAGGTATTCGGGGTCATCATGTATGTAATTCATTGACCCAAATTTGGGTCCAAGTTTGATTCATGCCTATTCATTAGTTTATGTACAACCATCTAAACTTTCTTGACAAGTTAGGGTTCTCAATGGACCTTTTTTTTTTCTTATAACGAAGGGTGTTCCAGTGGTTCTCAATGGACTTAAGTCGGGCTATATATGCGTGAACTCAAGTTCCAATTTTATAAACGGGCTGCTCTTATTGGTATCTTATATCGTTTTTTCCTTATCGTTAGTCATCTAAAAATTATTTTATATATGGACTATTTCAATTGACCATCATCAGCCTCCCTCAAACAAAAATCCTGGGTCCGCCACTGCAATCTTCGATTCACTATTGTTGGTGCTGTTGCATGGGAGGATAAGGGAAGGAGGTATCAACTTGGTATGGGAGACTGCAGATGGAGAAGGAGAAGGCGATGATTGGAGAAGGCGATGAAGAACAATGGTGGCACTATTGCTTTGAGCAAACAATGTGATGATGGTGGGCAAAGCCAACTATGCTGTCAGCCTTCTCTGCTCCTCCTCTTCTTCTTCTTTTATTTTGTCATTTGGCTGGACGTAGTGGGATTCAAATTTGTAGTATTGGGAGCGTTAACAATTGGCTTGGAAAAAATAGAAACTAACAAAAACAACCTATGCTAATCACGGGAATGCATGAAAAGGTAGGATCCTATGTATGTTATAAAGGGGGGAGATGGGAGTCCATAAGTGGGGAAACTATATTAGTGAAAAGTGGAGAGAGAGTATGTTAGCAATTGTAAAAACCGAAAGTAACTTCTAGTCAAAATAGGAAGTACAATCAAAATGGATCCAAAACCTTGGAACTTAATAGGGTAAATTAGCCAAAAGTCCTTGTACACAGTTTTCTAAGGCATCAAGGACAACAACTTTTTCTCTAATGTCTCTAATCCAGACAGCTGAAGATATTTTGGTGAAAGGTCCCTAATATGCCACGTCATATATTTTCATAACTAATTTGCCCCTTTCAACCCTCATTTCTAGGCCAAGTTCTCTTTTATTCTTTTTTGTCCCAGAGAAATCCTTCATTCTCCTTCTCTCTCATTTTCCATTTTTTGTTCGTTTCCATGGTTGTGGATTATCGTTGTAGAGCACATTTCGTCGCCACCATGACTTCCCAATTTTCTCTCTTTCATTTCTTCAAAGATGATAACGGTTTTACTTTCTCTTACTTGTTCATTTGAAATCTCTCCCAAATCTATCTTTCTCTCTACAACTGATTTGAAAGAGAGCAGTTTGCTCTTTTTCTTGTTTTCCCTCTCTCTTTTCTCGATTGGATCGTGGTCATCAAGTGTTCTTGTTTTGGATTATGATTTTTATTAGAATCTAATTTTCCGAATTCTATTTTTTGTTGTCGCCGAGCTTTGATAAATTTTCCAGAATCTTTGATAAACTGGACAAAAAACTCAGATAAATTTGTCTGATAAATTTGCCGGAACTCAGACAAATTTATCTGAGTTTCTGGTAGAACTCGGACAAATTTATCTGAGTTCTGCAGCCGGATTTTTTCTATTCTTGTTACAGAAAACATTACCGGACCGAAGGAAAACAGGTGACTTTAAACTTCCCTGTAATTGTTTGAAGATAATTCTCGCCCTGAATTGGATTAGTCATGTGTAGTGTAAAGAACTTTTAACAGTCAAAACGTTAAGGGAGTCATTTGTGTATTTTGCTTGTGATCTGTTGCAAGCGTTTTTTTTTGTGTCCATCTTCGAAAAACAGACGTGGGATTCGTCATCAAGAAACATGAATTGGACAGCATGAAGGACCCCAAGTGCCCACAGGGTATGTACAATGTTAAGCCACACCTCCGCTGCTACCGCATTCGCCGTGGACGGTCGGCATCACCGCTGTTGTTGCTCGCCGCCAACTGCCACCATCCCGCTTGCGCTACGCCATCGCCAGAGAGGAAGAAGAAGACCGTTGCAGCAGTTGCCTCTAAGCCATCGATTTCTGTTACAGAACCCAGGAACAGAACTAAGAAGGAAGAGGTTGGGTTTAGTTCTGAGTTTTGCTAAAACTCAGATAAATTTGTCTAAGGTCTGCCTTTGCTGACCTGTACAGGGGCTTTTTTGTCTTTTTCACTGCCTCACTTTTATGAGAGGATTTTCGTCGGTACGATAAGTTGTTGTGGACCTTAGCCTCTAAAATCAAATGTTCAGGGACCTCCGCCCAAAATCCCCAACTTAATATATTATATAATGTGATTAGATAAAATCTATGAGTGGATAGATAGAGTGTGATAGCAGATTTGTAGGGAGTGACATTGACGTGTGATTAGAAGAATGAAGGCATTAAATGACAGAATAGGATTAGTTAGGATTAGGAGGGTTAATGAAGAGAAGAGGAAATCGTAATTAGTGGATTCAAAATAAAAAATAGAAGGCATTAAATGATTGTTGATCGGATATTACTAGTTGTTATTAATAATACATTGTTCATTGTTTTTTAAATTATATGTATATATATATATATTAAATTTTTATTTAAAAGAAAAGAAGTGTTAATAAACTTAGTTAAAGATGGCAATGAAAAAAAATTACTACATCAATTTGTATTTATGAATGAGATGATAATCCACCCCATTTGGATCTCATGTGGGTCAATTATTAATATATTTTGATGTTTGCAATTAATTAATATATATTAAAGATGTAGGGTCCGATTTCAAAACTGAAGTCCGATTTCGCAATCGATTGCAAAATTGGATTCTAATTTCAAATCAATTTGAGAAATTGGATCTAAAATCAATTTCAAGAGATAAGCTTTATCAATCAAATCAATTTAAGTGACTTATCGAACTCAAACCCAAACTCTCAAGTTTATCCACCTCAATATAATTCCTAGCAAAAGAGAAAAGAACAAAATCTGATGGATAGATATTCCAGCAAACACCGCAAAGAAACAGTCTACAAATAATGGCAAAAAATACAAGGGAGAAAAGGAAAATGAATATCAAGATTATCCTAGCCATAACACAAAGATTATCCCGGCTATTTAAGAAAAAAGGACCCTCATAAAAAAAAAAAAAAAAAAGCTAATTTTGCTATTGTAATAGACGGCAGAGAAAAATACAAAAATGCATATGGAGGGGCATTATATACTAATATCCTAGGAATGAGTTATTCCATTTGGTTATTTATGGGATATATAAATATAAATAATGGGAACAATAGAAATAGGTAAAGATTTCCAAAACAATATTATAACGACATGAAATGGAAAATGTTGGTCAAAATCAGATTCAAGATGGTCAAAAATCAAAACCAATTGAAACTGAAGAAGAATAGTCTCCACTGACTCATGCAAGCATATAATCAGTATGTCTCGAGAACAAATCTTTTTATAAGGTAGAAATGCAAATCTCATCGGCATTCCTCTTAGACAACATTTGCCTACTTAGTTTTGCTCGGATGAGAGACAAATTAGCGAAAAGTTTGGAGTTGAATGATATACTCTTGGTCAATACCATATAGGTTTTTTTAATGGGAAATTTTCAAAAAAGTCCTTAACGTTTGAGTGATTTTCAAAAAAGGGTAAAAAAAATTTAATATTTCAAAAACATATGAAAATTTTCAAGATTTATTTCAATCAGGTCCAATCCGGCAATGTACACCCACTGTTGGCAACTTTATATAAACAAAAACTCAAAAGAACAAAAGTTCCCTTAGCGAGTAGTAAGTAGGTAAAAATGAAATTTTCAAAACAATCCTAAACTCTTTAAGTTGTTTTCAAAAAAGGACAAAGGAATTGAATATCTCAAAAATGTATGAAAGTTTTCAAGACTTCTTTCAATGAGGTCCTGTTGGGAGATCTCCATCCACTGTTGGTAGTTTTATTTTTTGAATTCAAAATGAAAAAATTCATTTGATTTCATTCTTTCTTCAAAATGTCAAACCAACTATATAAGATCACTTTTAGTTGTTCCAAGTCACTTATATAACACAATGTATTGATTACAGTGAAATTTGCGCTAATAATTGGAGTGCCCAAATATTGGATTGATCATGAGGTGAAAATTGAAATTAACTATTGAATAGGTTAATAATTAGAGTGCCCATCTAAAAAGTTTATGACTGTTTTTAAAATTTTATTTTTACCTACTTACTACTCACTAAGGGCACTTTTGTCTTTTTGAGTTTTTGTTTATACAAAATTACCGGTAGTGGGTATGAATTGCCTGATTGGACTTGAGTGAAAGAAGTCTTGCAAATTTTTATATGTTTTTTGAAATATTGAATTCTTTTGACCATTTTTTGAAAATCACCCAAAATTTAAGGATTTTTTTGAAAATTTCCCTTTTTAATGACACTCATGCAATGCATGAAAAATGAATGATTGGCCTAAGTTGTTTTAGACATCTATTGTAGAAATTTGTCATTAGATAACCCTCAAGATGAGTTGAATTATAAGTGCAATCTAAATAATTGTAGGTGTTCTTACGGTCTAGATAAGCTTGAAGTTGAGTGATGGACTTGCAAGATAGTTTTTTCTCATTCATGAGACTCCTGCTATGGTTTTAATTATTAAATTTGAGTTATAAACTGGAATATATGTTTGTTTTGTGTGTATCAAAAAAATTTGGGTTGTGAGTGAGACTTTAGTGTTTGTGGTGAAAATTGAAAAGAGGATTCCTTGGAACTAATAATTTATATTCTTTTATTATGATATATATATATATATATATATTTTTTTTTTTTTTTTTCATTTTAGACCCGTGTTGGGCTCGGGACTTTTCTCGCTAGTATTTACTGTATTTCAATCGTACTTCTTTCTTTCTGACTTTCAACTGAAGCTTGGCCAGGAAGGAGCATAGGGTTTTTGTCTGCTGCTTCTTCATCTTCTTCTCGTGGAAATGGATGCCCTAGATTCCGTTGTAGATCCCTTGCGAGGGTTCGCGAAGGACAGCGCTCGTCTCGTCAAGAGATGCCACACAAACCCGATTCGTAAAGGTACATTTCAATCCATCTCCATTTCAAATCCTCGATCTCTCTTTCTTCTTCTCTTTTCTCCTGATTGATTTGACTCTTTTTTCATTCATCTTCAGAATTCACGAAGGTAGCACTTCGTACAGCGATTGGGGTTCGTTGTGATGGGGATTCGTAGGCTTCTTTGTAAAAAACTCATCTTCATCCCAATCAACAACATCATCGTCGGATCTGGTTAGGTTAGGTAAACCTTTACCCCTCATTTCCATTTCCATTTCCTTATCTCTATCATTTTTATCCATTCATGTTATGAATCCTATGTGTTCAATTCCTATGTAATTTAATGCAAACAAACAGGCCTTAAAAGATGTGAGTGAAGGATTTGATTTAATTGGGTGATTGCTTTATAATCATTCCTACCAAAAAAAAGGTATAAACTACACATTCAGGAGTCTGGACAAGATTACAGTTAGAAATTTAAAGGTCACAAAATTAGAGAGGGGAAGATAAATCTGCCATTGCTGTTTAAAAGACAGGAATGAGATGTGTCAGCTCCTCTGAAGATATGTAGAGGCTTAAAGCTTTTTATTAGTACCTTCATCTTGATTGCTGCCTTCCAATTTTCGAACTTTGAAGAAACTTATTGGGATGCGCCATGCTTATCACTGACCATTATTATGAGGAGAGAAGGGAAGGGAAGTTAATGAGTTTTATCCTAGTCCTAGGGGGTTAAAAAGATGTTAGATACTTAATTTGTGTTTTGAATGGCTTCTTCACAGCTCTTGATTGCTTCTGTCTTCTCTTAAAGGACTATTTACCAAATCATAAGAGTGTAAGGAATGTAAAAGGGATGCTGCATAGGTTGAAGGTGGGTGAGCTTTTGCCCATTTGGATGGGCATTTTTGTGTAAAATCAGTGCTCCCTTCCAATGAATGGCATGTCCTTTTCATGTCCATGCCATATGGCCCAAATCTGTGTATCATAGAAACAGTAGTCAGATAAATTTAGTTCAAGTGTCCATTTTGCAGGCCCTTGAATACATAGCTTTACTTGGACTTGACATGTACCCAGTTTCATATATGATGGCCGTGTCTGGGTGTGTGTCGACCTGAATTATCTGCTAGCCTTTGGCAGCTCATATGATAAAATCGGCTTACCTGGGTATATCATAGCTTTGCAAGCCCTTGAGTACACATAGCTTTACTCGGCTCATATGTCCACTTTGGAAGCCCTTGAGTACATAGCTTTACTTCGACTTGACATGTACCCAGTTGCATATATGATGATGGCTGTGTGACTGTTTCTGCGTGTGTATGTACCTGACTTATCTGCTAGCCTTGTGGCGGCTCATATGATAAAATTATCTTACTCGGGTATACCGTAGATGGTGTTCCCATGGTTGCCTTGGGGAGATTTGGTACAAGTACAACTAATTGTAAGGTGAAAGCAGGACCGGCTCAAGACAATTTGAGGCTTGAAGCAAAAATCCTAAATGAGCCCTTTTTTTATTTTTTAATATTATTGTAAATATTTTATTTAAAATCTATTTTTCTTGCTTTTTTGTGATGCAAAATTACTAATTAAGTCAGTCTTTTTTTTTTTAGAATTTGAAAAGATTGCAGTTGCTATTATGGGGCCTTATGTTTTGCTATTAGTAATTAAGTCACAACTCTCTCCGAAGCTAAAGCTTCAAGCATGGGTCAAACTTTTTTAAAGTGGACAAAGAGAGGCAAATATATATATATATATATTAATGGGGAATATTCATGTGCATCTATCCCTCACCATAGGGTGAGGGGCACTTTCCCTTTTTGCACATGAAGACAAGGGAGTGTACCTCACCCTATGTACTTGAAAACTCACTTTTGTACTTGAAAATCCCCATTTATGGAAGTGTCTCTCACCTAATGGTGAGGGGATAGATGCACATGAATGTTCTCCTATATTAATATATATATATAGAGAGAGAGAGAGCCCAGAAAGAAATTGACAAATATATCTGCGGTTGGTGATTGGGAGAATTGGTTAGGCAAGAGGAAATGAAGATCTTAATTGTATCTTCCCTAAGAGAAAGTTATTATGGGGCCTTATTTTGCCTTATTTTTAGGGAAAAATATAAGGGGAGTTCTGTTGGCACCTCAAAAGTTTACTTTTTTCCACCGCACAATAAAAAAAAAAAGAGTTTTCCCAAACTACCCCACGCCCCCCACCAAATCTCCGGCGGGGAGGGAGCTCCGGCCGGCAACCCGCAGTGGAAGCCCCTGCTGGCCTCTCCCTCTTTCTTCCTCCCTCCCCCTCTATTTTCTTTCCCTTTTCTCCCTCTCTCCATTTTTTTTTCTTCCCTCTCCTTCCCTCCCTTACTCTTCTTCCTCCTCTCCCTCCCTGTCGCCGACGAGGAGGAAGATCGGCGTTTGTAGCAGATGGGTTTTCCGCCTGCTGTAGCCTGATCTTCCTCCCTGCGCGCGACTGGGAGGGGGGGGGAGGGGTAGAGGGGAAGAAGAAGAGTAGGGGAGGGAAGGAGACAGAAGACGAGGAATGGAGAGAGGGAGAAGAGGGAAAGAAAATAGAGGGAGAGGTGGAAGGGAGACCGGCTGGGGCTTCTGCCGCGGGGGCTCCCTCCCCGTCGGAGATTTGGGGGGGGGGGGGGGAGGGTAGTTTAGGAAAGCTTACTTTTTTTTGTCTTCTAGTGTGGTGGGGAGAGTAAGATTTGTGGTACCAATAGAAGCCCCTGAAAAATAAAAAAAGATGTTAGTTGTTTTGGAATTTGAAAAGATGCCAGTTGCTATTATGGGGCCTTATGTTTTGCGTTTTTGAGGCCATTTTTTTGGGGCCTAAAGCAAGGGCTTTCCTTGCTTCATGGTAAAGCTGACCCTAATTGCAAATAACGAAGATATAGAATAGGACCGATATAGTGAAATATGCGACCATGGGCAAAGGACAAAATAAAGAAGAGAAAATTAGCGGGAGGTCGCTTAACTGTGTCATTTAAAGGCTCTAGTCCACAGAAGTTTCAGTTAAGGCCTGTAGTCCACGTAGGTGGACATATTTCAGGCAGAGGTCCCTAAATACGCCATATCACACATTGTCATGACTGATTTGACCCTGTAACCGTCCGAAGTTATGTCACAAATTTAATCCCTAGTTTTATGCTCCTTAGTATGATATCACATGACCGATTTGCCCTTTTAACAGATTTTATTTCTTAGTTCTAGATGAAGTTTCGAAATTCAAATGGGAGGGAATAAATCAAGTTTTGAAATTCAAATGGGAGGGAACGAAATTCCTAGTTTTAGATGATGGTTCGAAATTCCCCGATTCCCCTTTCTTCTTTCAGTTCCTGTTTGTGTTGGATTATGGGAATTCATGGATTTCCATAAGTGGTGTTTTTGGTTGCTTCTTGTTATTTTAGTCTTGAGTGCTGGTCTTGTTAAAGGAGGCGACATCGTTCATGATGCCGAAAATGCTCCCAATCGGCTCGGATGTGAGAATAACTTCGTTCTAGTAGTATTCAGAGATCTGGGTCTTGTTTTTTTCTCCATAAACTTTAGTTGGAGTCTTGAGTTTTTATTTTATTCCCTTTGAAGGAAGGGTGGAGAGTGGGTTTTTATTTTTTATTTTTTATATGAGACTGTGGATTTGATCCATCATCCTTTTCTGAATTTTTTTGAGTTTGGTATTTCAAAATGTCTTAAATGACAATAGTAAGGGACCTTTGTACAATCAAGTAATGTCATTCGCTATAAATTTATCTGAGTTTATATGACAAACTCAAATAAATTCATATGTCGCTAACTCGGATAAATTTATCAGAGTTTTGGAATAAATTTATTTGAGTTTTGCACAAATTTATCCGAGTTCTGGAACAAATTTTTCTAGAGTTCTGGATAGATTTATTTGAGTTTTGGAACAAATTTATATGAGTTCTTGGATAAATTTATCTGAGTTCTGGAATAAATTTATTTGAGTTCTAGAACAATTTAATTGGATACGAGGCACAGATGCTTTCAATCAAGGCCGTTCATCTGGTGTGCCCCACTATGAATAGATCATTTTGGGGGGACATTGGCTTTGATTGGGCAATGTTAGCCACAGTTTTGGATGGGATGTTTTTCACTAATTCGATAGCCACGAAGGCCTAGTTAATTGAATTTGTTGTTCGAAGCCTATCCACGGTGGGATCCACCTGATGAACCGTCTCCTTCCCTGAATTCACTTTCCCTCCTCCTTGCGCCCGATGTTCAAAATCTCTAATTTCTTGCGTTCGTTCTTTATTTGGCAAGTTACCGCGATTTAAGTCTTAGCATTTTTTAATAAAGAGATAAGAGAATACGAGGGTATTATTGTCCTTTCAAGTATATGAAATGGCGGAAGGGACCTTTGCCTCTACGAAATTAATTAGCAGACCGTTTGCAATAAAAACCACTATTGAGGGACCTCCAACCAAACGCCCCAATAAAGAAACAAGCAAAATGCAAACAGTACAATGTGCGGCGGAAGCCGGGATTTTCGCTTGAGTGGAGCTGAGGATGTTGAATTGACAAAGTCAAAGTCATCGCGAACTACCAATCATCAACGCCTACAATGAATAATATGCACTCATTACATGGTTTAAAAACATGATTTTTTATTTTTAACTTTTTAACAAATTTAGTATAAAGTACTCAATTCCTATAAAAGCGTTTTAACTACATCAACCAATTCCTCAAGAAATTAGTTTTTTATTCAAATCATATCGTAACAAAATATAGGTGTGCCCTGGAAATGAGCATTATAAATATTCTTAGCAATCTATCATTATTTAGACGTCACCGCAATTCGTCGTTACATCCTCAAGGTCTTTGCTATGTGATAATCGCACCCGAAACTGCTCGTTGACTGAGCATTCTGGATCTTTTCTAAGTGCAAGAATCCTATAAATGCATATTTAAATTAGAAGCCCTAACATGAAAATTAGAGATTATAGACGTGTTATGCCACAACAGGATTCACCGCCCCAAGTAATTATAATGTGAGTCCGCCCCTAAAAACAATAATAAAATTCTAAAAGACGAACAGATTGAGGGCCGACTCAAGACAATTTGAGGCCTGAAGCAAAAATCCTAAATGAGGCCTTTTTTTATTTTTTAAGATTATTATAAATGTCTTATTATTTAAAATCTATATTTCTTGCTTTTTGTGATGCAAAATTACTAATTAAGTCAGTCTTTTTTTTTTTTTGGAATTTGAAAAGATTGTAGTTGCTATTTTGGGGCCTTTTGTTTTGCTATTAGTGATTAAGTCACAACTCTCTCCGAAGCTAAAGCTTCAAGCATTGGTCAAACCTTTTTAAAGTGGACAGAGAGGCAAAATAAATAAATATATATATATATATATAGAGACAGAGAGAGAGAGAGGAAATTGACGAATATTTCTGCGGTAGGTGATCGGGAGAATTGTTTAGGCAAGAGGAAATGAAAATCTTAATTGTATATTCCCTAGAGAGTTATTATGGGGCCTTATTTTTAGGAAAAAATAAAAGGATGTTAGTTGTTGTTTTGGAATTTGAAAAGATGCCTGTTGCTATTATGGAGCCTTATGTTTTGCATTTTTGGGGCCATATTTTTTGGGGCCTAAAGCAAGGGCTTTCCTTCCTTCATGGTAAAGCCGGCCCTTCTTGCCTTGGGTAGAAGGTTTGAATTTTACTCGGCTCTATTTTGTTTTGTGTGTTTTCTTTTCTTTTAAAAATTCTAATATAGCGCCTTTTGGCTCCATTTTAATGATTTTATACATCATGAACAACCTTATTCACTGTTTCTGTGTTCCTTTGTTTTTTCGAATTATTGAATTAGTGCTTGTAATGCTTTCAACTCCACTTTAATGATTTTGTAAATACGTATGGGTTTAAACCTTATATCAATGTTTCTGTTTCCCTTTTGCTAGTAAGAGTTATTATTACTATTGGAATTGGACCCAGCATCATCATTTGAATCGATCAATATGTTAACATTCTTGTTATAATGAACAACTGCAGGAGTCATATGGCAAAGTAGGTTGCTGAGCGGCAATGAAAGATCATATCTGACCATTCATGACAGTGCCGTGAAAAGCGATTTGCTTATGCTTTGGAGGGTTTAAAAACTTTTTGACTGATAGTATAGTTCAATTGCAGACATGAATTAGGGGTTAGGTTTGCTTTCTTAGACTTTGCTTTTGTGTCAAGCCACTGGTTTTTCTAGACTTTTGGTAACTTTCTTGTAAGCTTCTTTTATTAAGAAGCAGATTGAGTTTGGCATATGAATCCCACTTTTGAATCCTATCATATATAGTAAGAAATCAAGAGAGTTGACAGTTAGAAATCAAGAGAGGGGAGAGTATTAGCTGCAGAGCAGTCATTATCATATGCTACTGCTGCCAGTGTGTAATTTCCTCATGTTTTCAGGCCCTGAACTTGTAAGCGGAGCTTGATGGTTCAGTGGTCTAGACTAGATCTTGTGGCCACAGCATTATAGTTCATTCCCAGAAAAAGTGTCCTACCTTTGTCCGGGGGCCTCCAGACGGATGGTGAACAAATGAAACATGCACCATTCAAACTCAATAGAAAAAGGGAACGAGGCTGAACACTCAACGGCATTTGGATTCAGGCTTGGTTGTTTAGATCGATAGATCTGGTTTGGATTCAGGGCCTAGGATGGGAGCGAGGATCATATACATCGCCTATGGCTGGTCGGAGGGCATTTTGGGTATTTCTACTTTCCATTTCTTTCTCTGAACTATTCACTTTTCTTTTTTTTTAATTTTAAATATGTTTATATTCTAGAGTATTGTTAGCTAGGAACATTGGATGAAGCTGAATTTTGATAAATGGCCTATTCTTACTGTTGCTTTTGAATGTTTATTTGTATAACTGAAATGCTACAAAATAGTCATTTTTTGACCGTCAGTTACCCATTTCATGATCTGAAAACTCTTAAAACATTCTGGGATTTGGTTGCCCTTCACTTATACTCGCAGCAGTCTGTCCAAACTGCAACCCTGTTTACCTGGGTTACTGCAAAACGGGAAGAGGAAAAAGAAGTGACAGTTGTAATTTAGATGATGCAAAAATCCTTATTTATGCTTTTGCCTTTTGGGTTTACTTTAATATATGTCCTTCCATGATTAAGGAGAGAGGCCAAATGATGAAAATACCCCACAAAAGGCCTGTTTGTTTGCATTAAAGTATATAGTAATTCATGGTGAAATGAACTATAACAAATGATTATTAAAGAGGTGAGGGGTGAAGGAGATAATGTGGAGATGTAGATAGGACCTTCACTTTCTTTTATATTGAATTACTAGGGTGACGGGTGGGTATTCATTTCCCAGCTTCTTGGTTATTTGATGCTCATTTTTGAAAATTCACCTTTGATATTCATTTTTAACCACTTACCATATGAATTCTGTGTATTCGATCTGTATGTATTCTAATGCAGACAAACCCACCAAGCTTGACTCAGGCTTTTCGTGTAATTAAATCCCTAGGAATTCGAAGGTGCTGCATTTCTCTAATACTGGTTAAAAATGAAGAATTTTGATGTGAATGTCCTCAAATGACCATTAAATAAGCTCTATTTATTGGTTCCATTAAATCAAGGGCAGATGGGAAATGAATATCTTTTACCCCTCATCTCTTTAATAATCCTTTGGGGGAGACCATATGTGCATATGTGGTGAATTCCTATGTAATCCATGCAAACAAAAAGGGGCTCAGTCAACTCCAAATTTACTCAATTCTACCAAACATTTTCCATCGAATGGCCCATCAGAATCCACAACCCAGCACAGACCATTCCCCACAAAGGGCCAGCCATATCTACCATATTTCTTATTAATTTGAAAACTCCATACTAGAATCTTTGGCTTAAAATTTTTTGCCCATTTTAACTCTAAAACTTGGTCACAAAATCTAATAAATAGATTCGACTCATAACAAAAACCTGAATGGATTGATTTGAGAAATTTGGAGCTTCTTAAACTTGCAAACCAATCATTCCACTCTGTCGCCCACTGCTCCCTCATCTTCCCAAACGTGTATTCCTAGGATTCTAATAAATGTATTTCTAAAAGCGGCTAGAATTGAAGAAATAAAGATGAATATCTATAAATGTGCATAGAAACATTTCTTCATTACTGGAAAATGAATATGAAAAACGAATCATGAAAATTCATTTTACATTAAATGGGAGTTGATCATTTATGAATCTTTATTTCTTCAATTTTAGCCACAGTTAGAAATACAATTCTTAGAATTCCTTGCAATTCAATTCCATGAAACAAAATGCCCTTGGGGTACATTTGTTTACACGATTTTTCGTGGAAGCTTTCTGCGCTACAATAAATTTTATGTTTGATGGAGTTGCTTTTCCTCACAATTCTTATGATTCTCTGAAAAACGGTTCCAATTGGGGGGCGGGGTGCAATAAACTCTTCCACAAATCTGGGATTTGATAGCGCTACATAAATGTACGCTCAATGATTAATGAGTACCTCAAATTTCATGGAAATTGTTTGATTGCAATATTTTACATAGGTAATCATTACTTGTTGAAAAATCAATATATATATATATATACACACGTATATATGTTTGTTTGTTTATTTCACGAAATAATACATATGTTAAAATGAATCATATGGGTGAGAAAATATTTAAAAGGGCGCATATGCATGTAAAAGTTTCACACCTTCTTCATGGATTGTGAAAAACGCGCGAATAACATAAAAGATGCTCTCAATTCTATTATTATTATTATTATTATTTTGTATTTTTGGGCCTCCAATTTATTATCCATGGTTACCCCAATCCTGCCATAACCAAGTTTCACATTTATGCATTGGCCCACCAAGGTTCCCCCCTAGAGTGACCCACTTGAATCTTCCATGTGGCTGTCTTGTGTTCAAATTCGCATCTCTTTGCGGAGAGCTAATGTATATTTAATGTATGGATAGATACAAATATTGGTTTTAAAGCTTCACTTTCATTGCAGCATAACAAGATAAGAAGTTTAGTTCCCCTTTGATTTCTTACCGCAAGACAAATAAAAGAATCTGCCAATCTTGAGCTTTTATTGTTGTAGTTATTGTGATTATTCCTATGACAAGAGTCCCACATCCCCATCTACCTTCCTACCTCCAAAATGTGTAAGTGCTAAGTTCATATCTTTTCCAAAACATATCACATTCATTGGCAAGATCATTTGATTTGAATAGCAAAGTGTTATTCTCGTGAAGAAACACTTGAACAACAACAACAACAACAACATCATGGTTGCTGGTTCAGTGAGCAATGAGGTCTTCTCTCTAGTTGACCCAGAGCGGCTATGGAAGGCAATTGTGAAAGACTCCCCTAACCTCATGCCCAAGCTTCTTCCTGACCTCATATCAAGTCACTACAAGAAAAATTACATTTAGCGGCGGAAAAAAACTGCCGCTATATGTATGATATCTGCCGCAAAAGGTATTAGCAGCAAAAAAATGTCCGTTGCTACTTTTGTCGTAGTTAATCCTGTCACTGATTGTATTTGCAGCGGAATAGAAGGTGCTGCTGAAAAATTATCAATAGTGGCGGTTTTAAACTGCCACTAATAATTATAATCCGCCGCTAATAAGTCATAATGTTTTTTGTGCTATATTTATAAGCGTCTGCCGCTAATTGTGTATCTTGTAGCAGCAGACATCACAAACCGCTGCTGTATCTTATAGTTTATATTTCTCATTTTCAAATCTTTAGTTGATCCGTTTTGTGCAAATAGGATCTGCTTTGATAGTTGCCATTGCTCTCATCATTTGTCTTGCTGGGAAAATTTGAAAGCCTCATTTGATACTTGACTCTCTCTTTAAAATGTATCATTGCTCCATTATTTAATACACAATTCATTTGATTAGAGAAAACTTGTCACTAAATGAGCAGTAATATAAATCAAAACAACATGCTTAATTATTATATATAAAATGCTCACATTCATTCTATATATGAGTATGATCAGTAACCAAATTGTGTGCCTGTGGTAGATCTTCCTCAAGGACTAAAAAACAACACCACCACCGAAATCGATGAAATTAGACCGACAAACACCTTCATCTTCTACTTCTACTAATTGCTCTTTTCTCTGTTCATTTCATTGCTCCAAGCAAAAACCAAAACAAGTACAGGTTACACATCTCCTTTTATTTATTACATTGTTTCTGATGTACTCTTGCTCTTCTCTGGTGGGGCCTTCACATTAAAAAAAATGTGCCCAGCCAGCTGCAGCCTTCACTATAGATGCTTCATTTGGCAGAGGAAAGGGCTCTGGAGTTTCCTGAACAAATGCAGCAAAAAGGGAGCACAGATTAGTTCGTAGTTCATAGAGAAGAACGAAGCATGCAAGTTATGAGGTGCAGTAAGAAAAGGCACCACCTCATGCCAGCAGAACACTTTGTTTTTAGAATTTCATTTTCTTTTATTATGGAAAAGAGAGAGAGAATGCAATTGGTTTTTAAACCCAAATAATGATTTTAGCATGTTCAACAAGGATTAAACATACCATCACATCCTTTGATGCTCGATCCACGAGCTGCCCATCTCGGCGTGTATGAGTCATTCGGAACACTTCCATCCGGTTCGGCACCTCCCCATTGGGATCTCGTGCCCGCTATAATCATTTAAAATAGTTAGATTAAAAACAATGAGATGGATATCCAAAGTATTATATTAACAAAAATGATTTAATTAAATAAGAAATTACCGCTTCATCGAGTATTCGGGCGAAACTTTTTGTTCCGGCCGTATGACTCATCATCTGTGCCTCACGATTTGTAGAGTTTCTCCTGCTTCGCGCCTATTTATGATAATGCAAACATTAGTTTTTCGAATAAGATAAACAAAAGTAAAAGCAAAAAATAAAAAAATCATATTAGAAATCATAAAGTTCTTATTTATTTCATACCACCCCCTCCTGAGACCCCCAAAACGTAACGAGTGACGCCCATTGGTCCGGATTCACTCTAGCAGGACAGTGCTGCAACCGCTCACGAATGGTATGATATGGTCTATAATATTTCTTCTTCAATGAGGCTTTCCAATTCCTCCAGCTGCGGCTTATCGCAAAGTAAACCCATCTCTTCGATTTCTCCTCATTGCCCAAATCAAATCTTGCCTACAAGACATGCATGAAAAACTCAACATTAGTACAAATAAAACACATGCTATCATCATAATTGAATCAATTAGATTAATACCTGTATAGCCTGCCACATATCCATTGTCCGTTCTGCAGGCATTCTCCTCCAATCAGAATAATTGAGGGGAGCTTTCTGCCCATCTCTTGCAATGACGCCAAGATACGAAGACAAAAGTCTCTCATTCCTTCCAATGGGCTGCCCATATTCATTACATTCTACCACGATGCGCTCTCGCTGATTAGTGAGAGCAATGCATCGATTTGGGCCTCTTGTCCTCCTTGCTTGAGTCCCTCTTTAAAACACAATTCAATAATTAAAGGGAAATGAAGGTCAATAATTTCAAATGATATCAATAGATTTTGAAAGTGAAAAGGATTTTCATATGTGGAAGATGAGTTGTATCCCCATTTGGATGAGATTAGATTCCAAAAACGGCAGTGATTGGACAAGTGAAAGAAAAATCCCATGTTTGAATCTCAGGCCAATGCCCTTTTTAAACCAACTCCCACAGGCCATGTATCTAATCAAATAATGCTGCAATGGTTTTTATCTTTAGCTTTCGATTGTGGACCCTGGATGACGAACTGGTTGGAGTGCATGTCCTGTCAGAGTCAACCACTTGCCGCTGTTTTACTCCATTAAAGACATATAAACACAGTATGCAATAATGAGGTACTTCAAACAAACATTTTACCTCCCAATTCCACAATATGATCAAAACCCAATTCAGAACTCAGTTTTATGAGCTGAAAACCTTCAATAAAACCAGACCCAGAAACAAAAAAACAGAGAAATGGGAGATTGTTATCGACTGCTTCTTCTTCCTTCGTCTCTTCTTTAACTACAGCAATCCGCTGCCTCTCCCACCTACCAAAATTGGTTTTTTTTTGGGTTGATGGTATAGAAAAGCGGCAGCAGAAGTAGCAGGAATGAATCAAAGATGGAAAGAGAAAGAGAAAAGAGAGAGTGAGAAAGGAAAATGGTCTGCTCTTACTCCTTCCTCTGTTATCTTCTCTTCTCTCTCTCCATAACTCTTCCCTGCATTCTGAACATCTTATGTTCCATGATCATTTATTTAATCACAAGATATATATATATATATATTTAACAGAAAAAGAAAGATAATAAGAAATGAAAATAAGCAACACAACAACAATAATATAAAATCATTGCAACATAGAACAAAATAACAACAATGAGTGTTGAACACACAGAATTAGCAAAAGAAGAGAATATTATCAAACCTAAAATTCCTATAAAACTATTTTTGAATATATGTAATTACCTGAAGTGGATGCCTGGGTATCCATCCGTGCTGGCCGGTCCCCTGTCTGTGATGAAGATGACATATCTAACATGTGCACCAATGAGCTTATATTCAATAATAGTCACTTAGTAAATTCAAGGAATTTTTAAAACACAAAAGAATTACTTGGGAATTCAATTACATATTACAAAAGTGGAGTCATATATATAGTTATATACGTTGACATCCCATTTCAAAAATCCGAAATGGTGTCAGAATCTACAAACTCATTGTCATCAAATTCAGAATCATCTCCCTGGTCCTCTATCGTCGCTTGGGTGCCTAGAGGTGTGTCAATAGTCGTCCCAGGTACATCTGCCCTTACTTCACTAATATGATCAACATCAATACAAATGTCTTCTAACCGTTGAGCATCATATGGCTGACTTTCCAAGTATGTCTCCTCTTCATTTGCATTAAATGAATTCCCCATGCATGTCAAAAAAATCCCTAGGTTTTGTCATAATAGCAACGTGCCAATCGGTTTTCTACCGGGTCTTCACACATAGAACACTTGCAAGGCTTGAGAGGCGAGCACAAATGGTTCATTGGTGCTTAATAATCGCTTCAAATTTACAAGCGTAAACCCTAACCCATCTAGCTTGAAACCCCTGCCTTGGGATGTGACGTCGACCCAATCACATTTGAATAAGACCACCTTTCGCTCTTCATAGTAATCCAATTGTATGATATCAATCAAAACACCATAGTAGGTAATATCTCCAATGACAGGGTTCATGTCCTTAGTACTTGCAAAGCTTGATGTCTTTGCAGTAACCACAACTCCGCTATTTTGAGTCTTACTTTTCTTATCAAGATCCTTCGTGCGGAACCTAAACCCATTTATCACAAACTTGGAGAAGCTACTAGCCACCTTACTAGGACCTCTAGCCAGCAATCTAAGGTCCGTAGTAACCCGTTTGTCACCTTCTAGTCGCAAGCAATCAACCTGTGTGATTACCACATGTTAGTCACACACCAAAATTACATGTATGAACAATACATATGACACATATAGTGATGATATCTTCTTACTTACATGAGATTCAAACCATTTCGGAAATTGATCATTATGCATGCGTTCTCTATCAATTTGTCGCTTGTGACGATTATTAGTGTAGATCTTTTTACGGTGTTCTCTGTGTACAAAAAATGACCTGTTAGAACAATAGGCAATATATTTGATTGCTTAAAAAAATTAATAATCAAGATGAAGTAAATGTCTCACTCGACGAATGGGGCCACTTCAGCGCAATTAAAGAGAATATACCGATGCATCTGCTCCCATGCATTGTGCATCAAATTTATCAATGTCTCCTTCCCAAGTGCACGACCTGGCTTTGAGAAAATCAATGACATTTGATTTGTCTCAGTTGCACCGTGATCATAATTCCTTGGTGCACGGGTTGACTTTGTCTCCACATCATGCAAATACCTTGAACAGAAAGTCAAGCATTCTTCTGCAGGGTATCCCTCTGCTATTGAACCCTCAGGTCGACTTTTATTGCGAACATATGACTTGAGAGTAAGCAAGTACCTATGGACAAGGATGAAAATAGCGGTGGCGGCGGGCGTAGCGGCCCGCCGCCAAAACGATACGAAGCGGGCGATACGTAGCGTAGCGGGGATATGTAGCGGCGTAGCGGCGCGATTTGAAAAAAACGTGCAAAAATTCTGAAAAAATCACAGAAAATCCAGAATATTGGAAAATGATAGAAAATGTATTTTTTTTTTACAAAAGTAACTAAGATAAGGGGGCGTAGCGGTTCCTTCATTGTACAAGTTCTTATATCGCTGTATGAATAGAAAAGAGTAGGAATAATTTTATTTTATTTTTCCACATGTATTCATGTTTGTAATCAAACAGTGTCATAAAAATATTATCATCATTATTGCTTAGGATATCACATTTCTGAGTTGAATTTTGAAATGTGTATATATATAGTTTAAAATTTTCTGATAAAGAAAAATTTGATCAAGGCTCTATTTCCTATTAGAGTAAAATTAATTTCGGCCACTATGTCCTGTTAGAGGTAAATTTGGTTAGAGTCCTATTTCCTATTAAAATGAAATTTGGTTGAGCCCTATTTCCTACTAGAGAAAATTTTGCTAGAGCTTCAATTAGTGTGAAATTGGCCATGGCCCTATTTCCGATTAGAGTGAATTTTGATTGGTCTCTATGTCTAATTAGAGTAAAATTTTGCTAAGCCCCTAATTTTTATTTATTTGGCTAAGCCATGATTTTTTTAATTTTAATATTTAGAACCCATTGTGGAGCCTACCAATGGTAATAATATTGGGTGCATCAGCTTTATTTTTTCTGAGGGGCTAATTGAGTTTATTTATCACTTTGATAAGGTGAGCCACTGTGGGCCCATTTAATCTTTAGCTACAGCTTTCATAAGGTGAGGCCCAATGTGGGCCCATTTTTATTTACCCAACTGGCTAAATAAAGGACCGAAAGAGGGTTTTTTGCCCTACTTGCATCTCCCGAAACAGAAGGATCGAGAAAGAGGAAGAAAGAAAAGAAGAAGAGGGGAAGGAAAAGAGAAGAAAGAAGAAGAAGGAGAAGAAGAAAAGTGGTGCTGGGTGCTGTGGTGCTGCCGCTGCTCATGCTCCTACCGTGCTGCTGTTGCCACGCTGCTGCTGCCGCTGCTCCTGCTCCTGCGGTGCTGCCGCTGCTCCAGCTGCTGCTATGCTGCTGCTCCTGCTCCTGCGGTGCTGCCGCTGCTCCAGCTGCTGCTATGCTGCTGCTGCTAATTCCAATTCCAGGTATGTTTCTCCATCTGCTGCCTTTTTTTTTTTTTTTTTTTCATTTCTTCATCTTCCTGTCAAACAGAGTTTTCGTTTTTTTTTTTTTTTTTTTTTTTAACATTTCAGTTCTGCATGCTAATAAGGAAGAAGAAACATGTTGATATTTTCCCTTTCTTTCATTGCTTTTTTTCTACAACAACGTCTGATCTCTCTGCTCTCTCTAGGATTTTTTTTATTTTTTGGGCAGACTAGTCATAGCGGCCGCCACGTTTCGTGGCGGCATGTATCGGCCGCTACACATGGGTAGCGGCCGCTACGGGCGCCACAAGGTGCGATACCCGATAAATTCTTTGTAGCATGGCGGGCTCGGCCGCCACGGCCGATATATCGGCCGCTACGCTACGTAGCGGCCGATATTTTCATCCCTGCCTATGGATAATTAGAAATAAGGTATTGTGAGAACAGTTTTTACAAAAACACTATCGTTTCTACATTGACATGTTGAAACAAATACAAGGACATTAACACACACCTCTCAATGGGGTACATCCATCGGTATTGTACGGGTCCTGCAATCTTAGCCTCTCCTGCCAAATGAACTGCCAAATGAACCATGATATCGAAGAAGGCTGGTGGAAAAATCATTTCAAGATGGCACAGTGTTGTTGAGATTTGAGATTCTAATCCATTAAGAACTTTGTCTGTAGCGATTTTTGAGCATATTTCCCTAAAGAAATTGCTTAACTCAATCAAGACTGCACTGACATTCTTTGGCAAGGCCCTTCGCACTGCTAATGGAAGTAATTGCTGCATAAAAATATGGCAGTCATGACTCTTCAATCCAAAGATTTTGCGATCTTTCAAGCGCACACAACGTGATATATTAGCCGCATAACCATCTGGAACCTTCACCCGAGATAATACCTTGCAGAAAATGTCTTTCTCTTTCTGAGCCATTGAGAAGCATGCGGGTGGCAAATATGTTTTATGTCCTTGTGCATATGGATGAAGCGCGGGCCTTATACCCATTTTTTTTAGGTCTAGACACGCCTTTAAGTTGTCCTTTGTTTTTCCTTCAATATTCAATAATGTCCCAACTATATTGTCACATATATTCTTTTCAATATGCATAACATCCAAGTTATGCCGTATCAAAAGATTCTCCCAATATGGTAATTTGAAGAATATACTCTTCTTCGTCCAACCAACCTTTCCATTATCATCCCGTTTTCTCTTCTTACTGGATGTATTGGAGTTATGCTTTCCGAATGTGATGTTGATGTCATGACACTGATGCAAGAGCTCCGTCCCAGATCTTGATGGAGGAGCAGATCTGAATTCCGTCTTTCCATCAAAATTTGTTTTATAACGACGAAACTTATGATCGACATTCAAGAAACGGCGGTGACTCATATAACATAACTTTCGCCCATGTGACAGGTAGTAATGAGAAGTGTCCTCATTGCAATGAGGACAAGCAAAGCGACCTTTTGTGCTCCATCACGACAAGTTTGCATATGCAGGAAAGTCACTAATTGTCCACAACAATGCTGCACGCATCTGAAAGTTTTGATTGGTTGATGCATCCCAAGTGTGTAATCCATCCTCCCACAACTCCTTCAACTCATCTACCAAAGGTTGCAAATATACATCTATGTCATTCCCCGGTCCACGAGGACCAGGAATAAGCAACGACATCATAAAAAATGGTTGCTTCATGCACATCCATGGTGGCAAGTTGTATGGCATCAAAACAACAGGCCATGTGCTGTGGGCAATGCTCATGGTACCAAATGGATTGAAGCCATCGCTTGCTAATCCAAGTCTAACATTACGAGGCTCCGCAGCGAAATTTGGGTATCGATTGTCCAGATTTTGCCACGCTTTGGAGTCAGCAGGATGCCTTAAGACTCCATCATTGGTGCGCCCCTCTGCATGCCATCTCATTAAGGAAGCTGTTTTATCTGACATGAAAAATTGTTGAAGCCTTGGCTTCAAGGGAAAGTGACGTACAATCTTCGCAGGGATTTTTCGTTCCTTGGAACACGAAGGTGATGCACCATCATCATTGACTTTCCACCTTGAAGTGCCACATACAGAACATGCAGATTCCTTAGCAGCTTCTTTCCAATACAACATACAATCATTAGGGCAAGCATCAATCTTATTGTAACCAAGTCCCAATTCTCCAATGATCTTTTTGGTTTCATAAAAGGACTTCGGCAAGGTTTCGCCTTCAGGAAATGCTTCTTTCAACAACTCAAGCAACATGGTAAAAGACTTGTCACTCCATCCATTCAGACACTTTATGTGGTATAATCGCACAACAAAAGCAAGCTTTGTGAAATTCTTGCATCCTGGGTACAACTCTTGGTCGGCATCTTCTACCAATTTGTAAAATTTCATTGCTTCTGCGTTAGGTTCCTCTGCAGGTTCTTGTGAACTAGACTCAGGATCTTGAATTCCAAATGCCGATCGTAACATTCCATGCATATCATCTACTTCATCCGGTACATCTTCATCCAAGGTAGCATTAGGAGACCTTTGATGTGGTGATGCAAAAATTTCCCCATGAAAAACCCAAACACCACGGCCATAACCCTTTTCAAATCCATCGCATATCAGATGTTCATATACTTCATCCCGAGATCTATAATATACATTACTGCAATTCTTACATGGACATTTGATCCTTTCCCTTGATATTGAATTAGCAAATGCAAAGTCAAGGAATTGTTTGACCCCTTCTTCATATGCAATGCTCACTCTCGGCTCAAGAGTCCAACTCTTGTCCATAAAGTTTTTTCACAACTAACGGACCGTCAATCTGAAATAAAAGAGAGTAAAGTCTAAGTGATTAAATTTAAGTTTTAAGGAAATATCTCTTAAGTGAAAAAAAATAAAAGAAAAAAATAGCATACATTCGTTGCATGAAGAGAAATGTGTAAGATTGTGTGCCTGAAGTTCAGATTTTTCCTCCTTTTTACTTAGCAAGATGACAACAGAGAACAATATTTACCAGAACCAACATTCAAAACCATAAGTGCAACATGATATACACAAATCTAACTCCATTTCTTTTGTGAAACAATACAAACAAACTATCTTAGGTACAGATCAAGATTTAAGTTTATGTACAGGTTTTGATATCATCACTTGAACCCATACATCTTAGGATATGGGGACACTTTTTCCCCATATTATAAGTCTTCCAAAGTTCTATTGATTACTAAATTTTATATTTATAATCATCAAAGATTTATCGCATCTATTTGGGATCGCTTTGTGAGTTCTACACTTCACTACTTAGGCTGCCCACAGCCTAACATATCACCCAGTAAACCTTTATAGCAGATTTATAGCCTCCCCATTTTACTCTCTTGTATTTGCTTCACTTCAGTTCCTCGTACAAGGGATGTTTCCTGTCTAAGCAGATGCCTAACCATCTCAAGCAGCACCCCATTGTTCCCTAAATTTAGTGTAGTCTGTCTTCACTGTCCAATTAGTGCACCATGGCAATTGATTGTGACATATTATTTATTCGACATCGTTAAGTGGGCCAGAGGCTTATAATAACCCAAATGCATTGTCTCAACTTCAATTAATAGGTAATAATTGACATACATAAATGATCTGATGGTTCGGATCAAGTAGATCACCATGCATTTGTTCCAGTTGAAAATTAAGGGTTTGATTTATACTCTTGAGTTCCAATGTATGTGTTGTTCAACATCTCCTTCCTATCTAGGATATAATGCAAGTTTCTCTTTTCCTTTTCTTTCTCAAAGTAGGTAGACAGAAACATGTCATTTCATTTCTCTCATATGACAATGAGGTTCCATGTGTTTTGATTTATTTAAGTTCTTCCCAAGGAAAGTGGCATAACACAACCCTTCCATTCTTTTTTCCAAGTCTACACAGCCCACATGCCACTTACTCAATGGATATCAGCAACCATACCAGCACAACTAGCACTTGGGTCATGACCATAGAGAACCAGCATCTCCTGGATCATCTTCCTAGTGAATTAGTTTACTCTATGGAAGAAAACTCTTTTCAAATCCATCACACACCATCTTCATATACAGGTCAGGTATCCAATGCACTTATTCAGACACAAAAAATACCACCATCAGGTCATGTGCCCAACACAAGTTGCCTCCTGGAACAAAGAAGAAACAAAGAAGAAGAGGAAGAAGAAGATGGACTAGGCGACATCAAGGAGATGATCTACAAAATTATGTGCTTGTTCATTAGTTTTAAGTTGATCTGCAGTGTTTTAGATTAACAAGATATCTATGAAGGGAAGAAATGATTGAATGTACAAGTGAAGAAACATACATACATAGCAGTGACGAAAAGCCAATGGCACATGTGACCAAGTTGAAGCCATTGTTGGAAATATAAATGCAATATGTTCAATAGTGACAATTGTGTAGGCAAATTAAAATTGTCATTAAATAGAAGTTACCACAAGGAATCCATGTGTGGAGATAAGATGAAAAGAGACCAGATTAGCCACATAAATAAATTGAAGCCACCAAGAAAAGTGTCCTATTTAGTTAATCAACTAGATAGAGTACTCGAGGAGCTAGGGACCATTACAGAGGGACGATCCAATGGGTCAGTGATAGGAGGATGATAATAAAGTCCTAATAATTCTAGGGTCAAAGACAGACCATATTTTTTAATGTCTTCCTGTCAAGGGTATTTCAAAACTCTTTTCCTCTTTTCTTATTACTATAATAGTTGTTGTTGTTATTGTTGTTATGTGTTAATCTTTATTTAAATCCAGATCATACATACAAATGGACAGACCATAGAAGGAAATATCACAGTGAGACCCATGGTGACTGGTGTGAGATCATTCACAAGAAATTAACTTTTCATCCAATGGGTCAACAATCAAGGCTCCAAATGATTTGAGCAGGGCAAAAACCAATGGTCATATGAAAACAAGATAATACTCAGTAAAAAAGGAAAAGAAAAAGGAAATTAAGAGCAAAATACATGGGAAAACGGTTTGCAAAAACAAAATCATATAAAAACTAATTTATTGTGTTGTGTTTTTCTTTGTAAATTTTTTTTAATTGATTGTGGAATGCCACTTTTCATTTGTTTTTCCATGGTTTCAGTTCATAGTTATTTGAATGTTGTCTTATTAGTTCTTTTTTTCTCTGTTTGATAAATAATCTCTCATGGGTGTCTTTTAATGTGTTGTTTGCAGGCTTTAGTGAGAAGGCAATTGTGAGAAATGGATTTTATGAGAAGTGTGATGGTACTATCAATGCTTTCCATCAAAGCTGTCCCATGATGATGATGGGTGCTGATCAATTAGGCTATTCAGATTATAACTCTCAAGCTTCGGCAATTGAATCAATTTCCAACAACAAAATGAAACTCCTTGTTAATGGTGAATGTGATCAGGGGAGAGAAAACATCAGCTTGCCTTCCATTGATTTCCTTGGTGTTGGAGCTAGATAGAAATAGACAAGAAAAGGAGAAAAAGGTTTACTATTGAACCTTTCTCTGAGTTTGTGGACTGAAAAGGAGGGTCATTCACAGTCCATTTACAGGTATCCAAAAAGAAATAGGGAAAAGAAAAGTTATTCAGGAAAGAAGGGAAAGAGGGAAAAGGTTAGAAATTTTTTCTTCACAAAAAGGCGAAGCAACATGAGTTTTTTAAGTTAAATAATCCTAAGTCTCTTTTGTTTTGTCCTTTTATCTCTTCTTTGTTGTTCTGGTATGTGAAACCAATCTTTTAGACTCAAGTGAGACTCCTTTTATTAATGAAACTCTGTTCCTTTGCCAAAATCAAGTTTAAGGGGCAAACACAACCATGATTTGACACGAGATCAATACAACACAATTAATTCATCACCGAACAAAAAATATAGAAAATATTGACCAAACCAATAATCCACTTAAAAAAAACATCAATGAAAATCAATTTAGAAGCAGTTGACTGTTGTGCAAATTTCAAATGATGATAAGAATAAGGCATTAAAGCCTACTCCATAATGAGATGAGGTCACACAGACACAAACTATTTCTACAATTCCACAACTTCATAAGGGCAATCAAATTTTGCTTCCTCCAAGCAAGTATCAAACACTCTCAGTAACCAAAAAAAAAAAAAACAAAAGATTAAAAAAGCAACAACAAAGGAATTATATCAAACATCTTACATGCAGGATAGGCTGCCTTACCAACAATCGATTCAAGGGTGTCGTAAACCACCTTGCTATCCACCAAGAACCTGAGATACCCTTCTATCGGCTAGCTTCCACTTCGCCACAGGCTGCGTATGACTATGAATCTCTGCTTCAAGACATTAAAAATCTAAATCAAATAGCAAGCAAGTTTCAGTTTCAAGATTTAGATCATCACAATAGAATCATAAATATCGCTAAAACTATGAATCTCTACTTCAAGGCATTAAAGATCTGCTTCCAAAACGAAAAAAAAATCCAAATCATACTTTGCAGCAAAACTAACAGATCTGTGAATCCTATCGTGTGTGGATCTTGGCTATAGTCACTAAAAACTGATAGATCTACTGATCTAATCTAAATCTAAAGCTAAATGAGTGTTTCCCTTTTGAACATTTGAAGCTCTTTGAAGCTAATCCCTCGAAAAGGATCAGCATCTGGAGTGTGCAAGAGTCTGAGAGTTTTGTTCTACGGGAGGCTTCACAACTGATCCTAATCTGAGGCCTTCCTCGAACCTGCTCTTGCTATTCAGACGAGTGACAAAGAAGATCTCTGCATTGTGCAGATCGAAGATCCATGCAAAATCCAAACAGATCTCACAAGCGATTTGTGAGAAAAAAAAGAAGAATGTATTGTGCAGATCGAAGATCGGAAAATGCAGGGAAGTAGGTCTTACCTCCTTCTTCTTCTTCTTCTCCGATGTCGATTAGATCTGATACCTCAAAGTTGCTGGAAGCTCCAAACAAATATTAGAGTTTTGTGGAAGAGAGATCTCAGAGATCGAAGATCAGAAAATGCAGCGAAGCTGCTCGCTGCTCTGGCTTCTGCTTCTTCTTCTCTGATGTTGATCAGGTCTGAAACCTCGAAGCTGCTGGAAGAGGGATCTCAGAGAATAGGTTTTGGGTGCTGATGTCGATGGCTTCTTCTTCTTCTTCTTCTCTGTGTATGAGTTTTGGGGAAGAGGGATCTCAGAGAATAGGTTTTTGGGGAAGACGAAAAATGTTTTGGGACTGGTTTTTGAGACTTGACGCTAGCATGGCAGCGCTGCTGTGGGGGAGTGGGGATGGACTAGTTTTTGGGACTTGACGAAAAACCCTCGAGTAGGGTTTTGGGGATGGAGTGGGTTTAAACGCATGGGAGCGGGGACTTGACGCGTATAGCAGCGGATGGGAGTCTACGCTGCTAAAACGTATAGCAGCAGAATACATTTTCTGCTGCTGTACAGTCTTTAATTCTTATACGTATAAGTGTTTATAGTACGTATTTATAGTGGCAGAATATTTCCTGCTGCTGTACGGAATATTAATACGTTTTAGCAGCAAAATATATTTTCTACTGCTGTACAGTCTTTAATTCTTATACATATAAGTGTTTTATAGTGGCAGAATATTTCCTGCTGCTGTACGGAATATTTATACATATCATTGTGTGTTTATAGTGGCAGAATACATTTTCCGCTGCTATACGCTATAAGGGTATTTGTATGTTTTATAGTGGCAGAATACATTTTTCGCTGCTACGCAGAATTAATCAAGTATTTATATGTGTTTATAGTGGCAGAATACGTTTTCTGCTGCTATAAGTGCGTTTAACTAAAGTATTTATAGTGACAGAATACATTTTTCGTTGCTGTAAGTATGTTTAACTAAGTGTTTATAGTGACAGAATACATTTTCTGTTGCTATAGGTATGTTTAATTAAGTGTTTATAGTGGCAGAATACATTTTAAGCTGCTATAAGTACGTTTATAGGAGCATAATACAATTTCCGCCGCTAGATGGATAGTAATATTTATCTGTACTGACGGATTAATAAACCGCCACTATAAACCGCCGCTAATTATCACTTTTCTTGTAGTGAGTATTGAAATCCTTGAAGGAGATGGTGGGGTTGGGTCCATCAGAAAATCCAACTTCAGTCCAGGTTATATATTGGAAGGATGTAAGTAAGCTGGGTGCGAACCGGGTCCTTGATGTGTCTGGATATGGATTAGCTCTTTGAATGGTAGGTCCAAATCTATAGATCCAGGTCCGACATCGGCCCAATATCAAGAGGAGGGCAATGATTCAGACCTGAGTCCTGAAAGAGTCCTTAAAAGTCTGAATTTAAGCCATAGTCCTCATGTATTTTTACTTGGGCTGTATAGTCAGGTCTGTATCAACATTCCCTTGCCCCATAATGTGTTTATCCAAATTAGAGTCTAACTATATTCAGAACTAATATCTTATACATGGATGCAGGTCCAAATTTCTATAAACCCAAAAATAAATTATACAAGGTTTATATTTGTTTTTCAAATTTTTTGGGTCTAGGATCCATTAGTGACTTGTATATTAGGGTGCCCTCTGACATCCTTGGGTATTTAGCCCATAAATTACTGAAAGATGGGCAGGTTCCACCCAGGCCCAGCACACTTTTGGGTAGCTTTTTGAGAAACCTATAGGAATATTGGTGGGCAAAGTCTAGCACAAGCCAAGCCTATGTAGGCCTGAGATTGGGTGAATCTCGAATCCAATCTAACCCATCAGGGCTGGACCTATGAGCACTAACCAGTGTATGGGCCGTTTTGGTTGGGCTGTTTTTCGATAAATTTTGCATCAACTTTCCTGCTAAGCTGGGCCGTGCCCACTGTGTTATTGCCTATTAAAATAGGTTGACAAATACTTCGTTTCATTGAAACTGTAGTCACGAAGGAATTCAATTACTGGAAGGATCGTGTGGATGCAATCGATGATCAAAAGCGTGTTTTCTCAAGTACTCAGTGATTGAAGGCGGCCTCATTGTGAAGAAAGTGAAATCCACATCCTTTGAGCTCAAGTTTGAACCAGCTACTGAAGGGGGGAGTGTATGCAAGTTTTATGCAGAATTTGAGCCCATTGAAGACAACCTACCTACTGAAGAGGTAACCAAGGAGATTGTGGGAGGCATGACAGGGATGTTCAAGGCAATAGAAGGCTAGCTATCTTCATGCAAACCCAGAAGCATATGCCTAGATTTGGTTCTCATTTGGGGGCTATGGTTGCCTGGTTCTTATGCACCCAAGCTACAAATAGATTTCTTATAGACTTATGTGGTTTGTGTTTTATGGTGTCCTTGTCTTTGTTATATTTCAGTTTTTGTTGAGACTGGAATCAGAATATTTTCATGTTGGTGAATTCCATTCATGGAGTAGATAGGAAATGGGAGTTGTATGCCAATTCAAGGTAATAATGTGTTAGGATTTGAGTGTTGGCTAATTCATTGAGTTGGACAAAATTTAGATTCATTGATTTGTATTTTTCAAATTTTAGATGAACGGTTGATCACGAGCGCAAAGGGAATTGATAAAGAAGCGAAATTCACAAAATGCATGGAATTAAAAAATTGCATCATCCGATCCATCGGTCCCAGATAACCAAAAGAATTTGGTGTTGGCACAGATCACGAGGTCCACTTGGGTTTGACGTCACACCATCACAGAAGCTAATTCCTATTTATAAAATGGGTGGTTCTAAATGCGCCCACCCCTTTTACTGAAGGTACCCACCTCCCCTTATGAACAGTGATTCACTGTTCATAAGGGGAGGTGGTGCCTTCAGCACTTCATGGGGGTGCATTTAGAATCTCACCCTTACAAAATCTATGGAGGAGAGAGAGTAAGGACAAAATGGTGCTTTGACCAGTTCTGGTTTTTGTCCTTCTTCTCAGCACTTGACATGTGGAGAAAGTTGAATAAAAACCGAAGAAAAAAAATGCTTCGATTTCTGGTTCCCAGAATAGGCTGATCCGATCGATCAGATGATCCACGGATCGATCGGACCGCGGACTGCTCCCAGTTAATGACTATCAAACGGAGGTTTCTACGAGAAACTTCTATTTTGAGTTAAACTAAACTATTTTAATTTTAGTGCAACCCAATCTCTTCATATACAAACCAAGGGTTATTTAAACACCCTCTAGCCTCAATAGACTCGACCTCTCTCATTGTCATAAACCCTAGAGTATTACCAAGAGATGTTTTTTTCCTCCAGAAAGGCTTTGTGAGATTTATGTGCTGAAGCTTTTTTTTTTTTCTGGAGATCCATCATCTACTTTCTTAGTAGATTCATCTTGTTCAAGGCTTACTTTCCTAGTAGATTTGTCTTGTTCAAGGCTTATAGATTCAAGTGTTGGAAAATGTGAACGGCGTGGTCGTCGGTAAGATCAACTATTGTCCTAAAATTGTGTTCAACTGGAAAGGGTAGTGAGTACATCTTGTAAGCTTTGATTTATTAGTGTGTGAGGTCCCGTGGTTTTTTCCTTGTTTAGGGTTTTCCACATATAAATTGCGTGTCCATTTTTGTGGTTGATTGATTGATTAACTTAGATTATTGCTTTCTTATTTCCATATTAAAATCTATGTCGGAACTGTTTTTAACCTTAGGGTTAGTTATAGATTTTCCCTCTTGGTTTTTCATAATGTTTTGGTCATATCTCTTCTAAAGTGGGCCATGGTATTAATAGTTTTGAATGACAGTGTTAGACCTCGTCCCGAGTTAATAGAGATTAACTCTGGTTAATCGGAAATGAAGCTAGTAAACTATGGTTAATTAAGTTAACAATGGTTTATGACCAAATGGAATTGAATTCACTTATATTGAGTGGATTAGGCTTAACGAATTGATAGTGAAGGAGATTGAATTAATTGAATGAGTTTTAGACTCAAACTAAGAGAATTAAGGATTTTTTCATAACTACGAATTCGTACGTATTTTACTATATACGGAAACTCTTGATACCAGCGCGTGTATCTCGATGAGTACATTAACTTTCATAAAAGACACGAAGTCGTTGGACGAGAATTAGATCAAATGGTCTTCCAATTGACTCGATTTGTAAATGAGAAGAAGAAATGGGCTTATATGCAAATTGCAAGCTTATATAAGCTAAATGAGCTCATTTCATTCAATCTCCAACCCTAGGCAACTTCCATATTATCTTTTTCTTCTTCTTTCTTCATTTGCTCTCTGTTAATCATCAAGTTGAAGTGATTACAAGTGAAGAGGAGTTCTTCTTCATCACCTTCATTATCTTCTTCACCTTCTTCTTGAAATTCTTGAAAAGAAACCCAAGTTGAGAGGTTTATTTCTCAATTCAAGTTAAGCAAGGGACTTTTGTGAATCAAGCTTCAAGCTAAGGCAAGTATATACCTATGTTTATGCTTGATGTGTTGTTTTCCTTGATTTGTATAGAAATTAAGGGATTAGACATTAATGGATGTTTTTAGGGTTTTAAAAGTAGAGTATTCAAATAAGTTTTTGGTGTTGTGATTTGATTAGATGGAATTATAGAGATAGAATAGACTTGTTAATTCCATATGTTAGTTGTGTATCAGATTCAGGAGAGAAAGGAAATGGATTTGAATCCATTTAAGTACAGGTACAGAACCTGAGTTCTGTTCCCGTAGTTCACGTGGTCAACCGACCACATCACGTGGTCGACCGAGCATGAAGGATCAGGTTCTCTGGAACCTGACGAAAACACTGTTCCCATTTATTGTTTATAACTACCGGTCGACCGAGTTCTGACCGGGTCGACCAGGTACACAAGAATAGGTCGACCTGACTCATCCAAGTCGACCGAGCCAACTAAGAATTCCTTTCTAAAAAAGGGTTTTTGCCTGTTTATTGATGAATTTAGGTGGTGACCACTAGGTAACTATAATGATATCTAAACCTACATAAGTGTTAGCTAAGATTATCTAAATGCACATATTCAAATAAGTAATGTCATCCATAGTAACACGTGCATTGATAACGAACGTTTCACTCATTTGTTTGGTTTAGATAAATGTTTAGAATTGACCTGAGATTGCACGGAGTGATTAGGTTAATTGGAGAGAAGTTTGGCTTTACATTATGGTTTCTCCCAAACTCTTATAGAGCTATACTGAACACTTAATTAATGAATGACTGAATAATGAACAAATGTAATGAATAATCCTACTGCAGTAGATGTGATTTGGAGTGTTCCGGAACTCCGTGGTGACACCAGTGCTCTCTGATCAAGACACTGGGAAGATCCCACCTTATTGGACCGAAAGGTCATAGACTGAAAAGTCAATGAATTGAAAAGCCATCCATAAGCTAAATAATGGACTGAATAGTCCCACTGATAAGTCATCTCATAAATACTTAAGTTAATGAATGAATTGAAATGAATGAATGTGAGATTGCTTCCTTTGGGAAGAATCAAATTGAATGGAAACCAATACTATTGTAATTGCCAAACTTACGATTGTTGATACTGTCTTTGTTTTATCCAGAGTATTGAATTAGAATGGAATTGTTTAGAACTGTTAAATCAATGAATTGACAGGAATATCATCGTGGCATAAATCTGTATATACATTGTTGAACCGTCGTGTTCACTGTGTTACTGATGATGTTACAGGCCCAGTTAGCCGTACCAGTCCCGCAGAGACCGTATCGCCAGCGAAGGAGGCACATCCGATACCTCCAGGAGGTTTAATCGAATGGACATGATCTGAGGGCGAATATGTAGGAGCTGTTTAAGAATGGTTTTGATGTATATTCATTTTGTATGGTAAACGATGTCCCCTGCATTATATTCTGAAGATGCAGTGGTTGACTTAATTAGAATGTAATGATGTGTATTAACTTACTTTACTTTATGTAAAGGACATTTTGTTTTAAATGTTTTGTCAATGTATACATGTATGTATTTCCGCAATTGTACATTGACAGGTACGTACGTATGCAAGATCCCTTGTGGACTTCGTCTTAGCTTCGGTTAATTCGGGGTTTACAGGAGTAAGTATGATTATCATCGCGACTTAGGGTTAATCCTTGATTACTCTGATTTCGGGCTCGGGTCGTGACATACTTATTGTATGGTATCAGAGCGATTAAAAAGCTAGAATATGAAATTCTAAAAGACTTAGTGAATCTAAGAACGAAGTGAGGAACGTTACGTTTAGAACAAATCCAACTTAGGATTGGTGTTTACTGCTTTCACTTTATGTGAATTATATGTGATGGAAGTGTAATGATTTGTGTATCTTACATTCCGTATTGTTTACAGCATGGCTTCTGGATCAGGCTCTGGAAATAATGACTTTGTGCCAGTCACACCTATTCCTTCTCAATCTGATGCTGATGCTAGGTTCACTGCTATATTAGAGCAGTTAGCCAGGAGTAATGAACAGATAGCCAAGAGCCATGAGGCACAGATGGGTATGCAGACCTAGTTATCTGCTCTGTTCGAATTGCAGCAATCTCAAGCATAGATTCCCCCGGTAATACCAGTTCAACCACCACCTCATATTGAGACTCAGGTAGTGTTTCAGAATAAGGATAAAGACCCCCATGTTATTTTTGAGCGGTTCCATAAGCAAGGAGCCACCGAATTCCATGGGAATGAAAATGTGATACAGGCTGATGAGTGGCTGGACCACATTGAAGACGTGTTTGAGACAGTAGTCTGCACTCAAAAGCAGAGAGTGTTGCTTACCTCCACTATGTTTAGGGGGGGAGCAAATATATGGTGGAAAAGTGTCAAGGATAGGTTTCAGGCAATGCCAGTTGAAGGAATATGAGAAGCTTTCAAGAAACAGTTTCCAAGGAAGTTTGTTCCAGAACATGTGCAGCAGCAGAAGGAATCAGAATTCCTGAACTTGAAGCAAGGTCGCTTAACCGTGGCTGAATATGTTTATACTTTCTTACAGTTGTCTAAGTATGCTACCGAGTTGGTAGATACTAAAGCGAAGAAAGTGAAGAGATTCCTCCTTGGCTTAAATTCTGAATATAAGACGATCGTATTGGCTGGGCAGAAGCCTACGACGTTTGATGATGCCGTTGATAGGGCATATACAGCAGAGGAAGTACAGAGAGAAAAGGAAGCAGGAGCAGTGATCGCCAAAAAGGATAGTGAGTGGTACAAGAAAGGAGGAGGACAGTCTAAGCACAAGAGGCATAAACAGCACTCCACTCCAAGGGATGAGAGGATTGAGAGGAGAGAAAATAGACCGGTCTGTGATACTTGTGGGAAAGCTCACAGGATTGAGTTGTGTTGGAGGACTAATGGTGCATGCTTAGTCTGTGGTTCTTTGGAACACAAAATGGCATATTGTCCTAAGGCTAGAAGAGATGTTAGAGCTCCGTATCAGCAACCTGCTCAGGGTCAAGCAGCACTTCCTGCTCCTCAGTAGAGATTAGCCTTGCCAGCTCCTCCTATACAACAACAACCGCAGCCTCAACGTCAAGGACAGCAGCGTCAATGGCAGAGGCAACAGCCAAGGTAGCAACAGCAGCCTGACAGGCCACAGATGGTTGGGATGGCTTATGCAGTCAACAGAGAACAAGCTGAAGTGGCAGCAAATGTGGTTGAAGGTACAATCCTGGTAGACAATAGACCCGCTATTGCATTATTTGATCCCGGTTCTACACATTCCTTTGTAGCACCTGCATTTGTTTGTAGCATGCAAAACCGGATAATGCAATTAGCATATGATTTTACTGTGTCTACTCCTCTTGGGAGAAAAGTAGTGTGTGAACTGTATGTACCTCAATGCACTGTTAGGATTGGTGAAGTGTCAATGCCAGCTGATCTGGTTGTATTAGCAATGAATGATTTTGATGTGATCTTTGGCATGGATTGGCTTGCGAAGTACAGGGCTTGTTTAGACTGTTTTCGCAAAATCATCACTTTTAGGGTGGATGAAGCCAATGCCAGTGTACTCTTTGAAGGAGTTCAGAAGAAGTATGACACCAGGCTTGTTTCAGCACTCAAGGCTGAACGGATGATGCGTAGTGGATGTGAGGGCTATATTGCCTTCATTTCAGAGAAGAAGCCTGTACAGGAGTTAAGAAATATTCCTGTAGTCTGTGAATTTTCAGACGTGTTTCCAGATGAAGTGCCAGGTCTACCTCCGGCTAGGGAAGTGGACTTTACAATCGAACTTGTGCCCGGTACTACACCGATATCCAAGGCACCTTATCAAATGGCACCATCAGAGTTATATGAGTTGAAGAAACAGATACATGATTTGCTTGACAAGGGTTTCATTAGACCTAGTGTCTCACCCTGGGGAGCACCTGTACTGTTTGTGAAAGAAGAAGGATGGCACCCTTCGTATGTGTATTGATTATAGGCAGATAAATCAAGTGACAATCAAGAACAAATATCCACTGCCTAGGATAGATGAGTTGTTTGATCAACTTCAGGGTGCAGAGTATTTTTCTAAGATTGATCTTCGATCTGGATATCATCAGATTCGAGTTAAAGATCAAGATGTGCAGAAAACTGTATTCAGGACTCGTTATGGACATTATAGATTTTTAGTGATGCCTTTTGGTCTAACCAATGCACCTGCAGTGTTTATGGCCTTAATGAATAGGGTGTTTGCTTCCTATCTGGATTAGTTTGTCGTGATCTTCATCGATGATATTCTGGTCTATTCAAAGTCAGAGATGGAACATTCACATCATTTGAGAACAGCCTTGCAAATACTGAGGGAGAATCAGTTATATGCAAAAATCGAGAAGTGTGACTTTTGGTTACAGCAGGTTGCATTTCTAGGTCATATAATTACCAGAGATGGATTAGCTGTTGATTCAGCTAAAATTGAAGCAGTTACCAATTGGCAGAGTCCGAAAAATGTGCCCGAAGTTCGAAGCTTCTTAGGATTGGCAGGCTATTACAGAAGGTTCGTCAAGGACTTCTCAAAGATAGCAGCCCCTTTAACGAAAACTGACTCGGAAGAGCGTTCCATTTCAATGGAATGATACCTGTGAGTCTAGTTTTCAAACTTTGAAGCAGAAGTTAATTTCAGCCCCAATCTTGTCTTTACCTGAAGGAAGAGGAGGATTTGAGATTTACTCAGATGCCTCAGGTATTGGGTTGGGATGTGTATTGATGCAGAGAGGCAAGGTGATTGCCTATGGTTCGCGTCAATTGAAGGAACATGAGAAGAATTATACTACTCATGATTTAGAGCTCGCGGCTGTTGTATTTGCATTGAAGCAATGGAGACACTACCTGTATGGAGAGACTTTCGAAGTCCACTGTGATCACAAGAGTCTTCAGTATTTGTTCACTCAGAAGGATATCAATCTGAGGCAACGCCGTTGGTTAGAGCTGATTAAGGATTATGACTTTCCATTCAGATATGTACCTGGAAAGGGTAATGTCGTAGCTGATGCTTTGAGTCGAAAATCTACTGACTTGGCATCGTTGGAGCGTGGATGGGATTTGATTGATGAATTTAAGGATTTGGATGTGTCCATTGAGATAGTGGACAATCAAGTAATGATTGCAACAATGTCTGTGTTCGAACCACTTCTTATCAAGCAGATCAAAGATAGACAATTCAAAGATCATGATTTAGTGAAGATTCGGGATAATATTGCAAAGAGGCCAGACTTTGTAATGGTAGACGGAGTTCTCTACTTTAGAGACCGATTGTGTGTACCAGCACAGGAAGATTTGAAACAGGCAGTGATGTTCGAAGCTCACCACACCAGATATTCTATGCATCCAGGAAGTACGAAAATGTTTAGAAATCTGAAGGGTAGATTCTGGTGGAATAATATGAAGCGGGAGATAACAGGTTATGTGTCTTCCTGCTTAACTTGCCAGCGTGTGAAAGTAGAGCACCGAAAACCGCCTGGATTACTTCACCCACTGTATATTCCTAAGTGGAAGTGGGAACATCTCACTATGGACTTTGTTTCTGGTTTGCCGAAGACTAGGAAGCAGCATGATGCCGTATGGGTGATTGTTGATCGTCTTATGAAGTCTGCACACTTCCTTCCATTTAGAAAGGATATGGGATTCAGTGATATGTCCAAATTGTTTGTCAAGGAAGTGACTCGATTGCATGGAACACCGGTCTCGATTGTCTCTGATCGGGATAGTCGGTTTGTTTCCACATTTTGGCAGACATTTCAGAGTTCAATGGGTACTAGACTTCGGTTTAGTACTGCTCATCATCCACAGACAGACGGACAATCTGAACGAACTATACAGACCTTAGAAGATTTGCTTCGTGCTAGTATTGTTGATTTCGGGAGTGATTGGGATGATCATTTGGCCTTGTGCGAATTTGCGTACAATAATAGCTATCACTCCAGTATTGGAATGACACCGTTTGAAGCATTGTATGGTCGAAGATGTAGGATTCCAGTGAGCTGGGAAGAAGTTGGAACTCGAAGTTTCCACGATCCTACGATCATTGCTGAAACAGCAGAGAAGGTTCAGAAAGTACAAGATAGGCTAAAGGTTGCTAGATCAAGGCAGAAAAGCTATGCTGACAATCGTCGGCGTGATCTAGAGTTTGCGGTTGATGATTTAGTCTTTTTGAAGACTTCTCCAATGAAAGGTACTATCCGGTTTGGGCAGAAGGGAAAACTTTCCCTGAGATTTATTGGACCTTTCAAGATCACAAGCAGAATTGGAAATGTGGCCTATCGTCTTGACCTTCCAGCAGAACTCTCCGGTATCCACAATGTGTTTCATGTTTCAATGCTTTGAAAGTATGTGGCTGATCCTTCACATGTCATTCATCATGAAGAGATCCAAGTATTGCCAAACACCACATATGTTGAGAAGCCGATTCAGATTATTGATACCAAGGAGGCGGTTCTGCGTACCGGGACAATTAAATGGGTCAAAGTCTTGTGGGATCATCATGAGCCTAATGAAGCTACGTGGAAGCTTGAAGAACAAATGGCTCAGAAGTACCCCGAGCTATTCGTTCAGGTAATTCTAATTTGAATTGCGTGTTGACCTGTATTGATTTGTATTGCGTTCGGAGGACCGAACGATTCTAAAAGTTTAGGGCAAATGTTAGGCCCCGTCCCGAGTTAATTGAGATTAACTCTGGTTAAATGGAAATGAAGCCAAATAACTATGATTAATTAAGTTAACGATGGTTTATGACCAAATGGAATTGAATTCACTTAAATTGAGTGGATTAGGCTTAATGAATTGATAAGGAAAGAAATTGAATTAATTGAATGAGTTTTAGACTGAAACTAAGAGAATTAGAGACTTTTCAAAAAATACGAATTCATACATATTTTACTGTATACGGAAACTCTTGATACCAGCACGTGTATCTCGATGAGTACGTAAACTTTCATAAAAGACACGAAGTCGTTGGACGAGAATTAGATCAAATGGTCTTCCAATTGACTCAATTTGTAAATGAGAGGAAGAAATGGGCTTATGTGCAATTTACAAGCTTATATAAGCTAAATGAACTTCAATAAGCTCATTCCATTCATTTTCTAACCCTAGGCAACTTCCATCTTCTCTTTTTCTTCTTCTTTCTTCATTTGCTCTCTGTCAATCATCAAGTTGAAGTATTGAAGTGATAACCAGTGAAGAGGAGTTCTTCTTCTTCATCACCTTCATCATCTTTATCTCTTCTTCACCTTCTTCTTGAAATTCTTGAAGAGAAACCCAAGTTGAGAGGTTTTCTTCTCAATTCAAGCTAAGCAAGGGACTTTTGTGAATCAAGTTTCAAGCTAAGGCAAGTATATACTTATGTTTATGCTTGATGTGTTGTTTTCCCTTGATTGGTATAGAGATTAGAGGATTGAACACTAATAGATACTTTTAGGGTTTAGAAACATGGTGATGAAATGGATTGGATGTTTATGATTTGATTAGATGGAGTTATAAAAATAGATTGGACCTGAGAGTCCTATATGTTAGCTGTGTATCAGATTCAGGAAAGAAAGGAAGTGGATTTGAATCCATTTCAGTGCAGGTACAGAACCTGAGTTCTGTTTCCGTAGTTCACGCGGTCGACCGACCACATGGCGCGGTCGACCGAGCATGAAAGGTCAGGTTCTTTGGAACCTAACGAAAACACTGTTTCCATTTATTGTTTACAACTACTGGTCGATCGAGCACTGGCCGGGTCGACCGGGTATCCAGGGGCAGGTCGACCTGACTCTTCCAGGTCGACAGCATTTGCAGTGTGTGGGGTCGACTCGGCCCGAGCCAACTGAGAACTCCTTTCAAAAAGGGTTTTTTGCGCATTTATTGATGAATTTAGGTGGCGACCAACAGGTAACTATAATGATATCAAAACCTACATAAGTGTTAGCTAAGATTATCTAAATGCACATATTCAAATAAGTAATGTCATCCATAGTAACACGTGCATTGATAACGAACGTTTCACTCATTTGTTTGGTTTAGATAAATGTTTAGAATTGACCTGAGATTGCACGGAGTGATTAGGTTAATTGGAGAGAAGTTTGGCGTTACATATTGGTTTCTCCCAAGCTCTTATAGAGCTATAGTGAACACTGAATTAGTGAATGACTGAATAATGAACAAATGTAATAAATAATCCTACTGTAGTAGATGTGATTTGGAGTGTTCCGGAACTCCGTGGTGACACCAGTGCTCTCTGATCAAGACACTGGGAAGATCCCACCTTATTGGACCGAAAGGTCATAGACTGAAAAGTCTATGAATTGAAAAGCTATCCATAAGCTACATAATAGACTGAATAGTCCCGTTGATAAGTCATCTCATAAATACTTAAATTAACAAGTGAATTGAATATGAGAATTGAAATGAATGAATGTGAGATTACTTCCTTTGGGAAGAATTAAATTGAATGGAAACCAATACTATTGTAGTTGCCAAACTTACGATTGTTGATACTGTCTTTGTTTTATACAGAATATTGGAATAGAATGGAATTGTTTAGAACTGTTAAATCAATGAATTGACAGGAATATTATTGTAGCATAAATCTGTATATACATTGTTGAACCGTCGTGTTCACTGTGTTACTGATGATGTTACAGGCCCAGTTACCCGTACCGGTCCCGCAGAGACCGTACAGCCAGCGAAAGAGGCTCATCCGATACCTCCAGGAGGTTTAATCGAATGGACATGATCTGAGGGCGAACATGTAGGGACTGTTTAAGAATGTCTTTGATGTATATTCATTTTGTATGGTTAACGATGTCCCCTGCATTATATTCTGAAGATGCGGTGGTTGACTTAAGTAGAATGTAATGATATGTATTAACTTACTTTACTTTATGTAAATGACATTTTGTTTTAAATGTGTCGTCAATGTATACATGTATGTATTTCCGCAATTGTACATTGACAAGTACGTATGTATGCAAGATCCCTTGTGGACTTCGTCTTAGCTTCGGTTAATTCGGGGTTTACGGGAGTATGTATGATTATCATCGCGACCCGGGGTTAATCCCCGATTACTCTGATTTCGGGCTTGGGTCGTGACAGTTAGAAGCACGGGCATGAATTGTGGGTGCCTCCAAGTTGTAGCTGGTGCACTAAGATGGGGTACTTTTACTGGACCTTTAGTCCCATGAATATGATCCAATCTTAACTGGAAAAGTTAGGCCTTTGGGCTCAGTTTGGCATGTTTTTTAACTGTTAAGGCCATTTTTTGTTCCCACAACAAGGGTATCAAATGATCATTCCCCACTTGGGTACACTTCAATGATCATCCCCCATCACAACACTATCTCCTTCCCCCTCTACTTAAACTGGCATCACCCATTTTAATAATTTACCAAAATTGCATGAAGGAACTAAAATTAACAGCTACAGTGACTTGCGTCTAGTGGAGACTTCAGTGGAACATGGGCTTAGTGTAAGCTGAATGGTAAACCTTAATCTCAGATATGAACTGAATAAGTTTACATGGGTGGCATGTTGTTTGATATGAGTTGATGGCATTGGAAACATGAAGCAGTCCGAAAAATATCCACTTAACTAATTATTCTTTTATCAGTTGCTTAGTTATATTTCATAAGTGTAGTTTCTATAAAGATATTTTTTATACAACAATACAGGTAAACAAACGAAAAATTAATGATACAACTAATACTTAATATATGCTAATTACTTAACATTCAACTAATACATATCACTAACTATAATACAAAGTCTTGAAGCTCTGGTAGTTGATCGTGAGCTCCAAGTATAGAGCTACGATGTAGTAATAAATTGGTGAGACCAGGTCGATCCACATGGAGCTATTGAGATAAGGCTTTCCAACTTGTACTTGCCCTAAATGAAATTTAAAACTAGCCTAATTAAAACTAATTACAACCATTCCTACTTTAATTAAAAGATTTAATTACAATCCAATGAAATAAAGAATCTCCTAAAACTAGACTCCTAAAACTAAAAAAGATCAAGTTGTTGCAAAATAGAAAACTGATTAGAACATCCAATTAGAAAATATTCTAAAAATATCACTTACTAAGATTAAAACTAACAAATGAAATTGGGAACTAAAACAAGTTATGAAAAAAAAATCAAACCTAAAAAAAATGTATCAAATCAAATCTATCCAAATTAGGAACAAAAAATCATCCATTTAAAGCCAAACTCCCTAAGATAAGACCATTTACAAAAAATAAAATAAAATAAAAATAAAAATAAAAATAAAAATAAAAATAAAAATAAAATAAAAAAAATCCTACACTAGATTAGAAACCAATTAACTTGTCTAAGTTAAACACTATTTAAGGTAAGAATCTAAATGATATACTTTCTAAATGAATGCAAATATGAGAATTAATTTTCCTAAAGTAAATAAACTACAAGAATGGTGAGGATGCGAGGATGCAATCTTCTAAAAAATAACAATGGGATAAAATGCATGGACGTGTAATATGATGAACTAGTGCAAAGTTTTTTTTCTTTTTAACTTCCTAATGCTTGACACCTATCACCAATACAGTGCTAGACCAAAGCCTATCTAAACCACAATTATTGCTAAATCTTTAATATCCTAAGACGCATGAAATTCCATAAGAGAACAAGTGGATAACAATATTAAATTTGAAATGCTATGTATGACAGCATGGGACGTTCATGATCACTAAGAACTACATGAACTACATGAATTATGCAAAACGGTTCCAAAAATCAGTCTTGAAGCCATTGTTCCATGTATAATAAATTTCAAAGGGCTATTTTCTAATCCAAACATATTTAGCTCATGTGACTTTCAAATCTGATTTTGGAATTTAACATAAACTACACCACTTTTAAGATGCTTTAGTATGTAAAATATGCATGAAAACTAATGTATTTTCAGCAGTAATATAATCCTAACATATTGATGTAAAGATAGAAAGATAAAGTGCAGAAACTAAAAGAATGCAGAAAGTAAAGATGGAGTGTATAAAGATGGTGAGTTGCTCTTTAAAATCTCATTCTCAATCTTGGGCCCAAAAAAGTTAGAAGTGCAAACCTAGGGTCCCATTCTTCAACTTGGGTTGTCAATCCAAGTTGAGAATGATAAATCCTCACTTTTTAATAAATAAATTTTAGACTTCGATTCTTAAACTTTTCTTGGTCGACCCTCTTCAATTTCACGTTGTATTGCCTTTAAAAATACCATGTATTCATAGAAAACAAGGTATATTGAGAGGATGTTAGCTAAGGTAATTTGCTAGTAATTATTCCAAGCGATTTAAAAATATTTAACCAAAAATAAAAACTAACCCTGTTACATGGATCACAAATCAAATATTAAGAGGCACTACAAGAAAATACATTTTTAGCGGCGGCCTTATAGCGGCGGCCGTCCAAAAGTGACGCTATAAGACACTTTTAGCGGCGGCCAAATTTGACCCCCGCTGTAACTCAATTTTTAAGTTACTTATACCGGCGGACTTCTCTATGCCCGTCGGTAAAAACATTTGTCCGATGGCGCCAAAGTTTCGCGGGAATATTTTTGATTTTACCGTTGACTATATAGCGGCGGCGAATATATTTGAGGGTAAAACGTCTTTGTAGCGTCAGTCATGTATTGGCCGCCGCTAAAACTTATTTGTAGCGGCAGTCATAAGTGGCCCTGACGGTAAAAGTTTCCCAACTCTCACTCTAATATCCCTCTCGTTCGCTCATTCTCTCGCCCACCATCTATCTCACTCTCCCTACCCTACGCTGGTCAGCAACCCTCCATCTCTCACTTTCTCACCGTCTCTCCCTCCCCTGCGCCCTCCATCTCTCGACATCCTTCATCTGTCTGGCACTCTCCTTCTCAGTCGATCCACCTCTTCTCTCGCTTATCCATCTCAACTGATCCACCTCTTCTCTCACCCTCTCCATTCGAAAACCCCTAAATCTCCAACCCCTACCCTCTTCTCTCGAACCATCGTCCATCCCATCATCGAAAACCCTCCATTCGAAAACCCTCAAATCATCGAAAACCCTTTCATTGAAAACCCTCGAACTATCTCGACATTCTCGGTTTCCAGGTAGCATAAGACAAAGGAAAGGAACGAAGAAGAGAAGGAAAAGAGGAAGAAAAAAGGAGAGAGGAAGGGGAAAAGAAACGTGTTGAAAACTCAGGTATAAGGTATGGGTTTTTTCTTCTCAGATTACATGTTTTGATTTCCCCCTTTTTGCAAATTTTCAGAATATGTTTTCATATTCTGGCATTTCACGTATTGATGGCTTCTTGTTCACTTGATGTTCTTCTATATCCTTTGTACTGTGATGTTCTGTTTAGATTGAAGGAGAAGAGGGATTTTGGGGGTTCCTTTGTATCGGAGGTTGGTTTGATGTTCTGGGTTTTGACTTGATTGAGTTTAGTCCTGCGCTCGCTTGGGGGTTGGCTGTCTGCAGTGGTTTCTGCTCCCAGTCGAGTTTTGTGCTTTTCCTGCAGCTCTGTCTTGATTGAAGGATCTTTTGGTTAGGATCAGCTTAGTCTGGACTAAAGGACCAGCTATAGGGGTTCTTTCTCCTTTTTTTTTTCTCAGCCTGGTTCTTTCCGAGGTTTAGAGTAGCAACCTTTTTTTTAGAATGGGCTTCTCTGGATCCCAATCATCTTTCCTTTGGCATTCTTGCTTCTGGAGCCTCTGGGGAAGTTTTGTTTGTTGGAGCATTTTGTAGGTGGCAGTTTGGGCTGTTCCCAGTGGAGCAGTGGAGTTTTCCTTCATCTCCTCTCTATTGGTTAGCTTTTAGTCTTAGTAGCTCTTGAGCTTGGTGGCCCTATTTTGTGCTAGGGATGGCCTTTTTGTTTGAATTTTTATATATTTTTTTTTGTTGTTTTTTCTCTTCTCCTTGTCCTGGGGGCTTTGCCCTTCTTCTTTCTCTTAATACAAATTTTCCAATTAGCAAAAAAAAAAAAAAAATATATATATATATTTGGGTTCTTTAGATTTTTACCTAGGAGCCCTCTATGATCCTAGGACATTTCGATAAGGGCATGTGGGAGTCTTCATGTGACCTATTGTCTCATGATACAAACAATTATAAGGGTATTTGAAGGTCGTAGCTCTAGTGTCCCATGTAGGAGAAATGAAATTCTCTACTGCAGCCATGTGCTTGTCTCCGTGGACGTGTGCTGCCTAGGTGTGGCACTTCTTTTGCATAAACAAGGTATCTCACTGACTCTATGCAGCATGTTTGTGTTTTTGTGTTCACATGTGTTGAAACACAGTCACGTGTTTGCATCATGGTTCCATAAGGAACATTTTTTTACTTTTCTATTATAATTCTTGTTAGGAACTATGGACCATCACAAACTCCACATTGGTATGATATTGTCCACTTTGGGCCTAAGCCCTCATGGATTTGCTCTTGGACTCTACCCAAAAGGCCTCATACCAATGGAGTACTTAGTCCAATTTATATGCCCATGATCTTTCCCATTTCTAGCCGATGTGGGACTTTGGTTGCACATCCCCAACAATCCTCCCCTCAAACAAAGGACCATATCTCTTTGGATATTTTTACCGGGCCTCCCCTCAAACGATCATCCATCTGTCCGCTCCATCGAGGAGAGCCAACTCGAGAGCCTCACCACGGATCCACCAATCGTGAGTACCGCGCTTTTCCTGAGCATCACCGAGGCCCACCACCTTTCTTCGGCAATCCGAGGATTCTCCTGGCTAAGTCTGGGCCTAACCTGTCTCTAATACCACTGCCTAGGAGACTGCTTCAGGCCATACAACGATTTCTTCAGCAAACATACGTGGTCTTCCTTTCCATGAATTTCAAACCCCTCTGGTTGACGCATATAAATCTATGCATCTAGCTCGCCATGTAAAAATGCAGTCTTGACATCAAGCTGCTCTAGCTCTAAATTCAATTTAGCAACCATAGCAAGTAGCACCCGGATAGAACTATGCTTCACCACAGGAGAGAACACTTCATTGAAGTCAACACCCTCCCTCTGAGTATAGCCTTTTGCAACCAGTCGTGCTTTGAACCTAGCATCTTCCACCCCTAGAGTTCCTTCCTTTTTCTTAAAGTCCCATTTGCAGCCAACAATCTTCTGGCCTTTCAGAGGTTTCACCAACTCCCAAGTTTGATTCTTGTGAAGAGATTCAATCTCCTCACCCATGGCTACAGCCCATCTTGCTGATTCTTTGTTAGTGACGGCATCCAGATATGTAACCAGCTTTGACTCAATACTCTCAGCTGTATTAAGAGCGTAGGCAACAATATCTTCATACCCGTATCTCTGAGGTTGCTTAATTTGCTTCCTCTCTCTGTCCCTGGTAAGCATGTAATCATTTGGAACTGTAGTTTCCTCATTTGAGCTTTGCATCTCCTCTACATCCTGTCGAATTGGGACATCTGCTTACACCTTATCCTGCAAGTTTTCTGAAGCTTCCTTCTCAAGCTCCACCTGTTTACTGACACTGTCTTTATCCTCCACCTTTTTACTGACATCATTTGAATTTCCATCATCATGGCACTCCTTCGGTTTCAACATAGGATCAATGTGAAACGTGATCAATGTGATCAGTACCTGAGTGCCCTCAGCGGCAGGTGGAGACGGTGAGACATGCATTGTGCATGATGATCAGCTTCAATGTTTGCCAAGGTGGAGATTTGTTAATTAGTATGGCTCAATAGAAATTAGTAAGTCTTGATTCACCGGGCCCGGATTGCCCAAGTTGTACTCTGATTAGAAGTAGGTCTATTATAGTAGGTATACTATGATTAGAAGTTGGTTTTGGGTGTAAGGGGGTTTGGGGCTGATATTATAAATAGAGACTCAGGGTCTCTAGGATGTACAACCTCTTCTGATTGCATAATGATTTCTCCCGTCTTTCCGTGGACGTAGGCCAAAAGCCGAACCACGTAAATCTCGTCTTCATGTGCATGATTGATCACTTCTTGTAGGCCCTAGATCACAACAAACTGATTTGTTAATTAGTATGGCTTAATAGAAATTAGTAAGTCTTGATTCACCGGGCCCGGATTGCCCAAGTTGTACTCTGATTAGAAGTAGGTCTATTATAGTAGGT
>QPKB01000003.1:35294710-35351716 GCA_003546025.1 Camphora micrantha | reverse complement strand
AATCAGAATATAATTTTGGATGTAACCCAAACATGAATTCTGATGATGATAAGTAATAATTAAAAAATTGACAATTTTTTATTCTAAAAGTACGACTTTAAAAGTATGAGAATCCAATGACCAGCTACGAAGGATCTAAAAATATGGTGTTCGCAATGGCGGACTTGGGGTTTTTATTTGGGTGGTGCAGGCAATGGTCAAGTGAACAATAATCCTTAACACCCATTTCTCCTAAAAGTCGCTTGACTTTGGTCAATATTTTTTAAAAATGCATTTTTCCTTAAATCCAATGATATGATCATGGGAACATAGCGTGTAACATAAATTGATAAATCCCATGATATCGTAACTTTTATGTAACATCTATGGGAGAAATTTTTTCGAATAATAAAACATGAGAAATGATAATCAAATGTGTATTTACTTCCCACAAAATGTTTGTTTTTCATATTCTAAAAAGAAATAAACTCACTTACTAGTTGCAGAAAGTGTATTATATAGAAACTAATAAATCCCATGATATTATAGGATTTGTGTCAAAAAGGTTTTTAAAAAAATGTTGACTAGAGTCAAGCGACTCTGGTGACATTATGTGAGTTTCAATCATTAAATTGAAAAAAAAAAAATTTAAGAGGATTAATATGTTAAACCCGTTAAGTCAAATAATAAAATAAGAATTTTCATATATTATTAAAGGAGTTTCTCGAATTGCGCGGGAGCGGTCGCACTCACATGTGACCACTTGGGTCCGCCCCTGGGTGTTTGGATCCAGCCCGACCTCTGACCTAATACCTAATAAGCTCTAAATTACAAAATAAGAACTTGTTTTTAGAGTTACCAACTGCCCCCATCAATTTAGACCCATTTTTATAATGGAGTCCATAAGTCTGCATCCAGCTGGGTTCGTTCTTGAGTACATGAATGTCAAGTATTTTGTATAAATATAACATGTATTAATGTAATCTTATACAACAATGAATATATGCGAACCTCCGTACTCAAGTTTAAGACATTTGAAACAAAGTATTGTTTGTCTTCGATTGTAGCTCGGTTGATTGGGGACGCTAATAAAAACCTCCAAGGTATGTGTGTTTAAATTTAAGAACAAAAAACCAAATATTATGTTTAGTATGTGTTTAAAATTAGAAGGGATTGTTCCTATATGAGATTTTTTTTTTTTTTTTGGTACCCCAGCTATAGTCCCTATATGGGTCAAGAGTCCGAGTTCGAGTCCGAGTCCATCAAGGACATGTCTTGAATGCCTCCTCTTTACATGGATACATTATTAAATTTATGAGTAAATAAAATAGGGAGATGCTCTTACAAGAGATGCTCTCACCTTACTATGAGAGATAAGGTAGGGCCCTCATATCTATATCCAATGCCAACAACTTAAATATGAGGGCCGTCATTCATATCTCTCATATAAAGTGAGAGATATCTCTCATAGGAGCATTTTCCTATAAAATATGATTATGGCATCAGGTGTTTGTAGTCTTCCAACATTTAACTATGGACCAAGCTCAGACCTGAGTTCTATTCAATAGTGGGTTCTAATTAAAATTAGCTATTAACCATTAGGTATTCGGGGTCATCATGTATGTAATTCATTGACCCAAATTTGGGTCCAAGTTTGATTCATGCCTATTCATTAGTTTATGTACAACCATCTAAACTTTCTTGACAAGTTAGGGTTCTCAATGGACCTTTTTTTTTTCTTATAACGAAGGGTGTTCCAGTGGTTCTCAATGGACTTAAGTCGGGCTATATATGCGTGAACTCAAGTTCCAATTTTATAAATGGGCTGCTCTTATTGGTATCTTATATCGGTTTTTCCTTATTGTTAGTCATCTAAAAGTTATTTTATATATGGACTATTTCAATTGACCATCATCAGCCTCCCTCAAACAAAAATCCTGGGTCCGCCACTGCAATCTTCGATTCACTATTGTTGGTGCTGTTGCATGGGAGGATAAGGGAAGGAGGTATCAACTTGGTATGGGAGACTGCAGATGGAGAAGGAGAAGGCGATGATTGGAGAAGGCGATGAAGAACAATGGTGGCGCTATTGCTTTGAGCAAACAATGTGACGATGGTGGGCAAAGCCAACTATGCTGTCAGCCTTCTCTGCTCCTCCTCTTCCTCTTCTTTTATTTTGTCATTTGGCTGGACGTAGTGGGATTCAAATTTGTAGTATTGGGAGCGTTAACAATTGGCTTGGAAAAAATAGAAACTAACAAAAACAACCTATGCTAATCACGGGAATGCATGAAAACGGTAGGATCCTATGTATGTTATAAAGGGGGGAGATGGGAGTCCATAAGTGGGGAAACTATATTAGTGAAAAGTAGAGAGAGAGTATGTTAACAATTGTAAAAAACTGAAAGTAACTTCTAGTCAAAATAGGAAGTACAATCAAAATGGATCCAAAACCTTGGAACTTAATAGGGTAAATTAGCCAAAAGTCCCTGTACGCAGTCTTCTAAGGCATCAAGGACAACAACTTTTTCTCTAATGTCTCTAATCCAGACAATTGGAGATATTTTGGTGAAAGGTCTCTAATATGCCACGTCATATATTTTCATAACTAATTTGCCCCTTTCAACCCTCATTTCTAGGCCAAGTTCTCTCTTATTCTTTTTTGTCCCAGAGAAATCCTTCATTCTCCTTCTCTCTCATTTTCCATTTTTTGTTCGTTTCCATGGTTGTGGATTATCGTTGCAAAGCACATTTCGTCGCCACCATGACTCCCCGATTTTCTCTCTTTCATTTCTTCAAAGATGATAACGGTTTTACTTTCTCTTACTTGTTCATTTGAAATCTCTTCCAAATCTATCTTTCTCTCTACAACTGATTTGAAAGAGAGCAGTTTGCTCTTTTTCTTGTTTTCCCTCTCTCCTTTCTCGATTGGATCGTGGTCATCAAGTGTTCTTGTTTTGGATTTTGATTTTTATTAGAATCTAATTTTCCGAATTCTGTTTTTTGTTGTCGCCGAGCTTTGATAAATTTTTCAGAATCTTTGATAAACTGGACAAAAAACTCAGATAAATTTGTCTGATAAATTTGCCGGAACTCAGACAAATTTATCTGAGTTTCTGGCAGAACTCAGATAAATTTATCCGAGTTCTGCCAGAACTCGGACAAATTTATCTGAGTTTCTGGCAGAACTCGGACAAATTTATCTGAGTTCTGCAGCCGGATTTTTTCTATTCTTGTTACAGAAAACATCACCGGACCGAAGGAAAACAGGTGACTTTAAACTTCCCTGTAATTGTTTGAAGATAATTCTCGCCCTGAATTGGATTAGTCATGTGTAGTGTAAAGAACTTTTAACAGTCAAAACGTTAAGGGAGTCATTTGTGTATTTTGCTTGTGATCTGTTGCAAGCGTTTTTTTTTGTGTCCATCTTCGAAAAACAGACGTGGGATTCGTCATCAAGAAACATGAATTGGACAGCATGAAGGACCCCAAGTGCCCACAGGGTATGTACAATGCTAAGCCACACCTCCGCTGCTACCGCATTCGCCGTGGACAGTCGGCATCACCGCCGTTGTTGCTCGCCGCCAACTGCCACCATCCCGCTTGCGCTACGCCATCGCTAGAGAGGAAGAAGAAGACCATTGCAGCAGTTGCCTCTAAGCCATCGATTTCTGTTACAGAACCCAGGAACAGAACTAAGAAGGAAGATGTTGGGTTTAGTTCTGAGTTTTGCTAAAACTCAGATAAATTTGTCTAAGGTCTGCCTTTGCTGACCTGTACAGGGGCTTTTTTGTCTTTTTCACTGCCTCACTTTTATGAGAGGACTTTCGTCGGTACGATAAGTTGTTGTTGTGGACCTTAGCCTTTAAAATCAAATGTTCAGGGACCTCCGCCCAAAATCCCCAACTTAATATATTATATAATGTGATTAGATAAAATCTATGAGTGGATAGATAGAGTGTGATAGCAGATTTGTAGGGAGTGACATTGACGTGTGATTAGAAGAATGAAGGCATTAAATGACAGAATAGGATTAGTTAGGATTAGGAGGGTTAATGAAGAGAAGAGGAAATCGTAATTAGTGGATTCAAAATAAAAAATAGAAGGCATTAAATGATTGTTGATCGGATATTACTAGTTGTTATTAATAATACATTGTTCATTGTTTTTTAAATTATATGTATATATATATATTAAATTTTTATTTAAAAGAAAAGAAGTGTTAATAAACTTAGTTAAAGATGGCAATGAAAAAAAATTACCACATCAATTTGTATTTATGAATGAGATGATAATCCACCCCATTTGGATCTCATGTGGGTCAATTATTAATATATTTTGATGTTTGCAATTAATTAATATATATTAAAGATGTAGGGTCCGATTTCAAAACTGGAGTCCGATTTCGCAATCGATTGCAAAATTGAATTCTAATTTCAAATCAATTTGAGAAATTGGATCTAAAATCAATTTCAAGAGATAAGCTTTATCAATCAAATCAATTTAAGTGACTTATCGAACTCAAACCCAAACTCTCAAGTTTATCCACCTCAATATAATTCCTAGCAAAAGAGAAAAGAACAAAATCTGATGGATAGATATTCCAGCAAACACCGCAAAGAAACAGTCTACAAATAATGGCAAAAAATACAAGGGAGAAAAGGAAAATGAATATCAAGATTATCCTAGCCATAACACAAAGATTATCCCGGCTATTTAAGAAAAAAGGACCCACATAAAATAAAAAAAAAAGAGCTAATTTTGCTATTGTAATAGACGGCAGAGAAAAATACAAAAATGCATATGGAGGGGCATTATATACTAATATCCTAGGAATGAGTTATTCCATTTGGTTATTTATGGGATATATAAATATCAATAATGGGAACAATAGAAATAGGTAAAGATTTCCAAAACAATATTATAACGACATGAAATGGAAAATGTTGGTCAAAATCAGATTCAAGATGGTCAAAAATCAAAACCAATTGAAACTGAAGAAGAATAGTCTCCACTGACTCATGCAAGCATATAATCAGTATGTCTCGAGAACAAATCTTTTTATAAGGTAGAAATGCAAATCTCATCGGCATTCCTCTTAGACAACATTTGCCTACTTAGTTTTGCTCGGATGAGAGACAAATTAGCGAAAAGTTTGGAGTTGAATGATATACTCTTGGTCAATACCATATAGGTTTTTTTAATGGGAAATTTTCAAAAAAGTCCTTAACGTTTGAGTGATTTTCAAAAAAGGGTAAAAAAAATTTAATATTTCAAAAACATATGAAGATTTTCAAGATTTATTTCAATTAGGTCCAATCCGGCAATGAACACCCACTGTTGGCAACTTTATATAAACAAAAACTCAAAAGAACAAAAGTTCCCTTAGCGAGTAGTAAGTAGGTAAAAATGAAATTTTCAAAACAATCCTAAACTCTTTAAGTTGTTTTCAAAAAAGGACAAAGGAATTGAATATCTCAAAAATGTATGAAAGTTTTCAAGACTTCTTTCAATGAGGTCCTGTTGGGAGATCTCCATCCACTGTTGGTAGTTTTATTTTTTGAATTCAAAATGAAAAAAATTCATTTGATTTCATTCTTTCTTCAAAATGTCAGACCAACTATATAAGATCACTTTTAGTTGTTCCAAGTCACTTATATAATACAATGTATTGATTACAGTGAAATTTGCGCTAATAATTGGAGTGCCCAAATATTGGATTGATCATGAGGTGAAAATTGAAATTAACTATTGAATAGGTTAATAATTAGAGTGCCCATCTAAAAAGTTTATGACTGTTTTTAAAATTTTATTTTTACCTACTTACTACTCACTAAGGGCACTTTTGTCTTTTTGAGTTTTTGTTTATACAAAATTACCGGTAGTGGGTATGAATTGCCTGATTGGACTTGAGTGAAAGAAGTCTTGCAAATTTTTATATGTTTTTTAAATATTGAATTCTTTTGACCATTTTTTGAAAATCACCCAAAATTTAAGGATTTTTTTGAAAATTTCCCTTTTTAATGACACTCATGCAATGCATGAAAAATGAATGATTGGCCTAAGTTGTTTTAGACATCTATTGTAGAAATTTGTCATTAGATAACCCTCAAGATGAGTTGAATTATAAGTGCAATCTAAATAATTATAGGTGTTCTTACGGTCTAGATAAGCTTGAAGTTGAGTGATGGACTTGCAAGATAGTTTTTTCTCATTCATGAGACTCCTGCTATGGTTTTAATTATTAAATTTGAGTTATAAACTGGAATATATGTTTGTTTTGTGTGTATCAAAAAAATTTGGGTTGTGAGTGAGACTTTAGTGTTTGTGGTGAAAATTGAAAAGAGGATTCCTTGGAACTAATAATTTATATTCTTTTATTATGATATATATATATATATATTTATTTTTTTTTCCATTTTAGACCCGTGTTGGGCTCGGGACTTTTCTCGCTAGTATTTACTGTATTTCAATCGTACTTCTTTCTTTCTGACTTTCAACTGAAGCTTGGCCAGGAAGGAGCATAGGGTTTTTGTCTGCTGCTTCTTCATCTTCTTCTCGTGGAAATGGATGCCCTAGATTCCGTTGTAGATCCCTTGCGAGGGTTCGCGAAGGACAGCGCTCGTCTCGTCAAGAGATGCCACAAACCCGATCGTAAAGGTACATTTCAATCCATCTCCATTTCAAATCCTCGATCTCTCTTTCTTCTTCTCTTTTCTCCTGATTGATTTGACTCTTTTTCATTCATCTTCAGAATTCACGAAGGTAGCACTTCGTACAGCGATTGGGTTCGTTGTGATGGGATTCGTAGGCTTCTTTGTAAAACTCATCTTCATCCCAATCAACAACATCATCGTCGGATCTGGTTAGGTTAGGTAAACCTTTACCCCTCATTTCCATTTCCATTTCCTTATCTCTATCATTTTTATCCATTCATGTTATGAATCCTATGTGTTCAATTCCTATGTAATTTAATGCAAACAAACAGGCCTTAAAAGATGTGAGTGAAGGATTTGATTTAATTGGGTGATTGCTTTATAATCATTTCCTACCAAAAAAAGGTATAAACTACACATCAGGAGTCTGGACAAGATTACAGTTAGAAATTTAAGGTCACAAAATTAGAGAGGGGGAAGATAAATCTGCCATTGCTGTTTAAAAGACAGGAATGAGATGTGTCAGCTCCTCTGAAGATATGTAGAGGGCTTAAAGCTTTTTATTAGTACCTTCATCTTGATTGCTGCCTTCCAATTTTCGAACTTTGAAGAAACTTATTGGGATGCGCCATGCTTATCACTGACCATTATTATGAGGAGAGAAGGGAAGGGAAGTTAATGAGTTTTATCCTAGTCCTAGGGGGTTAAAAAGATGTTAGATACTTAATTTGTGTTTTGAATGGCTTCTTCACAGCTCTTGATTGCTTCTGTCTTCTCTTAGAGGACTATTTACCAAATCATAAGAGTGTAAGGAATGTAAAAGGGATGCTGCATAGGTTGAAGGTGGGTGAGCTTTTGCCCATTTGGATGGGCATTTTTGTGTAAAATCAGTGCTCCCTTCCAATGAATGGCATGTCCTTTTCATGTCCATGCCATATGGCCCAAATCTGTGTATCATAGAAACAGTAGTCAGATAAATTTAGTTCAAGTGTCCATTTTGCAGGCCCTTGAATACATAGCTTTACTTGGACTTGACATGTACCCAGTTTCATATATGATGGCCGTGTCTGGGTGTGTGTCGACCTGAATTATCTGCTAGCCTTGTGGCAGCTCATATGATAAAATCGGCTTACCTGGGTATATCATAGCTTTGCAAGCCCTTGAGTACACATAGCTTTACTCGGCTCATATGTCCACTTTGGAAGCCCTTGAGTACATAGCTTTACTTCGACTTGACATGTACCCAGTTGCATATATGATGATGGCTGTGTGACTGTTTCTGCGTGTGTATGTACCTGACTTATCTGCTAGCCTTGTGGCGGCGCATATGATAAAATTATCTTACTCGGGTATACCGTAGATGGTGTTCCCATGGTTGCCTTGGGGAGATTTGGTACAAGTACAACTAATTGTAAGGTGAAAGCAGGACCGGCTCAAGACAATTTGAGGCTTGAAGCAAAAATCCTAAATGAGCCCTTTTTTTATTTTTTAATATTATTGTAAATATTTTATTTAAAATCTATTTTTCTTGCTTTTTTGTGATGCAAAATTACTAATTAAGTCAGTCTTTTTTTTTTTTTAGAATTTGAAAAGATTGCAGTTGCTATTATGGGGCCTTATGTTTTGCTATTAGTAATTAAGTCACAACTCTCTCCGAAGCTAAAGCTTCAAGCATGGGTCAAACTTTTTTAAAGTGGACAGAGAGAGGCAAATATATATATATATATATATATATTAATGGGGAATATTCATGTGCATCTATCCCTCACCATAGGGTGAGGGGCACTTTCCCTTTTTGCACATGAAGACAAGGGAGTGTACCTCACCCTATGTACTTGAAAACTCACTTTTGTACTTGAAAATCCCCATTTATGGAAGTGTCTCTCACCTAATGGTGAGGGATAGATGCACATGAATGTTCTCCTATATTAATATATATATATATAGAGAGAGAGAGAGAGCCCAGAAAGAAATTGACAAATATATCTGCGGTTGGTGATTGGGAGAATTGGGTAGGCAAGAGGAAATGAAGATCTTAATTGTATCTTCCCAAGAGAAAGTTATTATGGGGCCTTATTTTGCCTTATTTTTAGGGGAAAATAAGGGGAGTTCTGTTGGCACCTCAAAAGTTACTTTTTCCACCGCACAATAAAAAAAAAAGAGTTTTCCCAAACTACCCCCACCCCCCCCACCAAATCTCCGGCGGGGAGGGAGCCCCGGCCGGCAACCCGCAGTGGAAGCCCCTGCTGGCCTCTCCCTCTTTCTTCCTCCCTCCCCCTCTATTTTCTTTCCCTTTTCTCCCTCTCTCTATTTTTCTTCTTCCCTCTCCTTCCCTCCCTTACTCTTCTTCCTCCTCTCCCTCCCTGTCACCGACGGGGAGGAAGATCGGGTTGTAGCAGATGGGTTTCCGCCTGCTGTAGCCTGATCTTCCTCCCTGCCGGCGACTGGGAAGGGGGGGGGAGGGGGGTAGAGGAAGAAGAAGAGTAGGGGAGGGAAGGAGACAGAAGACGAGGAATGGAGAGAGGGAGAAGAGGGAAAGAAAATAGAGGGAGAGGTGGAAGGGAGACCGGCTGGGGCTTCTGCCTCGGGGGCTCCCTCCCCGTCGGAGATTTAGGGGGGGGGGGAGTTAGTTTAGGAAAAGCTTACTTTTTTTTGTCTTCTAGTGTGGTGGGGAGAGTAAGATTTGTGGTGCCAATAGAAGCCCCTGAAAAATAAAAAAGATGTTAGTTGTTTTGGAATTTGAAAAGATGCCAGTTGCTATTATGGGGCCTTATGTTTTGCGTTTTTTAGGCCATTTTTTTGGGGCCTAAAGCAAGGGCTTTCCTTGCTTCATGGTAAAGCTGACCCTAATTGCAAATAACGAAGATATAGAATAGGACCGATATAGTGAAATATGCGACCATGGGCAAAGGACAAAATAAAGAAGAGAAAATTAGCGGGAGGTCGCTTAACTGTGTCATTTAAAGGCTCTAGTCCACAGAAGTTTCAGTTAAGGCCTGTAGTCCACGTAGGTGGACATATTTCAGGCAGAGGTCCCTAAATACGCCATATCACACATTGTCATGACTGATTTGACCCTGTAACCGTCCGAAGTTATGTCACAAATTTAATCCCTAGTTTTATGCTCCTTAGTATGATATCACATGACCGATTTGCCCTTTTAACGGATTTTATTTCTTAGTTCTAGATGAAGTTTCGAAATTCAAATGGGAGGGAATAAATCAAGTTTTGAAATTCAAATGGGAGGGAACGAAATTCCTAGTTTTAGATGATGGTTCGAAATTCCCCGATTCCCCTTTCTTCTTTCAGTTCCTGTTTGTGTTGGATTATGGGAATTCATGGATTTCCATAAGTGGTGTTTTTGGTTGCTTCTTGTTATTTTAGTCTTGAGTGCTGGTCTTGTTAAAGGAGGCGACATCGTTCATGATGCCGAAAATGCTCCCAATCGGCTCGGATGTGAGAATAACTTCGTTCTAGTAGTATTCAGAGATCTGGGTCTTGTTTTTTTCTCCATAAACTTTAGTTGGAGTCTTGAGTTTTTATTTTATTCCCTTTGAAGGAAGGGTGGAGAGTGGGTTTTTATTTTTTATTTTTTATATGAGATTGTGGATTTGATCCGTCATCCTTTTCTGAATTTTTTTGAGTTTGGTATTTCAAAATGTCTTAAATGACAATAGTAAGGGACCTTTGTACAATCAAGTAATGTCATTCGCTATAAATTTATCTGAGTTTATATGACAAACTCAAATAAATTCATATGTCGCTAACTCGGATAAATTTATCAGAGTTTTGGAATAAATTTATTTGAGTTTTGCACAAATTTATCCGAGTTCTGGAACAAATTTTTCTAGAGTTCTGGATAGATTTATTTGAGTTTTGGAACAAATTTATCTGAGTTCTTGGATAAATTTATCTGAGTTCTGGAATAAATTTATTTGAGTTCTAGAACAATTTAATTGGATACGAGGCACAGATGCTTTCAATCAAGGCCGTTCATCTGGTGTGCCCCACTATGAATAGATCATTTTGGGGGGACATTGGCTTTGATTGGGCAATGTTAGCCACAGTTTTGGATGGGATGTTTTTCACTAATTCGATAGCCACGAAGGCCTAGTTAATTGAATTTGTTGTTCGATGCCTATCCATGGTGGGATCCACCTGATGAACCGTCTCCTTCCCTGAATTCACTTTCCCTCCTCCTTGCGCCCGATGTTCAAAATCTCTAATTTCTCGCGTTCGTTCTTTATTTGGCAAGTTACCGCGATTTAAGTCTTAGCATTTTTTAATAAAGAGATAAGAGAATACGAGGGTATTATTGTCCTTTCAAGTATATGAAATGGCGGAAGGGACCTTTGCCTCTACGAAATTAATTAGCAGACCGTTTGCAATAAAAACCACTATTGAGGGACCTCCAACCAACGCGCCCAATAAAGAAACAAGCAAAATGCAAACAGTACAATGTGCGGCGGAAGCCGGGATTTTCGCTTGAGTGGAGCTGAGGATGTTGAATTGACAAAGTCAAAGTCATCGCGAACTACCAATCATCAACGCCTACAATGAATAATATGCACTCATTACATGGTTTAAAAACATGATATTTTATTTTTAACTTTTTAACAAATTTAGTATAAAGTACTCAATTCCTATAAAAGCGTTTTAACTACATCAACCAATTCCTCAAGAAATTAGTTTTTTATTCAAATCATATCGTAACAAAATATAGGTGTGCCCTGGAAATGAGCATTATAAATATTCTTAGCAATCTATCATTATTTAGACGTCACCGCAATTCGTCGTTACATCCTCAAGGTCTTTGCTATGTGATAATCGCACCCGAAACTGCTCGTTGACTGAGCATTCTGGATCTTTTCTAAGCGCAAGAATCCTATAAATGCATATTTAAATTAGAAGCCCTAACATGAAAATTAGAGATTATAGACGTGTTATGCCACAACAGGATTCACCGCCCCAAGTAATTATAATGTGAGTCCGCCCCTAAAAACAATAATAAAATTCTAAAAGACGAACAGATTGAGGTCCGACTCAAGACAATTTGAGGCCTGAAGCAAAAATCTTAAATGAGGCCTTTTTTTATTTTTTAAGATTATTATAAATGTCTTATTATTTAAAATCTATTTTTCTTGCTTTTTGTGATGCAAAATTACTAATTAAGTCCGTCTTTTTTTTTTTTTGGAATTTGAAAAGATTGTAGTTGCTATTTTGGGGCCTTATGTTTTGCTATTAGTGATTAAGTCACAACTCTCTCCGAAGCTAAAGCTTCAAGCATTGGTCAAACCTTTTTAAAGTGGACAGAGAGGCAAAATAAATATATATATATATAGAGAGAGATAGAGAGAGAGAGAGGAAATTGACGAATATTTCTGCGGTAGGTGATCGGGAGAATTGTTTAGGCAAGAGGAAATGAAAATCTTAATTGTATATTCCCTAGAGAGTTATTATGGGGCCTTATTTTTAGGAAAAAATAAAAGGATGTCAGTTGTTGTTTTGGAATTTGAAAAGATGCCTGTTGCTATTATGGAGCCTTATGTTTTGCATTTTTGGGGCCATATTTTTTGGGGCCTAAAGCAAGGGCTTTCCTTCCTTCATGGTAAAGCCGGCCCTTCTTGCCTTGGGTAGAAGGTTTGAATTTTACTCGGCTCTATTTTGTTTTGTGTGTTTTCTTTTCTTTTAAAAATTCTAATATAGCGCCTTTTGGCTCCATTTTAATGATTTTATACATCATGAACAACCTTATTCACTGTTTCTGTTTCCTTTGTTTTTTCGAATTATTGAATTAGTGCTTGTAATGCTTTCAACTCCACTTTAATGATTTTGTAAATACGTATGGGTTTAAACCTTATATCAATGTTTCTGTTTCCCTTTTGCTAGTAAGAGTTATTATTACTATTGGAATTGGACCCAGCATCATCATTTGAATCGATCAATATGTTAACATTCTTGTTATAATGAACAACTGCAGGAGTCATATGGCAAAGTAGGTTGCTGAGCGGCAATGAAAGATCATATCTGACCATTCATGATAGTGCCGTGAAAAGCGATTTGCTTATGCTTTGGAGGGTTTAAAAACTTTTTGACTGATAGTATAGTTCAATTGCAGACATGAATTAGGGGTTAGGTTTGCTTTCTACGACTTTGCTTTTGTGTCAAGCCACTGGTTTTTCTAGACTTTTGGTAACTTTCTTGTAAGCTTCTTTTATTAAGAAGCAGATTGAGTTTGGCATATGAGTCCCACTTTTGAATCCTATCATATATAGTAAGAAATCAAGAGAGTTGACAGTTAGAAATCAAGAGAGGGGAGAGTATTAGCTGCAGAGCAGTCATTATCATATGCTACTGCTGCCAGTGTGTAATTTCCTCATGTTTTCAGGCCCTGAACTTGTAAGCGGAGCTTGATGGTTCAGTGGTCTAGACTAGATCTTGTGGCCACAGCATTATAGTTCATTCCCAGAAAAAGTGTCCTACCTTTGTCCGGGGGCCTCCAGACGGATGGTGAACAAATGAAACATGCACCATTCAAACTCAATAGAAAAAGGGAACGAGGCTGAACACTCAACGACATTTGTATTCAGGCTTGGTTGTTTAGATCGATAGATCTGGTTTGGATTCAGGGCCTAGGATGGGAGAGAGGATCATATACATCGCCTATGGCTGGTCGGAGGGCATTTTGGGTATTTCTACTTTCCATTTCTTTCTCTGAACTATTCACTTTTCTTTTTTTTTTTTTTAAATTTTAAATATGTTTATATTCTAGAGTATTGTTAGCTAGGAACATTGGATGAAGCTGAATTTTGATAAATGGCCTATTCTTACTGTTGCTTTTGAATGTTTATTTGTATAACTGAAATGCTACAAAATAGTCATTTTTTGACAGTCAGTTACCCATTTCATGATCTGAAAACTCTTAAAACATTCTGGGATTTGGTTGCCCTTCACTTATACTCGCAGCAGTCTGTCCAAACTGCAACCCTGTTTACCTGGGTTACTGCAAAACGGGAAGAGGAAAAAGAAGTGACAGTTGTAATTTAGATGATGCAAAAATCCTTATTTATGCTTTTGCCTTTTGGGTTTACTTTAATATATGTCCTTCCATGATTAAGGAGAGAGGTCAAATGATGAAAATACCCCACAAAAGGCCTGTTTGTTTGCATTAAAGTATATAGTAATTCATGGTGAAATGAACTATAACAAATGATTATTAAAGAGGTGAGGGGTGAAGGAGATAATGTGGAGATGTAGATAGGACCTTCACTTTCTTTTATATTGAATTACTAGGGTGACGGGTGGGTATTCATTTCCCAGCTTCTTAGTTATTTGATGCTCATTTTTGAAAATTCACCTTTGATCTTCATTTTTAACCACTTACCATATGAATTCTGTGTATTCGATCTGTATGTATTCTAATGCAGACAACCCCACCAAGCCTGACTCTGGCTTTTCGTGTAATTAAGTCCCTAGGAATTCGAAGGTGCTGCATTTCTCTAATACTGGTTAAAAATGAATAATTTTGATGTGAATGTCTTCAAATGACCATTAAATAAGCTCTATTTATTGGTTCCATTAAATCAAGGACAGATGGGAAATGAATATCTTTTACCCCTCATCTTTTTAATAATCCTTTGGAGGAGACCATACATGCATATGTGGTGAATTCCTATGTAATCCATGCAAACAAAAAGGGGCTTAGTCAACTCCAAATTTACTCAATTCTACCAAACATTTTCCATCGAATGGCCCATCAGAATCCACAACCCAGCACAGACCATTCCCCACAAAGGGTCAGCCATATCTATCATATTTCTTATTAATTTGAAAACTCCATACTAGAATCTTTGGCTTAAATTTTTTTGCCCATTTTAACTCTAAAATTTGGTCACAAAATCTAATAAATAGATTCGACTCATAACAAAACCTGAATGGATTGATTCGAGAAATTTGGAGCTTCTTAAACTTGCAAACCAATCATTCCGCTCTGTCGCCCACTGCTCCCTCATCTTCCCAACTGTGTATTCTTAGGATTCTAATAAATATATTTCTAAAAGCGGCTAGAATTGAAGAAATAAAGGTGAATGTCCATAAATGTGCATAGAAACATTTCTTCATTACTGGAAAATGAATATGAAAAATGAATCATGAAAATTCATTTTACATTAAATGGGAGTTGATCATTTATGAATCTTTATTTCTTCAATTTTAGCCACAGTTAGAAATACAATTCTTAGAATTCCTCACAATTCAATTCCATGAAACAAAATGCCCTTGGGGTACATTTGTTTACACGATTTTTCGTGGAAGCTTTCTGCGCTACAATAAATTTTATGTTTGATGGAGTTGCTTTTCCTCACAATTCTTATGATTCTCTGAAAAACGGTTCCAATTGGGGGGCAGGGCGCAATAAACTCTTCCACAAATCTGGGATTCGATAGCGCTACATAAATGTACGCTCAATGATTAATGAGTACCTCAAATTTCATGGAAATTGTTTGATTGCAATATTTTACATAGGTAATCATTACTTGTTGAAAAATCAATATATATATATATATATATACACGTATATATGTTTGTTTGTTTATTTCACGAAATAATACATATGTTAAAATGAATCATATGGGTGAGAAAATATTTAAAAGGGCGCATATGCATGTAAAAGTTTCACACCTTCTTCATGGATTGTGAAAAACGCGCGAATAACATAAAAGATGCTCTCAGTTCTATTATTATTATTATTTTATTATTATTATTATTTTTTTTTTTTGTATTTTTGGGCCTCCAATTTATTATCCATGGTTACCCCAATCCTACCATAACCAAGTTTCACATTTATGCATTGGCCCACCAAGGTCCCCCCCTAGAGTGACCCACTTGAATCTTCCATGTGGCTGTCTTGTGTTCAAATTCGCATCTCTTTGCGGAGAGCTAATGTATATTTAATGTATGGATAGATACAAATATTGGTTTTAAAGCTTCACTTTCATTGCAGCATAACAAGATAAGAAGTTTAGTTCCCCTTTGATTTCTTACCGCAAGACAAATAAAAGAATCTGCCAATCTTGAGCTTTTATTGTTGTAGTTATTGTGATTATTCCTATGACAAGAGTCCCACATCCCCATCTACCTTCCTACCTCCAACATGTGTAAGTGCGAAGTTCATATCTTTTCCAAAACATATCACATTCATTGGCAAGATCATTTGATTTGAATAGCAAAGTGTTATTCTCGTGAAGAAACACTTGAACAACACCACCACCACCAACATCATGGTTGCTGGTTCAGTGAGCAATGAAGTCTTCTCTCTAGTTGACCCAGAGCGGCTATGGAAGGCAATTGTGAAAGACTCCCCTAACCTCATGCCCAAGCTTCTTCCTGACCTCATATCAAGTATTGAAATCCTTGAAGGAGATGGTGGGGTTGGGACCATCAGAAAATCCAACTTCAGTCCAGGTAATATATTGAAAGGATGTAAGTAAGCCAGGCTCGAACCGGGTCCTTGATGCGTCTGGATATGGATTAGCTCTTTGAATGGTAGGGTCCAAATTTATAGATCCAGGTCCGACATCGGCCCAATATCAAGAGGAGGGCAATGATTCAGACCTGAGTCCTGAAAGAGTCCTTAAAAGTCTGAATTTAAGCCATAGTCCTCATGTATTTTTACTTGGGCTGTATAGTCAGGTCTAGATCAACATTCCCTTGCCCCATAATGTGTGTATCCAAATTAGAGTCTAACTATATTCAGAACTCATATCTTATACATAGATGCAGGTCCAAATTTCTATAAACCCAAAAATAAATTATACAAGGTTTATATTTGTTTTTCAAATTTTTTGGGTCTAGGATCCATTAGTGACTTGTATATTAGGGTGCCCTCTGACATCCTTGGGTATTTAGCCCATAAATGACTGAAAGATGGGTAGGTTCCACCCAGGCCCTGCACACTTTTGGGTAGCTTTTTGAGAAACCTATAGGAATATTGGTGGGCAAAGTCTAGCACAAGCCAAGCCTATGTAGGCCTGAGATTGGGTGAATCTCGAATCCAATCTAACCCATCAGGGCTGGACCTATGAGCACTAACCAGTGTATGGGCCGTTTTGGTTGGGCTGTTTTTCGATAAATTTTGCATCAACTTTCCTGCTAAGCTGGGCCATGCCCACTGTGTTATTGCCTATTAAAATAGGTTGACAAATACTTCGTTTCATTGAAACTGTAGTCACGAAGGAATTCAATTACTGGAAGGATCGTGTGGATGCAATCGATGATCAAAAGCGTGTTTTCTCAAGTAATCAGTGATTGAAGGCGGCCTCATTGTGAAGAAAGTGAAATCCACATCCTTTGAGCTCAAGTTTGAACCAGCTACTGAAGGGGGGAGTGTATGCAAGTTTTATGCAGAATTTGAGCCCATTGAAGCCAACCTACCTACTGAAGAGGTAACCAAGGAGATTATGGGAGGCATGACAGGGATGTTCAAGGCAATAGAAGGCTATCTTCTTGCAAATCCAGAAGCATTTGCCTAGATTTGGTTTTCATTTGGGGGCTATAGTTGCCGGGTTCTTATGCATCCAAGCTCCAAATAGATTTCTTATAGACTTACGTGGTTTGTGTTTTATGGTGTCCTTGTCTTTGTTATATTTCAGTTTTTGTTGAGATTGGAATCAGAATATTTTCATGTTGGTGAATTCCAGTCTGGGAGTAGATAGGGGGTTGTATACCAATTCAGGGTAATAATGTGTTAGGATTTGAGTGTTCGCTATTTCATTGAGTTGGACAAAACTTGGATTTATTGATTTGTATTTTTCAAATTTTAGATGAACGGTTGATCGTGAGCAAAAAGAGAATTGATAAAGAAGCGAAACTCACAAAATGCATGGAATTAAAAAATTGCATCATCCGATCCATCGGTCCCAGATAACCAAAAGAATTTGGTGTTGGCACAGATCACGAGGTCCACTTGGGTTTGACGTCACACCATCACAGAAGCTACTTCCTATTTACAAAAAAATCTATGGAGGAGAGAGAGTAAGGACAAAATGGTGCTTTGACCAGTTCTGGTTTTTGTCCTTCTTCTCAGCACTTGACATGTGGAGAAAGTTGAATAAAAAATGAAGAAAAAAAAAAAAGCTTTGATTTCTGGTTCCCAGAAAAGGCTGATCCGATCGATCAGATGATCCACGGATCGATCGGACCGCGGACTGCTCCCAGTTAATGACTGTCAAACAGAGGTTTCTATGAGAAACTTCTATTTTGAGTTAAACTCTCGTATTTTAATTTTGGTGCAACCCAATCTCTTCATATACAAATCAAGGGTTATTTAAACACCCTCTAGCCTCAATAAACTCGACTTTCTCTCATTGTCATAAACCCTAGAATATTACCAAGAGATTTTTTCCCCTCCAGAAAGGCTTTGTGAGATTTATGTGCTGAAGCTTTTTTCTTCTGGAGATCCATCATCTACTTTCTTAGTAAATTTGTCTTGTTCAGGGCTTACTTTCCTAGTAGATTCGTCTTGTTCAGGGCTTATAAATTCAAGTGCTGGAAAATGTGAACGGCGTGGTCGTCGGTAAGATTAACTACTGTCCTAAAATTTTGTTCAACTAGTAAGGATAGTGAGTACATCTTGTAAGCTTTGATTTATTAGTGTGTGAGGTCCTGTGGTTTTTTCTTTATTTAGGGTTTTCCACATATAAATTGCGTTTCCATTTTTGTGGTTGATTGATTGATTAACTTAGATTATTGCTTTCTTATTTCCATATTAAAATCTATGTTGGAACTTTTTTTAACCTTAGGGTTGGTTATAGATTTTCCCTCTTGGTTTTTCATAATGTTTTGGTCATATCTACTCTAAAGTGGGCCATGGTATTAAATAGTTTTGAATGATAGAAACACGGGCATGAATTGTGGGTGCCTCCAAGTTGTAGCTGGTGCGCTAAGATGGGGTACTTTTACTGGACCTTTAGTCCCATGAATATGATCCAACCTTACCTGGAAAAGTTAGGCCTTTGGGCTCAGTTGGGCATGTTTTTTAACTGTTTAAGGCCATTTTTTGTTCCCACAACAAGGGTATCAAATGATCATTCCCCACTTGGGTACACTTACATGATCATCCCCCATCACAACACTATCTCCTTCCCCCTCTACTTAAACTGGCATCACCCATTTTAATAATTTACCAAAATTGCATGAAGGAACTAAAATTAACAGCTACACTGACTTGCGTCTAGTGGAGACTTCAGTGGAACATGGGCTTAGTGTAAGCTGAATGGTAAACCTTAGTCTCAGATATGAACTGAATAAGTTTACATGGGTGGCATGTTGTTTGATATGAGTTGATGGCATTGGAAACATGAAGCAGTCCGAAAAATATCCACTTAACTAATTATTCTTTTATCAGTTGCTTAGTTATATTTCATAAGTGTAGTTTCTATAAAGATATTTTTTATACAACAATACAGGTAAACAAACGAAAAATTAATGATACAACTAATACTTAATATATGCTAATTACTTAACATTCAACTAATACATATCACTAACTATAATACAAAGTCTTGAAGCTCTGGTAGTTGATCGTGAGCTCCAAGTATAGAGCTACGATGTAGTAATAAATTGGTGAGACCAGGTCGATCCACATGGAGCTATTGAGATAAGGCTTTCCAACTTGTACCTGCCCTAAATGAAATTTAAAACTAGCCTAATTAAAACTAATTACAACCATTCCTACTTTAATTAAAAGATTTAATTACAATCCAATGAAATAAAGAATCTCCTAAAACTAGACTCCTAAAACTAAAAAAGATCAAGTTGTTGCAAAATAGAAAACTGATTAGAACATCCAATTAGAAAATATTCTAAAAATATCACTTACTAAGATTAAAACTAACAAATGAAATTGGGAACTAAAACAAGTTATGAAAAAAAAAAAAAAAAATCAAACCTAAAAAAAATGTATCAAATCAAATCTATCTAAATTAGGAACAAAAAATCATCCATTTAAAGCCAAACTCCCTAAGATAAGACCATTTACAAAAAAAAAAAAAAATAAATAAAAAAAATCCTATACTAGATTAGAAACCAATTAACTTTTCTAAGGTAAACACTATTTAAGCTAAGAATCTAAATGGTATACTTTCTAAATGAATGCAAATCTGAGAATTAATTTTCCTAAAGTAAATAAACTACAAGAATCGTGAGGATGTGAGGATGCAATTTTCTAAAAAATGACAATGGGACAAAATGCATGGACGTGTAACATGATGAACTAGTGCAAAGTTGTTTTTTTATTTTTTTATTTTTATTTTTATTTTTACTTCCTAATGCTTGACACCTATCACCAATACAGTGCTAGACCAAAGCCTATCTAAACCACAGTTATTGCTAAATCTTTAATATCCTAAGACGCATGAAATTCCATAAGAGAACAAGTGGATAACAGTATTAAATCTGAAATGCTATGTATGACAGCATGGGACGTTCATGATCACTAAGAACTACATGAACTACATGAATTATGCAAACGGTTCCAAAAATCAGTCTTGAAGCCATTGTTCCATGTATAATAAATTTCAAAGGGCTATTTTCTAATCCAAACATATTTAGCTCATGTGACTTTCAAATTTGATTTTGGAATTTAACATAAACTACACCACTTTTAAGATGCTTTAATATGTAAAATATGCATGAAAACTAATGTACTTTCAGCAGTAATATAATCCTAACATATTGATGTAAAGATAGAAAGATAAAGTGCAGAAACTAAAAGAATGTAGAAAATAAAGATGGAGTGTATAAAGATGGTGAGTTGCTCTTTAAAATCTCATTCTCAATCTTGTGCCTAAAAAAGTTAGAAGTGCAAACCTAGGGTCCCATTCTTCAACTTGGGTTGTCAATCCAAGTTGAGAATGATAAATCCTTACTTTTTAATAAATAAATTTCAAACTTGGATTCTTAAACTTTTCTTGGTCGACCCTCTTCAATTTCACGTAGAAAACAAGGTATATTGTGAGGATATATTGTCTTAAACTTTTCTTAAACTTTTTGGTATTGCCTTTAAAAATACCATGTATTCGTAGAAAACAAGGTATATTGTGAGGATGTTAGCTAAGGTAAGTTGCTAGTAATTATTCCAAGCTAATTAAAAATATTTAACCAAAAATAAAAACTAACCCTATTACATGGACCACAAATCAAATATTAAGAGGCACTACAAGAAAATACATTTTCAGCGGCGGACTTATAGTGGCGGCCGTCCAACAGTTACGCTATAAGACACTTTTAGCGGCGGCCAAATCTGACCCCCGCTGTAACTCAATTTTTAAGTTACTTATACCGGCGGCCTTCTCTATGCCCGTCGGTAAAAACATTTGTCCGATGGCGCCAAAGTTTCGCGGGAATATTTTTGATTTTACCGTTGACTATATAGCGGCAGCGAATATATTTGAGGGTAAAACGTCTTTGTAGCGTCAGTCATGTATTGGCCGCCGCTAAAACTTATTTGTAGCGGCGGTCATAAGTGGCCCTGACGGTAAAAGTTTCCCAACTCTCACTCTAATATCCCTTTCGTTCTCTCATTCTCTCGCCCACCATCTATCTCACTCTTCCTCCCCTACGCAGGTCAACAACCCTCCATCTCTCTCACTCTCTCACCGTCTCTCCCTTCCCTGCGCCCTCCATCTCTCGACATCCTTCATCTCTCTGGCACTCTCCTTCTCAGCCGATCCACCTCTTCTCTCGCTCATCCCTCTCAGCCGATCCACCTCTTCTCTCACCCTCTCCATTCGAAAACCTGCAAATCTCCAACCCTTACCCTCTTCTCTCGAACCATCGTCCATCCCATCATCGAAAACCCTCCATTCGAAAACCCTCAAATCATTGAAAACCCTTTCATCGAAAACCCTCGAACTCTCTCGAATCTTTCTTGGTTTCCAGGCAGCATAAGACAAAGGAAGGGAACGAAGAAGAGGAGGAAAAGAGGAAGAAAAAAGGAGAGAGGAAGGGGAAAAGAAACGCCTTGAAAACTCAGGTATAAGGTATGGGTTTTTCTTCTTAGATTACATGTTCTGATTTCCCCCTTTTAGCAATTTTCAGAATATATTTTCATATTCTGGCATTTCCCCTATTGATGGCTTCTTGTTCACTTGATGTTCTTCTATATCCTTTGTACTGTGATGTTCTGTTTAGATTGAAGGTGAAGAGGGATTTTGGGGGTTCCTTTGTGTCGGAGGTTGGTTTGATGTTCTGGGTTTTGACTTGATTGAGTTTAGTCCTGCGCTCGCCTGGGGGTTGGGTGTCTGTAGTGGTTTGTGCTCCCAGTCGAGTTCTGTGTTTTTCCTGTAGCTCTGTCTTGATTGAAGGATCTTCTGGTTAGGATAGCTCAGTCTGGACTAAAGGACCAGCTATAGGGGTTCTTTCTCCTTTTTTTTTTCTCAGCCTGGTTCTCTCCGAGGTCTAGAGTAGCAACCTTTTTTTTAGCATGGGCTTCTGTGGATCCCAATCATCTTTCCTCCGGCATTCTTGCTTCTGGAGCCTTTGGGGAAGTTCTGTTTGTTGGAGCATTTTGTAGGTGGCAGTTTGGGTTGTTCCCAGTGGAGCAGTGGAGTTTTCCTTCATCTCCTCTCTATTGGTTAGCTTTTAGTCTTAGTAGCTCTTGAGCTTGGTGGCCCTATTTTGTGCCGGGGATGGCCTTTTTGTTTGAATTTTTATATGTTTTTTTTTATTTGTTTTTTCTCTTCTCCTTGTCCTGGGGCGTTGCCCTTCTTCTTTCTCTTAATACAAATTTGCCAATTAGCAAAAAATATATATTTATATATTTGGGTTCTTTAGATTTTTACCTAGAAGCCCTCTATGATCCTAGGACATTTCGATCAGGGCATGTGGGAGTCTTCATGTGACCTATTGTCTCATGATACAAACAATTATAAGGGTATTTGAAGGTCGTAGCTCTAGTGTCCCATGTAGGAGAAATGAAATTCTCTACTGCAGCCATGTGCTTGTCTCTGTGGACGTGTGCTGCCTAGGTGTGGCACTTCTTTTGCACAAACAAGGCATCTCACTGACTCTATGCAGCATGTTTGTGTTTTGTGTTCACATGTGTTGAAACACAGGCATGTGTTTGCATCATGGTTCCATAAGGAACATTTTTTTACTTTTTTATTATAATTCTTGTTAGGAACTATGGACCATCATAAACTCGACATTGGTATGATATTGTCCACATTGGGCCTAAGCCCTCATACATTTGCTCTTGGATTCTACCCAAAAGGCCTCATACCAGTGGAGTACTTAGTCCAACTTATATGCCCATAATCTTTCCCATTTCTAGTCAATGTGGGACTTTGGTTGCACATCCCCAACAATCCTCCCCTCAAACAAAGGATCATCTCTTTGGATATTTTTTTCGGGCCTCCCCTCAAACGATCATCCATTCGTCCGCTCCATCGAGGAGAGCCAACTCGAGAGCCTCACCACGGATCCACCAATCGTGAGTACTGCGCTTTTCCTACGCATCATCGAGGCCCACCATCTTTCTTCCGCAATTCGAGGATTCTCCTGGCTAAGTCTGGGCCTAACCTGTCTCTGATACCACTGCCTAGGAGATTACTTCAGGTCATACAACGATTTCTTCAGCAAACATATGTGGTCTTCCTTTCCATGAATTTCAAACCCCTCTGGTTGATGCATATAAATCTATTCATCTAGCTCACCATGTAAAAATGCAGTCTTGACATCAAGCTGCTCTAGCTCTAAATTCAATTTAGCAACCATAGCAAGTAGCGCCCGGATAGAACTATGCTTCACCACAGGAGAGAATACTTCATTGAAGTCAACACCCTCCCTCTGAGTATAGCCTTTTGCAACCAGTCGTGCTTTGAACCTAGCATCTTCCACCCCTGGAGTTCCTTCCTTTTTTTTAAAGTCCCATTTGCAACCAACAATCTTCTGGCCTTTCGGAGGTTTCACAAACTCCCAAGTTTGATTTTGTGAAGAGATTCAATCTCCTCACCCATGGCTATAGCCCATCTTGCTGATTCTTTATTAGTGACGGCATCCCGATATATAACCGGCTCTGACTCAATACTCTCAGCTGTATTAAGAGCGTAGGCAACAATATCTTCATACCCATATATCTGAGGTTGCTTAATTTGCCTCCTCTCTCTGTCCTTGCTAAGCTTGTAATCATTTGGAACTGCAATTTCCTCATTTGAGCTTTGCATATCCTCTACATCCTGTCGAACTGGGACATCTGCTTGCACCTTATCCTGCGAGTTTTCTGAAGCTTCCTTCTCAAGCTCCACCTGTTTACTGACACCGTCTTTATCCTCCACCTTTTTACTGACATCATTTGAATTTCCATCATCATGGCACTCCTTCGGTTTCAACATAGGATCAATGTGAAACGTGATCAATGTGATCAGTACCTGAGTGCCCTCAGGGGCAGGTGGAGATGGTGAGACGTGCTTTGTGTATTATGATCAGTTTCAATGTTCGCCAAGGTGGAGATTTGTTAATTAGTATGGCTCAATAGAAATTCGTAAGTCTTGATTCACCGGGCCCGGATTGCCCAAGTTGTACTCTGATTAGAAGTAGGTCTACTAGAGTAGGTCTACTGTGATTAGAAGTTGGTTTTGGGTGTAACAGGGTTTGGGGATGATATTATAAATAGAGACTCAGGGTCTCTAGGATGTACAACCTCTTCTGGTTGCATAGTGATTTCTCCCGTCTTTCCGTGGACGTAGGCCAAAAGCCGAACCACGTAAATCTCTTGTCTTCATGTGCATGATTGATCTCTTCTCGTAGGCCCTAGATCACAACAAACTGATTTGTTAATTAGTATGGCTTAATAGAAATTAGTAAGTCTTGATTCACCGGGCCCGGATTGCCCAAGTTGTACTCTGATTAGAAGTAGGTCTATTATAGTAGGTCTACTGTGATTAGAAGTTGATTTTGGGTGTAACAGGGTTTGGGGCTGATATTATAAATAGAGATTGAGGGTTTCTAGGATGTACAACCTCTTCTAATTGCAGAGTGATTAGGCCAAAAGCCGAACCACGTAACTCTCTTGTCTTCTTGTGCATAATTGTTCACTTCTCGTAGGCCCTAGATCACAACAAACTGATATCAGAGCAGACTCATCAAAGGTCACATCTCTGCTTATAATGCATTTGGGGGATTTCCCATCTAGGCACAACAGCCTATATCCTTTCACACCATCTGCATATCTTAGAAATATGCACTTTCTTGCCCTTGGTTCAAGCTTTCCATCATTCACATGAGCATAGGCAGGACAACCAAATATCCGCAAGTTGGTGTAATCGGCAGGATATCCAGACCAGACCTCTATAGGAGTTTTACATTCTATAGCTGTTGATGGAGACCGGTTAATCAGATAACAAGCTATGTTAATAGCTTCCGCCTAGAACTTTCTAGGTAACCTAGCATTGGAGAGAATGCACCGGGTCTTTTCCAAAATAGTCATGCTCATCCGTTATGCAACTCCGTTCTGTTGCTGTGTATTTCTGACTGTGCGATGTCTCACAATCCCTTCATTCTTGCAGAACTCATTAAAAGTACCATTACAGAATTCCAAGCCATTGTCAGTTCTCAAGCGCTTGATTTGTTTACTAGTCTGCTTCTCAATCATAGCCTTCCATTGCTTGAACTGTGCAAAAGCTTCATGTTTGTGCTTTAAGATATACACCCAGACATTCCGAGAATAGTCATCAATAAATGTCAACATGTATAAACCACCACCAAGAGATGGAACACGAGAGGGACCCCAAAGATCAGAGTGGATGTAATCCAAAGTACCTTTGGTCCGATGAATAACTGTCCTGAACTTGACCCTACACTGCTTTCCGAAGACACAATGCTCACAAAAGTCTAGCTTTCCTATTTTCTAACCACACAGCAAACCCTGTTTAGTCAATTCATCCATACCCCTCTCACTCATATGCCCAAGTCGCATATGCCATAACTTGGTAGTATCTGAATCTAAATTTGAGGATGACACAGCTGCAGCACCTGTAATTGTACTACCCTGAAGAAAGTAAAGGCCATTCTGTTTCAGTCCCTTTATCACTATAAGAGCACCCATAGAAATTCTCATAACTTCACCTCCAGCTTTGTAGGTACAACCGTTGGAGTCAAGCGTACCCAAGGAAATCAGATTTTTCTTCAACTCTAGAACATGCCTAACATTTGACAAAGTTCTCACAATACCATTATACATCTTAAGTTTGATTGCACATATCCCAACAATCTTACAGGCTGCATTATTTCCCATAAGCACTTTACCACCATCAATAGATTGATAATTGGTAAACCAATCTCTGTATGGACACATATGATAGGAACATCCTGAATCAAGAATCCACTCAGTAGCTGAGCTACCAACAGTAACCGAAAGAACTTCTGCACCATCAGAATTATTCTCTACAACTTCGGTTGCAACTCCAGCAATTTCTCCAGAATCAGTTTTCTCCTTTCCTGTACGCTCTGGACAATCTTTTCTAAAGTGCCCTTCCTTGTGACATTTGAAGCACATTAAATTTCTAGTTTTTGATTTGGACCTAGATCGGCCTCTTCTATTCTGCTCTTTCTTCTCTGTTCTGCCACATGCTACCAAACCCTCACTAGAACTGTCAGTGTTTTCAGCGACAACCTTTTTCTTCAACTCCTTAGAGTTTAAGGCTGACTCAACGTCTTCTTTAGAAAGAGTTTCTCTACCATACATCATGGTATCAACAAAGTTCTCATACGAGGGTGGCAAAGAGCATAGCAACATGATGGCTTGGTCCTCATCATCAATTTGAACATCAATGTTTTCAAGATCCATAACAGCTTTCGTAAAAGAATCAAGGTGGGTTTGAGCATACGTACCTTCCCGCATTTGTAAGGTAAGCAATCGCTTTTTCAGGTACAAGCGATTCATGAGAGACTTCGTGATGTACAAGTTCTCCAACTTCTGCCATATGCCAGCAGCAGTTTTCTCTTGGTCAACATTTCGCAGTACACCATCGCTCAGAAACAACAAGATCTGACCGTACGCCTTCTCCAGCAACTCATCCTTTTCATCATCTGACAGTTTGTCAGACAAAGCATTCTTCCCTTTCAAAGCTTTGTGCAATCCATTCTGAACCAGCAATGCGTGCATCTTCAAACGCCATAAACCGAAGTCATTGTTTCCGTCGAATTTTTCAATCTCAAATTTAGCAGTCATTCCTCGAATCTTTCACTACAACTGCGTAGATCTCCTCGAGACAAGTCCGCAGGTTCAAACGAATCTTAGATCGGACTCCGGATCGTCAAGATGTCGCGAAAACAATTTTAGCCGTCGATTTAGTCAAATCTGCCGTTGACCGTACCGCACTGACGTGTTGCTGACGTCAGCGATTGTACCGGCGCTTCTCTCTTTGGTTCTGGTCTTCTTCCAACGGGTCGGGCTGACCTGAACTAGGCCCAACCTGGATTGACTGGCTACTGGGCTTCTTCTGCAAATGGGTCAGACTTGACCCGAGACCTGACCCGCGGTGGAACCGACCCAAACCGCTGTCACAGAACTTGGGTTCTTCTTCCTCTTCACGTTCTCTGCGCTGCAACAGACTGATCCTTTTCTTCTTCTTCGGCGACAAACGATGGGACGGCGAGGCGACCTTTCGATTCTGGCCCTCTGACCGTCAAATTTCCTCCGATCACGCTAAATAGCTCTGATACGAGTTTGTTGGGAACTATGGACCATCACAAACTCCACATTGGTATGATATTGTCCACTTTGGGCCTAAGCCCTCATGGATTTGCTCTTGGACTCTACCCAAAAGGCCTCATACCAATGGAGTACTTAGTCCAACTTATATACCCATGATCTTTCCCATTTCTAGCCAATGTGGGACTTTGGTTGCATATCCCCAACAATTCTATTTCTAAGAAAAAGGGTTTTCTTCATATATTCATGTCAATTTGTTATTTGTATAACTCAATAAGAAATAGATTATTGTAAAAGAAACCCTTTCCTTTTTTGACCTAGCTCCTCTATGATCCTGTTTGGTTGCAGTTTTGATGGGGGAAGCACTTAGACCAATTGGAGTTTTCTTTGCTTCATTAGGAAAACCAAAATGCCACCCATTGTAAGGGAAAGCATAATTATCCCATGTCTAACCATTTTAATGCTTTCTCCACCTCTAGTTTCCTCTACAGACACGGGTAAAGTGAAATTCTCTACCTTTATTTAGCTACGTCCAAGTTTCTCTCGCTTTCCCTATATAGTGAATGATTATTGATCCCCACTTTTCACTTTTCTGACATCCAAATGCCCCTCTCTTTGCATGAAACTTCAAGATACTGATAGGGAAAAGGAATAAAAAAAAAAAAAAAACTGAGGTGCCTGCTTCTGTCCTGCTTTAGAATCTCGCTTATCCCCTTTGTTTACAGTTGAGAACTGCTCCCACACTTGAACTCAAAATTCTGACTAATATTTACATCATGCTAACTTTGAAATGTTGATAGAATTCCCTAATTGAAATCGACAACTTTTCAGCTTCTACCTTAAATTCTAGACTACTGAGCTGAATCCAAGAAGCCTTCATTTACTGTAGCTCTAAATCTTACATTAAGTCCCTCTACATTTGGAAACGTATCCCTCACTTTCAGAAACAACGCTTCTTGGAAAAAAAAAAAACCCCCTCTATTGTATCTTTACCAGGTATCTAGGCATCATCTTTCTTCATCAATTAATTTTGGCATTGTATGAAGTTTTCTATATTTGTCACTTTGATTTTATTTCCATGTATCTACTAGATGGATGTCAAAGGGGTGGATGTGATGTCTTCTACATCCAAGCCTTGCATAAACCAGTACAAAAAGGCCAGTCCAGTCACCAGGTGAGCCTTCATGTTCATTAATGTACATTGTGGACTATATGGCTGAGGTTGATCTGCTCATTGACTTCATATATTGTGGTACACCTAATGACTTAGACCCATCTGATTTTTGGGCTAAGACATTTCACATGTGGATCAGTCTAAGGATGACTCAGATCTTTCACAATTGCACAAGAATATCACATTGGCATATGCGACCACTTGAGTAATACAAAGTGGCAGACACCAATACAGGAGAAAGGAATATATTATTATCCCATTTTCCATGTCAGGACATTGATACAATAGATACAGCCATCCCATTTTTAACATAACGAAGGTTGAATTTTTTTTTTTATATTTTTTTTTACTTGGTAGCATGTTTGATTTATCATAGTTTTCCTCTTCTTTTTTTAATCAATGCAATGATTCTTCTTCAATAGCCCTTATCTTGGGGCAAAAAAAAGTAATAAGTTGTATGTTCAAATTAAACAGACATAATATGACAAAGAGGCATTTTAGTAGTATCATACAAGTATTTGATGAATATCCAGTTGAAATACAAATGTACTACTAGGTCTGCCCTGGGTCTTCATTCATATGCAGAAATAATTATCTAGTTAGCTCAGTTTCTTTAATCTGCTTTCTTATGGCGCCTTACAGAAAACAACAGATTTTCTCAAAGCTAGATTCAAAATCAGCCAAATCAGATCTAGTTGGAGCCTACAGTTCCATCAGTGAGTATGACACATCTTTTAGGCCACCACCTTCAAGCCCACACGACAAATTCTTGAAAGCTACTGGCTGTTGACGAGATAGAAACATTGCGGTGCATGTAATTACTGTCTGCTACAATTTGAAATGTCTGGTAACAATTTTTTGGAAAGTGGCGGGTTGTTTTTTTTCGTTCTTTTTGTAGCAGCAAAGTATATATATCAATAGTTTAAGAGGAAATAGCAGCCTGATCTTTCATTGCATTCTTTGGCCTGTGCCAACATCATGGATGTATGGAAAGAAAATATAGGTGCTTGGCAGCACTTGGGTAATTTACATGTGTGGCTTTTTTGGAAGATTTTGTTCATCAGGAATGTAGAGCTTCTGATTGTTTTGGCCACTTGTTGGCATCATGGGTCCTGCAGTTGAAGCACTGATGTACTGTCTATATGTTTTAACCCATGCGCTAATTCAACATTATTTACTGGAAAATACAGAAATGCGCTGCAACTTAATAAATTGTAAATAGATTTTCAATTACCCGAAAGATCTGATTTAAAAAATTCGAGTTTGGACAGGGATGAAGTGGGTTGGGTACTTTTAATTGACCCCAGACAGGACCTGAATCAGGGTTTACATACTTGTATGAACTGGTTTCATGGTATGAGATGTGTATGTATATCTACTCTTAGCTTGTATAAACAACTTTAGGACCTGATTGTATGCCATAATCTTTTTACCCTAAATGTGCATTTAAATTCCCACATGAAAAACCATAATGGAGACATTTAAATATAATACGTATGTCATTTGAGTATTGGGGTCCATAGGTATGTATCTGAAGCCTAAACTGGAGTTATAATTCAATGGAGTTACATTTTAAGCCTGATAGGCTGGTCAGGGTTAGGTTCACGTTTTGAACTTAAGCCATAATTGGGTGCAGGTCCAAATACCATAGAGCACAAATCTAACTATTTTAGAACTCCTCTCTCTCAGCTTTGGCTTTTGGTCTTGGGTTCTCAGTTTCTTGATTTGGGGCTTTCTTCTCTTCCCATCAGGTTGTGTCAATTTGTTCTTCATCTCATTCAGCAGTGAAAACGTGGTTTATTTGATGCTTTTTAGCATTGTGTATAGGAGTAGAATTTTATTATTTTTGTACTGATTTTGCACATGGTTCTCAAAATTAGACAATTTTTTGCTGTTGAGCTTAAAATATCCAAGCTTCCCAAATCATTCCCAACATATCATAGATCCTTGGTTGCTGATTCTTAATATGATCCGTGTGTTTATAGATTTTCTTTTTGTGTTTGAGTCCTCTCATTTTTGGTACATGTTCCAATTCATAATACGAACTATGTATTGTAGACATATTTCATTTTTCATGTTTTGTTTTTAGTTTTGATACATGTTCCAATTCATAATATGACCACTAATTTTTTAATCAGCAGTTATTTTCAATCTACAGGGTAAGGCAATAAGTCATCCTTAGGCAGTTCTAGTTCTACAGTTTTCGTTGAGTGAGGAATTCCAAAAGTGAAATTCATCTGGGTTGGCTTTGAAAATAGTTTAAATTCATTCTCTTCACTCCTACTCATACCCGAGGTTTGAGTCTTTTAGGTATGTTGCAATTTTCTAATTACTTTTGTTCTCTGATTGTTGTAGATAGTTCTTCTTTTCACTTATTTATGCCATGTATATACCAAATAGAGCTTGGAGATAGTGATGGAATCTGCATTACTTTGTAGGTTCTTTCTCTTTTTGTGTGTAACGTGGAATCAAATGGAGCACTTGCATCAATTTGCATAACTCCTCACTTGCATCAATTTGCATTACTTTGTTTTACACTATTATGCTACTAGAATCTTCAGGCAACTATCTTTCTTGTTCTTGATTAGATGTCTACTGATATCATTAGTATCACCAGTGTATGGAATCTTTCCAAATGCAACTAGTCATGGCGGAAACATAATCTTTCTTTTACTTGTTTTCTTGATTGGATTGTGTTGGGAAGTGAAAACTCTATTTATGTCAAGGTGATTGGAGTAGATCTCGCAGTGTGTGGAGTAGCGGATAGAGACAAATTACGGCTATTCATTAGGTAGGGCCTATGGAGACCATATCCTAACACAAAATCAACTGCTTCTGCTGATCTGGTGCACATGGTTGAAAAACGGGCAGTTACAAACGACAAACAATTTTTATCCAACAAGCATGTTTGGTCCACATAATGTGTGCAGCAACTTTGACCTTCAGCCTAAAGTATATTATTGGCCCACCTTATGAAATGGCCCTGATTTGGGCATATCCTTTTAGAAATATCTTCATGGGATATCCTTAACAAGGCTCTGATGTGTTAGCATCTTGGATTTTCCTCAGTAAGATTCAGAACCATTGCCATATCTCCATTCTATTACACTAGGGTTGCTGAATTTTACACTTAGTTACTCTAATTTTACACTTGCCATATCTCAACGAAATTGCAATTTTCCTTATTGGGCTGAGGCATCCGTGTAGGCAGTAGGCCAACATAAAATATGTTTTTTCATGTCTCTCTCAAATTTTTGTACTATAAACTTATCAAAAAAATTCCTAAAGGTCTTAAAGAGTTTCAAATATTAAAGAATTTAAATATCTGTTTATCAAATTTTCATAAAATATTCTCTTGTGGTGTGAATGTAAAATCATAATCGAAACTCACATCACCTGTGGTACATCCCAGCCTTTATGGCCTCTTCTCCAGTACCTTTATGCATTGCGGATTGGTTTTATTGCTCCATAAACATCTGACTTAACACAATCAATTGAGAGCCATGAAGTGGAATCATTTCTCATTACTGGGGTTGGCTTGGCTAGTTCTGTTTCTTTGCAAACATACCATATTTTCAAGTAGTAATTGAAGTACTATCTTGGATGCCTATTTCCATATTTAAGTATATTTCTGCCTCCCTACCTAGAGTAAAGAAAGAAGGCGGGAATGTAGCGAGTGGTTCCTCGTAGGTTTTGAGCATACACTATCGTGGCATGGCACCCGACACTTTTTACAATTGCACCAAAGCAATGACCCTTTATTTGTGTATTTCTCTTAAAGATATATTTTCATAAAGATCCAAGCATACAAAAGCAGCCTTAAAATTTTATTTCCAGTATTTATGACTTTGGAAATCAATTTTTGTCTTATATTATACAAACATTTGCTAATTTTGTGTTCATTTCATGTATAGGTATATGTGAACTGACTACACTGCGGTTGCTAGATTTAAGTAGGAATAAGCTCAATGACCATAGCATACCAAAATGTTTGGGCAACCTATCCTTACTTGAAGCTTGAAGAACTAAATCTATGGGATAACAAACTAAAAAGCCCGTTTAGCAACTGAACAGGTATAAAGCCAAAACCTTTCTCCTAAAGTTGACTATATTCTCAGTTTTCTTAGTTCTTAGTTCCTGACATGTCTAAATCTCTTTTATTTATTTTAACAGTATAGATTTCAGTTTTACTCATAGAAAGCTTAATGAGGTTGCTCATTTGCTAGCTATAGTTAGTTATGCTTGGGACATTGATAGGATACGGTGGGATGACTTCCCATAGTTGATTGTCTGACTTGATTTCTAGTTATAATTTGCTTTTGCTCCTTTGCTTCCATCCAACCCAAACTAGAATTTCATGTAGTTAATTCCAAACCCAAACGTGACCCAAATGAAGCCCTAGATAACTAGCCAGATTATAAATCCCTGGCTCAAGTGCATCTTGGATTGTATTAATTTGACTTGGGTCGGGTCCGCTTGACTCATGTACCCAAATTTGTGGTCTAGTTTATGTTCCAAAGGAAAATAAACATTAGAAAATCTTGTATATTTCATTTATGCTTAGGCTATACATTGTAACATTTCCCAGATCAAATTGGATATCTGAAGCCGAAGCCGAAACCCAAACACAAACCTGACCTAAATTAGGTTTCTGTTGATTGAGTGCTATCACAACTCTAGATTTAAGCGAGAACAACCTTAACCAATATGATGCCAGAATTCAGATGTGTGCGGGAAACTTTTCCTTACTTGGAAAAAGTTGAAAACCTTAAGTAATCCATTGGAACCACACTTTACTTTTTTCATTTTACAGACTACTTTTTTTTTATAAAAGAAAGACACATCATCATAAAAAAACCCAAGTTTTGAAATTATGCAATGTGAGTAAAACTACCCACATTCTGCAAATTCTGGGTACTTGAAACAGCCTGCACATCTCCTTTCTTCATATTAGTCTTTGAGGGATTCTTCCCAAGCCAAGCAAAACCATTAATTTTCAGCCCTAACTGTTACGATTTTTGTTTGTTGCTAATTTGATGGATGCACTACAACTGTCCATCAACTGATCACACACCCATACTTCATAATTTGGACCTTGAAATCTGGATCTTAGACTTGAATATGCCTTTAATTTTCAAAGACTTCATCCTGCATGTTTTGGAACTTAAAATGCACTTTTGAAAGCCTAGTTCTTCATGCATGGTTTTGAAAAATCAAGTTAAGCATCAAGGTTCTTGATTTGCATACTTCTCTCAATTTTTAGAATCATTTTAGTATGCATAAAACATATTGGCCTGGAGTTCCTGTTTTTATAAAACATTTTCTCAAAAATCTGAAGGAGCTCCTCTCAGGCCTGTGTACTCGGTCGACCGAGTCCTGCTCCCAGTCGACCGAGCAACTAGCCGTTGGCCAATATGACCGTTGGACTCGGTCGACCGGATGGTCATGGGGTCGACCGAGCCAACTAGCTGTTGGACTGTTTTTTGTTTAAAAGTCCATTTCATTCCCTTCTTTCAAATGACTTGGAGAGTAAAACCTTTGAACAATATTGAAGCCTAAAGAAGAGGAATAAGCTAGGAAAGCTAGATGCCTATTGGAAATCAAAATGTTTGAGATTTAAAAGGTATATCTTTCAAGTTATTTTTGATTTTCACTCCATTTAAAATCATGCATGTTTAATTCTTAGTAATCTCATATTTGCATGATTTCTAGCTTTATTTGAGATGTTTCGCAAACATAATATCACTTTGAAATATTAGATTGTTTTGCAAACATTCTTGTCTCAATCACATGTGTTTTTAATCTTTAAACTTCATACAACTTGTGTAGCATGTCTTTCCAAGTTGTTTGAATTCTTCATGTGATTAGCTTACAACTTTAATCATCTTTTTCTGTGCTTAGATTTTTAAATGCATCAAGCATTCATTTGAGAGCTTCCTTTTAGAAAATGATTAAAGTTAACATTCATACACTTTGAGCACACACCTTTGCTAATTGTTTGTGTATGTTTGTATCTTGATTTAAAATTTCATATCAGCCTATTTAAGAGGCAAATGTATTGAGCTTAAATTGTAAATCTCCTTGAGTGTTTGTCTAGACACTTCTTTGAGAGAAATCTTTCTATTGTTAAGGTTATTGCTTAGCCTAGAAAAGCATCTTGTATAGGTTGTTGTTTAGCCTAGAAAAACAACATTGTAGAGGTTATTGCTTAGCCTTGGAAAGCATATTGCAAAGGTTATTGCTTAGCCTTTTGAAAAGCATAAATAGTAAAAATCCAGTGGGGTGTTAGATCACAAGCCAGTAGTGGATGTAGGCATTGAGGCCGAACCACTATAAATCCTTGTGTGTTGATGTATGCTTGTGGTGATTACTTTCATTAGCTTCCGCATCTTGTTTGATAAATCATCACTTGTGACTAATTATTTTTAAAGAAATTAAAATTTGGCATAATTGGTCTCTAATTAGAAGCTCACCCTATTCACCGCCCCTCTAGGGTTAGGATTCCGGACTTTCACTAACTTGGTTGAACCCAAACAATTTTTAATCTAATTAGAAGTATTCTCCAAACTACTGAGAGAAACTTATTTTTTTCCTTTCTTCTCTTCTTCAATTGCTCCAAAGTGATCTCGTCTTCATTCCTCTTCAAAGAACAATGCTTCCTCTTCAGAAATAGTAACTTTATGAAAACCCGTTTTCTTTGAGGTGACCAGAGCTAGAGTTTAATAGATTTGACGAGATTTCTTCGGTTTTATGGAGGTAGAATGTGACCCATTGTGATGATGCAAGAATGTTGCCATCCCGATTTCGAAAACCCATTCTCGAGAGAGATTTCCAAATCCTCTAGCAAGGGTCCTTCTTTTTTTTTTTTTTTTTTTTTTTTCATATTCTAGTATTTCAACCAGCTTATAACAGAACTTCACAATTTGAGATTTGATAAATGTCATATTCTCGTGTTTTGCATGTATGGACTAGGATGTGAACTTCTAGATGGATTTGTCAAGACTTCCTATCAACCAGCCTACAGTTGCCATGTCTAGTACTGAGTTTGAGTATTGGGCAATGGCTTCTGCCACTGCTGAACTTATTTGGACAGCATTTCTTCTTCGTGATATCGGCATTCCACTTCCTAGGCCCCTTACTTTATTTTGTGATAATGTTAGTGCACTATATATGACTATCAACCCAGTCTTTCGTGCCCGGACTAAGCACATAGAGGTGGACTATCATTTTGTTCGGGAGAAGGTGGCAGTTGGAACATTAGTCACGAAATTTGTGTCATATTCCCATCAACAAGCTGACGTGTTTACTAAGCCTCTTGCTCGTGATGCATTTAGTCAATTCTGCATCAAACTAGGCCTGTGGCTTGCTCTCCATCCTAGTTCGAGGGAAGATATTGAAGACAAGTCACAGGGACCCAAAACTGATCCATTCAAGTCTGTTGCACTATCCAAGGACAGTTTCAGCAACAATTCAAAAATGAAAGAGAATAGCGTGTAGTGATCTAATCTCCTGATTTTATGTTATCATTGTAACCTCTTCAAAATATTATAAATACATGAACTTATCTCTTCAGAAGATAAGAAGAGAAAAGTCATTCAAATGCAAATCTACTGTTAACGTTCATATTATGAAGTGGGCAACTATTGGAGGCCTTTACTCCTAAACTTACGTTGTACATGGGATACATGTATAGATTAGTTATTGCTCTGACTAGCTATATAAACGGTCAAATGTACTTGAGTTTTGTAGTGAAATGAAAAAACAAAAAAAAAAAAAAGAGGAGTTTCTCTTATCTCTCTCGTGTTGCATTTTCTGTCATGCCAAAAAGTAAAAGGTTTTCTTAGCATAAGTGTTACAGAACTTAATAGCCTACAAGTCTGAGTTGCAGAACTCAACAGCCTACAAGTTTTGGTATCCGAGCCAAAGAACTTCTTGCTGCACTTGCGAAAGGAGACTTGGAACAAGAGTTTGAAGATGGCTACTATGAAAAGTTGATAAGTGTACAAAACTAGGCAATTAGGTCATCATTTCATTAGCATTTGTGGACTTAATTAGGTTTAATTGCATAGATTACACTCAATTTCATGATTTCATGCGTTTGGTGCTATTTTTAGAAACATGGTTAGAATTGATCAAAAGTGATTGAATTGCATGAATTTTTCGAAATCAAGGTTTTTCATCTCATTTATCACCCCAAAACTAGGGTTTTTTTTTTTGGCTTCATCAATATATACCTACTATTTTTGGCACCATGTGCTATTTTTGGAAAGTTTGTCATTTAGGTGCATCATTAGGCATGTAGGGTCTCATGCATGATTCATATTTAATTTCTTGCATGTAATTTATGTTAAATTTATTTCTTTTAATTTGTAGGAGAAATCAATATGGGACCAAATTGATGAAATTTGAGAAGAGAGGTCAAAGGAAAGTCAAATAAGCAAGCAAGGAAAGAGTCCAAGCATGCTTTGTCGTCCAACATGGGCCCCACACACCTCATTGCATGCCAACATAGAAGTTTCCATTTGCGCACAATTATTCTCGGATTTTTTAGGAGCAACAACTTAAAATGGCCATAACTCTCAAATTGAGTGTCGGATCGGCACAATCTAGCCACCATTGGAAATCTCTTTTAGAGTAGATATCCGTGGAGCCCAAGATTGCATAAATCAGAGCTATATTGAGGGAGATATGACATTGGGAAGTTGTCTGCTACATTTTTAGACGGGAATTGCAAGAAATCTCAATATTTGGAAAGTTTATTCCTTCTACATCGTCATACAATTTTTAGAGGTATTCTTGGGATTATACAAGGAAGGTGTGTGCATCAAGAAACCTAATAAGGCAAGGAGATCTCTCAAATTTAAAAGTCTTTCCAAAGAAAGAAGCTAGCTTGGAGCCTAAGCAAGAATCTCTACACATAAGGAAACAAGAGCCCTAAAGATGAGAGATTCTTTACTAAAAAAGGATTTGCAAAAAGCATAAAAGGGAGTCATGGGAAGGGTTGGACGTCCAATGACTCGTGTGTAGAAACTTTGGAGGCTTTCTCTCTCCATTCCATTCCACTCCCATCCACCCTTTCTCTCCCTAAGTCCCTTTCTTCTTCTTCTCTCTTCTAATTCTTTAGAAATAGATTGAGAGATCATGTTGAGAGAATGATGAAGAGAGAAGAATCTTAATTTTTTGTACTCAAAGATCAAGGAATAAAGACACTACTTGGATTGATTCTGCGTATTCTTTATGTAAATGATTTAATTTTCTATTTCTAGTTCTTTTATGTGTTTTGATTGGAGACAATATTTCACATGATTAGATCTAGGGATTTGAAAAAAAAACAAACAGATTAAAAGTCGAGAGACAACAAGTAATCACTTGCATAAATTTATCCTACTCTGAGAAGAGAGGACTGCATCATCGTCGCATTGTCAATACTTGCAGGATTGTGTAGTTTCTAGATCTTTAGTATATCTTTTCCACTTTTTTATTTTACCACCCCTTTTATTTTTATTTTAAGTTAATATTCTGATTTTTTATTTACAAATTCTAGGTTTAAAAACCCCAATTTGCATCTTTCAATGTTTAGTAGAAACTTACTATTTTTTGTTACTTGCATAATATATGATTGGAAAGTGTTTTTGTGCATACATCATATTTATAAATTGCATTAGAAAAAAGTTTTTGTTGCTGAAATCACAAGATTATCAACTGATTAGAAAGACTAAATTCGGACCTCGCATGTGAATAGTGAAAAATTCTGCACAGTTTCAGCAAAATTGACCCAACTATGTTACAAAAGTGCATGATTTAAAAACCAGGTGAACGTGAATTTTTTGGTCTGAAAAATAACAGATTTAAAGTATAATAATTGGGCTTTGAAACCCCAGAATTTCAGTCAAAACTAACCTCGGAAACCGTGTCAACCAGAGGCTCAAACAGGGGTAGTTGGTAAGCATGCGTTCAGATTTCAACAGCATAACTGGGTCAAGTAGGCATCTTTAGGAGATCATATCTTTTTCGTTCTAAGTCCGTTTTCCATTCTTCTTTTTTTTTGTAGTGTTCATGCATCATCAGAGTATTGATTCCAGCCATTAGATTTAGGTTCATATCATCTTAGATGAGTCGTACAGTCCAGAAAAATTGGGCCTGTGCAAGAGTTTCCATACTTGGAATTTTTACAGTATGTATCAGATTTTTAGAAACTTGCATAAAATTGCATTAAGACATTATAGATCATTCATATTTGCATAAAAAGTGATTTTGGTAATTAGGATCTAATTTAGAAAATTTTGTTTTGATTTATTTTATATTAAATTGGTTGTTTGATTTGTGTATTCTTTTGTAGGTTTTAGTTTAATTAGTATTATCTAGACTAGATTTCTTTATTTAGATTAGTGTTTTTATTTTTTGGAAAGTCGATGTAATTTAATTACTTTCCATTTGGGCCAGATTCAATATTTATTTAGGATAGGTTAAAGTTGGAAAGTTTCTTAAAAAGCATTGCTCCTTGTGGATCAACCTGGACTCATCAGATTATTACTACAATTGCACCCTATACTTGGGGTCCAATCAATGGTATCGGTAGTTTTGTAACCATCCTAGCGCAGCCTGCTTGCATTATGCTGCGAGGAGAGGAGGAACTTGGGCAGTCTCAGCCGTTGGAAGTTGTGAAGCCTCAACAGCAAGCTGCTTATCGTTAGCAATGGCGGCAACATCAGCAGCAGAGGAACATGAAGCAGCGTTTTTGTTTGTTAGAAGAAAGAAATAAAAGATGTTAAGTTCAAGAACTTGCAGAATTTTGGTAGCATCTCCCATTATTTTCAAAGGCGTGCAAAAAACCCCAGAGTAAAGAAAATATACTTGATTCTCAACCTCGGTAGGGCAACAGAGTGCGCCCTCAAAGGTGGTTTTGGAATCAAGGTCTCCGGTTAAGCAGGGCAACTGAATGCGCGCTAAAAACCATAAGGAGACATGCATGAGAATAGATGAATGAAATAGAGGTACACACTCAGCAAGTTTTTTTACAGCAGCCATTGACGTACAATAAACCCTCAACCGCTATGGCTCTGCCATTTCAGAACACAGCAGCTAATTTCAGGGTGGCTAGAGGCTAAAACTCCGCCATTTCAGCACTCAACGGCTAAGGTTTAGATACTTCGTCAGCGGCTAGCATCCAAGATTCAACGGTCAATTTTCGGATTCTGGAAATCCCTAACGGCTACTATCTTATTGCTTTGGTACTCAGTGGCTAAATCTAAAACTTCCCACAGGTGACGGCCATTCTTCATCAGCATTCAGTGGCTAAAACCAAATACTTTGACAGTCAACCACGAAACCCTAAACCTTCAGGAACTAGAAACTTCCCACATGTGGTCATTGTTTTGTTATCGCAGTGCTTAGCGGCTACAATTAACCTCTTAGCGGCCAACGATTCGCTGCCGAGCCTCAAAATACTCAGTGGTCACCCTTAAAAAATTGGATGGCTACTCGTCTCCTTCGCCGGCGACCATTATTCGAGTGTTTAGCCGTTGCTTGGAAGCCATTGATTGGGTCTATGTTTCGGGAAATCAAAGGGGCAAAACCCCGAAACTCTCTGTTTTCTGATTAAAAAAAAAGAGATTAAAGCTTCCTACATGAGACAGCAGAAAGCAGAATCCTTCACTGAAGCTGGGCGGCCGTTCTCATTGGCTTCGGACTAAAACCCTTTGACCACACCCCCTGTGTCACAAAATTAAAACCCTAAAAAATGGGTTTTATATTCAAAAGGAAGCAATAAAGGCCGGAATCCATGCTAGATTTGAACTTCGCATTGAATCATCATAGAGCAAACAAAGAGAAGATGAAAGAGGCATAACCTTTAGCCAAAGTAAAAAAAATGTCTCAACAGACGTTAAGAAGAAAATGCAAACATAGCAAAAGAACAAGGCTTGCATTATACAAAAAAAAAAAAAAAAAAAACACATCATCGGGAACTTACCGGTCATCGTCTCCGAAACGAAAGAGAAGAAATCGCAGAAGGAGATCAAGGAGGAAGAAGAAACCGAAAGAAAACTCTTAGGCGCAAAAGCTCTGAGAAAGATGGGGATTCTGAAGGTCTGGAATGGCAAAGTGAAAAAAGAGGCAAAAATCTCTATTGTATAAATATCCAAGAATTTCGCAAAAGGCGCCGGCTGCAGAGTTAAATGCTTAGCGATCACTCCAAAAACGGAAAGACACCCAACGGCCACTCCAGAAACGAAACGACGCCCAATGGCCATCCTGAAACCACCTCGGCGGCCAGAACCTAATGGAAACAAAGAAAACCAGGAATTGTCAGGTTAGTGAACAGTTCGAGGAGGCGCCGTTTGGATTTCCAACTGCTTTTCGAAATCCATGGAGCCTCCAAAATTCAAAAGTGACATTATCATAACGGTCTATTTGAAAATATCTTCGAACAGACTGGTCATATGCCCAATTTGGAGTTAATTTGCCTATCCAACCACCCACTCCCATCAAAATACAATCAATGCCACAAATCCTAAACTCTTTTCATTCATCACTCACAAAATCATCTTACGTTTTCATCTCCAAAGAGAAAATTTTCCAAAAAAAGTTGTTCTAAACCTCCGAGATTCTTCCTCTGGCCCTTTCCCATGATCCCCACGGAGATGTAAATACTTGATATATGCGAAAAGTAGGGCATGAGTAGCTTTCAAAACAAATTGTCTACACCTTTCCATCAAAAGTATAGATTTGTGAAGTTCCATAGGCACAAGGATTACCATGGCATGTTTCAATCATTGTACCTCGAGGGGGGCATTTGTTGGCACACAAAAAATTCATTTGTCCATTCATAACATTCCCTAGGGCAAAAATACTCTTTTTTTAATGACATTTATGCTCGTTGGAGTCTGGCCGGCCGCAACAAAAGAATTCCCCAGCAGCTATTGTCTGCAAGGCCCACCGGTCGCTCGAATCTGTAACGCACCAGCTGCTTAGTGCAATGAAGCAGCCGTTGGTCCTCGTTCGGAAGATGACCGCTAGACGTCACAAACACTGGCCGCCGAACTTCATCTCTCTCAGCTACCTGTGGCCCACGATCTCCCACGAACTGGCCAGTTGCTTCCTCTGATAGCCGCTGGACCTGCAAAAGGGGAACATTCACGTTTCCCATTGAAGACAATTTTGAAACCACCTCCACTCTTCCATGAATTCCGACAGTTATGGCTCTTCAAGGGCTATAAAATACAGACTTGCAAAGGGCAGGACAGGATCTCTGATCTAGCACAAAGAAGGCCCAGAAGCTCTGTTATTTTTAGGACTCTCTCTTCCATCTGCAAGGTGAGAGTAAGACGGCGAAGAGCACTTCTCTGGATTTGGGTGATAGCTTCAGAAGATCAGTCTTTGTTCATCTCACTAGGGAGGAAGGACATAGGTGGCCTCTATTATTTTGAAGCAGACTCCTTTGCTAATCCTTCCCTAAAAAAAATGGTGATGAATTATAAAAACTGACGATGGAAGCCATGTTGCAGACTTCTCCAATTTCATCTCCAGCGAACTCCCGAAGGCAGCCGTCCTTTCATTTCTTCGTTTCTTCTTTTAAACTGTAAATTTCCCTTGTATTTTGACCTCCTAAGCCTGACGAGGGGGTTGTATAAATATTTGTAAACAACCTGCGCTCAGAAGGTGAAGCAAAGAGAACCCATGTAAATAAAAGTAGAGACAAAGAGTCTTCACATTTTTCTGTAAAGTTTGAAGGATGAATAAAATGCTTCTTTCGGCAGACTTCCATTCCTCCTTTCTTTTTCAGGTGAAACAATATCGAATATAAAAGATCAAATATAAGTTTCAAATTCCATTCCCGACATCATTCTTGAAATGCATTTAAGTTATTAAAATGAGATGACTCGCTGGGTCTCCCCTATTTTTTACTCGGCTCTTCTTTAAAACAAGATAACTTGGGAGAGTCAATAGTCAACTCAGAGAGTTTTCCCAACCATGATTTTACTTTCCACTTGACTAAAAAAAGAGCTCATACTGAATATGGAAAGATTTATTTTTCTTTTTTGTAGTTGATTATCATTCTAATACTCCACATTCATCTTTACGAAGTACCCATATAGGGGAGATCTCATGGAAAGACAATGTAACTCAGATAATAACGGTAGTACTTATTTGAGCAAGAACTATAAAGTAAATATACTAAAATATACATACTAGGAGCTTTATAGTACATTGTGTAAAATCTATCTAACTGTAAAACGCCTTTTAAAGAAAGTACCAACATTTAAAGGAGAAGAAACCACAAGATTATCAAAGAAAAAAAAATAAGAGAGAAAAAGAGGGGGAGTGAGTATCCTTACTTTTGTGTAATGATTTGAGGCTGATGACAACTCTTTTGTATGATAAAAGCGTTGTAACCAGTGCTGTTTATGCGCAAAAGAAATATATATATATATATATCTATTACAACAAGATGAATAGTAAAAGATTGGCTTAATGACTAATGAAGAAAAAGAAGCCCTACAACTACTTTTTAGTAGTAAAGATTTACATTAGATAAATAACAAAATAGTGATCACCAAGTGACATCAGGATATGATAGGCAACAAAATGATAAAGATAAAAGGGATCCAATGGGATACAGATATCACCACCCAAAGGAAGATAAGCTCACTACCCGAGCAAGAACACCAAAGGGATACAGAAATCACCACCCAAAGGAAACTCACAAGAGATACAAAGCAAGAGAACCGCTCACCACTCTAAGGAATCCACCTAAGAGATATAGAAACGGGGAACTCGCCACCTATCGAAATCCACCGAATGATAAGAGTTAACAAGAAGAAATATCTTCTCACAAGCCAAAGGCTAAATCAAAACACACCCTCTGATTTCATTCATAGCAACGGATATATATATAGGACTTGTTGGAACATCCCTCCAACATAAGAAAAATAAACTTTAATTTTCAAAGCTAGAAATAAATGAAAACCAAGACTTTGACTACAACTAACTAGGTAGACTTCTTAAGAACTTAAAAGACACCCAAGAACTTTAAAAAGAAATTAACAAAGTCTAAACAAGCTCAAAAGACAACTTGGTGGCATGAAGTTTTGGGAACTTCGGTGTCAAACTCTCTTGGTTAGAAAAGACTCACATCACATCGCACCAAATCTTATCCTCATAGCGGTGTCCAATGGAGAATTCAACTAAACATCGCTTAGTCACTAAAGTTCTTGCCTCGTGATTCACCCAACGCACATGATAAGGACTAGCAAGGTCTTTGTCGCGACCCCGGACCGGGTCCCACGTGCGGGCAGGCCTAATCTGGGATCAGGACTAGTGATTATGTGGATGATGAATGAATGATACACAATCCTATTAATTGATTTAAGTCAAAACGTATACGAGTCCATAAGAGATGCCACTCATACACGCGATTTCCCACAGGTGTCCGCGGTGAGGATATCACATCGACATGAATATTTCTTTTAAGTGCGGAAGTGTATAGCAAATCTAATTCATACATTCATGTCCAAGATAACAAGATTAGAACATATTTAACACTAGTATCAAAATGAGCAATGATCATTAGCTATTTCCCAAACGAAAGTTAAAGTTTACAGCAATGTCATTTAATTACAATTCCCAAAAATAGAGGCCAACAAAGGCCAATATAAACAAAATAGCAAGTTTCCAAAAGAATGGTTAATCCTAACCCAAAATGTTACGTAACTCGGACACCCGAATGTCTAAACGACATCATCGGCGTGCCACTCAACTAAGCGCTGCGGTTCACAGACCGCCTCCTCAAGCTCCTCCTTGGGGAAACCGACAACAGGACCTGAGTACCAAAGCAAAGGGTCAAACATGGCGGTTTGGTAAATGGGTGAAATATATGACAATAATAAAAGTTACCTTGGAAAACATTTAAACCTGTTAAAACAATAAATCTCATAAAACAGGATGATCATTTATTCGAAACATAAATGCAATATAAAACATGTAAGGTATCCAAGGAAAATGGGAAACAAGCAATATAGCAACCACACAAAGCCGAGTCCTCTATCACCAAAGTGACATGAGCATATCGGGATGTTGACCTCAGTCACCGAAGTAAGGAGATACAACATTAGTAACATATATATATATACATAATAAATACAGGACATGACCACGGTAGCGAACCGGGCATCGGGAACCACAGTAGCAATCTGCAGCATTGGGACAAGACCACTGTAATAACCGGATAGCGAGATCCAAACTGCAGCTGGTGGGACGGGAGGGGGATCTCCAAGTCGGTGGATCAGACCAACAAGGTTATCCAAGCTTAGTGATGCCGACTCATGGGTCAAATCACATAAAACAAGGCATGTACAAAATTAACATGATGCACTTATGTAAACGGGCGGGATGGGGTGCTCGAAGGCACAAATATCATTTCAAACGGGAAGTGCATATTGGGACTAGTAAAATGTTACAGTTGCAAATTCAGTATTTTCGGAAATGATGATCATAATTCATGAAGTTCGGGACAAGTATCGAGATTCGAAATTCAATCAAAGTGAATAAAGGTCCTGTATGTCATATTCAATATAAATCGGTACTCCTTGAGTTTGGAGACATTCCGGGCTCTTTATACACCTTAGGAATTTCTTAAAGCTTCAAATGAATCTTTGTGTCATGTATTCTTTCTCAAACGGAGTCCATACATATCTCTGGTTGAACAGTCCCCATCATTCTCTAAAAGGGTGCAGCAATGATTGGGACAAAATCCTCTTCGTTTCTCTTCATTTTAGAATTTCTGTGAAATTTCGGTCAACTAGCGGTCAGCCGCCGATGGGTTCAGCGGCTAGCCGCTGGCTAACCGCGAGGTTGACTGCGGATTTATGAGAAGAAATCATGCTCTCTGGAAAAGTAACCGTGATAGCACGATTAGCCGCCAGTGGGTTCGGCGATTAGCCGCTGTCTAACCGTGAGGCTAACCGCAGGTTCTAGGCGAAGATGTGCTCTCTGGAAAGTTGACCGCAATGGTTCGGTCAGATGGCTGTTAGCCGCCGGTCACCAGGCGGCTAGCTGACGGGTGATCGCTGGCTGACCGCGAGGTGCGGAAATACCCCACTGTGTTCAGATTTCGAGTCATTTCTCCTTCAAATTGTTTCCCTTCATTCCCATTCATCTTTCTGCAATAAAATGAGCTAAACATACTCCTATAAATCGTCATTCAACACTTCTCCAATACTCCTATAAGTATTCATCCAATCAACTCTTCTTCTTTTCACTCACATTCAACCACAAGAGGAGAGAAACAATCCACAATAACAAGGAGTCATTTAAACTTTAATCAAGCAATAAATGAAAACTACCAACCACATTTCCAAAACCATTAAATGAACTAATAAGAGTCATTAATGTACATTTATTTGAAGTCAATGCAGATCAATAATAGTATGAAATATATATTGAAATCATCAATGCATTTCGTTAAAACCATTAAAAACTCAAAATATCAAATCATCCACTTGCCTCAAGTCCAAGCTAAGTAAAAAGATCTTCTAATCACCCTCTCAAGCTTAAAATCAACAATCTCTACGAAAACCCCAAACAAACCCTAAAATGGGTCAAACAAAGAAATAGGAATAGAGAGCTTCCAATAATTGAAATGGAGCTTCTCTAAGGTCACAAGAACATAAATCTAGAAGATGGAGATGATTGCTTACCTATAGGTTCTCCAAATGGGCAAGACAAGCTCAATGAGGATCTTGAAAATAGAGGTTTTCTTGAAAAATGGTATCCAGATGAAGCCTTCAAGGAGAGGAAGAGAGTGGTGATCCCCATTTTGATGTTGGTGCAAGTTTGGTGGGAGGTTGAGATGAAGAGAGCAAGAAAAAGAAGAGAAAGCAAGAAAAACCCTAGGTTGGCTCTTGTTGTGCTGGAAAATGAGAAAGGGAAAGAGACGGGTTCTCTTATAAAGGCAATGCAAATGGGCTCCACCACTATAAATCTTTGTGGGGTCAAAATCATGGCTTTCGGGACTTCAAATGAATTCGACGAAGAAGGAAGAAATGATGGTCGAAATTTCTAGTTTCGAAAAAGTATATGTTTCGCGGGTTCCGGGAATATCAAATATTGGGTACAGATTTAGTGTAAAAAGACTGTTTTGCCCTCAATGCAATGGAAGTCGGGTTTCGGGATTCGGGACATGAACGGGATCAACATGAAAGTTGTAGATATTAACAAGATTAGTAAAATGAGATAAAAATACAAATCCAAAGAATCTCGAGTAATCCCCCAAGTAAACGCAAAGTCATAAAAGGAACCCCCAAAGGGCCCCACTAATCACAAAGGCACTTAAAATTCTCCAAAGCTATAAAAAACTATTCTAAACCCAAACTAAACCAAAACACACTAAACACACTTAGAGCTAACACACGACTTAAACAACACAAATCGAGATCGCTAGAGTCGGGGTCTTACAGTCTTCAGTTGGGAGATTTAAAGAAGAAACTAGAGTTCGAGAAACATAATAACCTACACTTCCTGAGTCCATGACGAAGCTACATTCAAATCCTCGAATGATTCCATACGTCTCAAAAATTCTGGTACATTGTTTTATGACCGATTCATCGAGCCAATCCCAATCATCAACCTTCTGTTTCTTTGAGTTCAAAGTTGGACTTGATGGGACAACCTGTTGGGTGTGGTGAGCTGTTAATATTTTCAGCTCTTCCGACTCAACATCCTCTTCCGGATATTCATCATAGATAGGAGGTTTTAACCAATTAAGTTTGGGCTCCATAGTTGCTGCCATCAGGTTTTCGTAACACTCCTTGTGGTTGAAAATATTTTCAGCTTGATCTTCTTGATGGAATGCATCCAAACTATGATGTATGACAAGAGATACTCCTTCATCTGCATAAGTGATCTCATTATCCATCTCTGGTTGCTCCTCCAAAGAGTGACCATCAGAATTATGACGAGAACCATTATGATCAAATGACTCATATCGCTCAAGACGCTGCTGCAATTGTTGAGCTTGTCTCCTCAACTCTTCCAATTCAACATCACGAAGATCTCTTTCACGACGAGGAGGTGATTCAACATTTGGTCTGTAATGACGACCCGCCATGGCAGCCAAAAGTTCTGATACCAACTGATACTGGGGATATGATAGGCAACAAAAAGATAAAGATAAAAGGGATCCAATAGGATACAAATATCACCACCCAAAGGAAGATAAGCTCACCACCCGAGCAAGAACACCAAAGGGATACAAAAATCACCACCTAAAGGAAACTCACAAGAGATACATAGCAAGAGAACCGCTCACCACTCTAAGGAATCCACCTAAGAGATATAGAAACGGGGAACTCACCACCTATCGGAATCCACCGAAGGATAAGAGTTAATTACAAAAAGAAATATCTTCTCATAAGCCAAAGGCTAAATCAAAACACACCCTCTGATTTCATTCATAGCAATGGATATATATAGGACTTGTTGGAACATCCCTCCAACATAGGAAAAATAAACTTTGATTGTCAAAGCTAGAATTAAATGAAAACAAAGACTTTGACTACAACTAACTAGGTAGACTTCTTAAGAACTTAAAAGACACCTAGGAACTTTAAAAAGAAATTAACAAAGTCTAAACAAGCTTAAAAGACAACTTGGTGGCAGGAAGTTTTAGGAACTCCGGTGTCACCGAGGTGATTTGGTAATAACCCAAATTGACACTCGTCCATGTGATTCTGCAAGGAAGATTTTTATAGTTTCCTCACCATTGATTTTGGAAACTTAATATTTTGACCATTTGAGATTCAGTAAAGCTAGCCTTCACATGCCCCTTATCCATGTATAAAGAACTTTCCATCAACTTATCCACTTATAAATTTGGATTTTTCTTGTCATTGATATAGTTTTGGTGAAAGAACCGAGACATAGTGTAAATGCAAAACTTAAGATATAGTGGGAGACTTTATAATCCATGGCTTTAGAATAAGTAGTAAAAATGAAGAATATATGAGTTGCAACTTCAGTGGGAGTTTTTAGCAGAGATGCAACTTCTATGAAAACTAAAGCTTAAGAGATGGCATGAAAAGTCTTTTTTCAATATCTTGTCCTTATAATTAGTAAGGATGGAAAGATTAAGGAGGATACCGAAAATAGGATAAGAGTATGATGGTTGAAGTGGCTAGAATTGTGCTTAAAGTTTTTTTTATCGGCATATACAAACAAGATTTATCGGTTGTTAGTAATTTTCACGTGAGATATGAAACCGATCCACATGTGTAAATGGTCCACATGTGAAAAACTTTCAAATGCAAATGAGTCACATGTGAAATACGAACAAATGTTTGTCATTTTCACACCTCCTCACATGTGAATTTGAATGCATCATATGGTTGACCATCTTCACATGATCCTTAATTACTATTTCTCGCCATTTATAATAAATTTCTTAAAATATATAATGAATGAAGGCTTGAGACATGCCCCCAACTAAAAATGACCATTTTGAACAGGAAAATGGGCCTATATAATTCAAAATTATAGATTTGGACTCCTTTTTTTTTTTTTTTTTTTGCAAATATTAAAAAATCTACAAGGATCAGTTTTGAACATGAGATTGGCCCCATGGCTGTTTCAATCAATTTTAAAGAGGCTCAATGTTTCATAACATGATTTTTGGGCCCAAATGCATATATAATATTTGAAAAACCGAACTGGGTAGAAGGGACGACAAAACACTGTACAAATTCAGTAGTTACATTCGACGGTTTTCCTTTTCTTACAAATATCTTACAATCCATGTTAAGTTACAATTCAAAATTTGACCCCATAGCCATAATTGGCCCTCTCAAGAGTTTTAACAGTTAAAATAATGAAAATGGGGGGCCCAAGGATTCCCAAAATGGCCACCTTTTATTTTGGAAGTTTTTGTAAGTATCTCAATATCTAAGACGAATCAACAGTCGATATTTGGTCCCATAGGCTTAATTACCCTTTTGAAGAGGATGGGCAGTTCAGATTATGATTTTAGTGCCCACATAATTGTAAAAATTCAAAAAAGTGATTTCGCTATAAGCACTATTCACCCGCATGGATTTACTTTTCATATGCCTTGTAATAGTGTAGTGTGACTCATTTTACCACCTATTGAGGCATGAAGAATTTAAGCACAAAGTCACGCCATGTACACATCTATTTTACATACCATTTACACATCCTCTGTGTAAATCAATCCAAACAAATGTGAATATGTATAACCATTACGCATGTGAAAAGTTTACATATGTAAATGACTGCAAAGAAACGATCCTTTAAGAAAATCTTTTGCAAGACACAGATTAAATGACCTATGACTTACAAAGCATAATGTTGGCCAATTAGAAAACAAAACATGAAAAAAATGACTGTAGAGGAGAGCATAATGTTTAGATAGATATGTGGTAAAACTACAAAAGATTAAATTAGAATTGCCTCCATTCCGAAGCATTTAGAGGTAGCATTAATAAATGTTAAAGTTTGTACATGTCCAATGTGGACCAACAATATGTTAGTGAGAAAAAGTCTCCCTATGCAAGTTGATGGCCCCTCAAGAAAAAGGCGTAGGCTGAAAAGGATATGGATGAGAGTAGTAAGGATAGATTTGTAGGTGATGACACTCTTTTGGCTGGCCCCCGCTAAAAGTTCGCCGCTAAAAGTGGTTTTTCTTGTAGTGAGTATAACCTATCAAAGGAATTGGCCCAGGATAGACTAACAATTCATGTAATTGACCCTAACATTAAATACAATGAGTCTTACACCTTTTTACTTCATCCTATGTGTTTAATTTGCATACGCATAAGGTCCACTTCATTCATCTTTCTTTTAAAACAAAAACGACCAACTATATTCTTTGTTAATCAAGGGATTCAAATGTGGTACCACTAAGGAGTCAATCCTCTTTACTGAAATATTTAACACCCACCCCTTTTACTTTTAGATTTTTTTACCAAAAGAAGCCTCAAATATTTTCTTAGCTCCAAAAGCATCCCCAAATACATGTTATGCCCAAAAGCATCTTATATCATAGACTTTTTTTCTATACCAAATTGCAGGTCACTTTATCTCTTGCTAGTTTGAGACATAACTCTTGCGAGCTCGAAACCTGACTCGCTAGCTCAACACAAAACACTTGCGAGGTTAAGATTTATTATCCATAAATGTGCCCAACATTATTCGTGAGCTCGGGTTTTCTTCTTCGGTTCAAATCCACTCACCAACACATGTACCCCCAAGCATTCATTAGGCTTCTCTATCATTTTAGATTGATTTATATTTTCTATAAACTCTAATAATGTCCTCATTCTGAATATACTGTTACTACAATTAGTAGAAAATTAGCTCAAACCTATAGGAATTCAACATAACCCCACCTGAGACTTTCCAAGGGACATAATTGTCAAGTCGAGCTCAAGAATCTATCAAGTCACTAAATTCCACTGTGACTTTATTTAACTGTCAATGTACTGATTATGACTGTACTTTTATTATAATTTGTGGAGAATTTGTTCCAAAGTCTATAATGCCCTCTCTCAGAATTTGTTCCAAAGTCTATAATGCTCTCTCTCTCTCTCTCTCTCTCTCTCTCTCTCTCTCTCAAGCATGAATTGGACATTAACATGATTAAGTTGTGGTGTTAAGAATCAACTGCGATATCGAGTATCAACTCGTGATGTCGAAAAGAGACTCACAAGTTCAATAGTTAAAGTTTTCTCAAAAAGGATACACATAGGTGCATGAAGTTTGACTAACAATTCAGTGCGCGATGCGGTCAAATCTCAATATTGCAAGAGATAAAGTGAAGGGAAATTTGGTCTATAAAAATGAAGTCTATGGCATAAGACGCTTTTGGGCATTACATGAATTTGAGAATGCTTTTGGATAGAGATATTTGAGGCTTCTTTTGGTAAAAACTTCTAAATATTTTTCATATCATTTTGTTATTTCTTTCTATGCATGAGAATTTAATTCTTTATTCTTTATTCTATATTTTTTTATGGATTAAACCAAATGATCTAAAATAAGAAGGATTGAACCTTCACCCATCACCTAACTCATAATCTCCTATATATTAGTCTCATAGCTATTTTTCATGAGTGGTGATCAAATTTTCTGAATATTTCCATGAGAAAACCCCTCTTTCCCTAGATCTGAAAAGACAAACAACATACAGAATTATAAACTCTTATTTTGAAGCTAGGATTTCTTGAAGCGGTAGGGCTTTTCGTTGAAGAGAAAATTTTTAGAACTTCTAAAGAGATGGAAACAAAATTTGAAACTCGTAGGTGACTTGGGTCGATTTGAGTTGCACTTACTCGACCACCTCAACTCAACTCAAGGGCCGGGGAATGAGTTGCACCTAGAAGCTATTTTTTAATTCCTTTCAAACCTTGTCATAAAAACATCACAATAATGTTTAATTATTACCCGCATTATGGATGGAAACTATTCCTTATTCTATTAATAAGATAACATCATATTTGGATTTAAAATAGGTCATGAACAAGCAATTTTTGGAACAATAGATTTTCATAGATACAAGAGTTCTTAATATGAAAATGTAATTACAATCATTGGAGATCAAATGAAAGCTTACCTTGTATGGTTATGGTCTAAGCCCCGATAAGTCCTTCTCTGCGAAGATAGATCTAAACTTAGATTACTTGTTTGGCAAATCTTATGTATCTGAAATAGATCTACATGAAACTGATCTATTTCAAATGTCCATGCTTGAAGTAGATGTTTTAGCAATAGTCTTGTTTGGTAACATACAAAAACTAATTGAAATAGACTTTTTTAAATCAATCGTTGAAATTCTTCGCAAATTTCTTAAGATCCACTAGGAATGAAGCTTTGAGATTTGACCCATAGCAGCTTTTAGCCTTCCAAAGAGATCTAACGGTTCTAATCTTATGTTTGTGGCCCATAAAGTAAAAATATATATCAAATTAATCACTTTTTTTCCAAATATCTTGATATTGGTGATCATCCAACGGTTGGAATTTTGGCCCATAGCCGTGTTTGGCCATCTAAACAATTCCAATGGTTTGGATCGTGATTTACTGTCCTAGAAGCTTTAAGAAAAAGAGAGAAGAAGCGAACTACCTATGGGCCTATTCAAAACCTTTCATTGAACACATGGTACATCAATGGTTGACAATGTTTTTGAAAATTTCTTAAGATCCATGACGAATCAAGCTTTGAAAATTGTCCTCATAGCAGGTTTTAGCCTTCCAAAGAGATGTGATGGTTCTGATCTCGTGTTTCGGGCCCACAAAGTCGAAAAAATAATATCAAATTAATCACTTTTTTTTAAATACCTCGAGATTGGTGATCATCCAACGGCTGAAATTTGGGCTCATAGCCATGTTTGACCCTCTGAACAATTCCAATGGTTCAGATCATGATTTACCATCACAAAATTTCAAAAAGAAAAAAAAAAGAAGGAAAAACGAATTGCCCCAGATGGATGCCCAAAACTTTGTTCATATCTGCCCCTTTCTACTTCAGATCTCACTGTTTGTTTCAAATCTTCCCCTTTTCCTGCAGATTTGAATAGGAGGCAATATGTCTATATGCCATAGACATGGAGATATGGGTTACCAAACACTCTAAAAACTGTTTCAACTAGTAGTTTTAACACAATAAGAGGCAATAAATAGATTTGTCAAAAGAAACCTAAATGTTGGAGTCTCCTATCACCTTAAGTATGTGTAGGGACATTAGGTACTTAGAACTAGTTAATCGTGGGGACCTGGAATTTATAGCCTATAGTTCTTAGTGGCTTTAAAATGGGCAAAGTATGTGAATAGTTTGGTGATGGACTCTGACCGAGTGAGTCATGACTCTTTAAGGATGTTCCAACGTTATATTGTTAAGGGGCGTTTGGTCGGAAGTCCTTAAAAGTATGACTTTGTTGCAAACAGTCTACAAAAAAAATTCATGTAGCTAAAGGTCCTCTATCACATTCTCATAACTGATAGTCTAATTTACCCTTTCTTTAAATCATATCTTATGATTGGTGGGATATCCCATCAATAATGGTCAACTACCATTTAATTGGCCACCATCAATGGAATCTCATTACTGAGATTTTCAAATAAATTCTAAAAACACATAAATAAATTTAAAAAAACGTAATAATTTCAAAAAACGTAATAAATCTAAAAAAAAAAGCAATAAATCTCAAAATAATGCAGATAAGTTTAAAAAAGCAAATAAATTTCAAAAAACATAAATAAATTTTAAAAGATGAAAATTAATTTCGAAAGATCCAAATAAATTTCAAAAAAATATAAATAAATTTCAAAAGACTCAAATAAATCTCAAAAGACGTAAATAAAATTAAAAAACACAAATAAATTTGAAAAAAAGAAAATACATTTTTCAAAAGTAAGATAACCCAATTTTCCAAATTAGCAAAAAATATGGTAAAAACTCAAGTATTTTTTGTCAAAAACTCAGTTAATTTATTTTAAAAAATACAAATAAATTTCAAAAGACACAAATAAAATTCAAAAACACAAACAGATCTAAGAAAAATACAAATAAATTTTCCAAAAATACAGAAATATTCGTTCAAAAACTCAATTAAAAAATTTAAAATAGAGATAAATTTGTCAGAAACTCACCTATATTTTTTAGAAACTCAGATAGATTTGTTTAGAACTCAAATAATTTTTTTCAGAACTTCGTTAAATAGCAAAAACTCAGATAGATTTGTCTAGAACTCAGATAAATTTATTTCAGAAGTTTGATAAATATGCGCAAAACTCAAATAAATTTGACAAAAAATAAAAAATGAAAGTCCGGGGATCCGAACCCTAGAGGGGGGGGTGAATAGGGTGAGCTTCATTTATGACCAATTTTAACCAATTTTAACTTCTTTAAAACAAACTAGTCACAAGTGGTGATTACAAATAAAATGCGGAAGCTTAATAAAAACAATCACCACAAAGCAAGCACCAACACACAAGGATTTATAGTGGTTCGGCCTCAATGCCTACATCCACTACCGGCTTGTGATCCAACACCCCACCGGATTTCCACTATTTATGCTTTTCAATAGGCTAAGCAATAACCTTTACATTATGCTTTCCAAGGCTTAGCAATAACCTCTACAATGATGTTTTTCAAGGCTTAACATCAACCTATACATTATGCTTTTATAGGCTAAGCAATAACCTCTTCAACCACAATGTTGGTTATCTCTCTAAGTAGTGTCTAACATACACTTGATGGAGATACAATGATAGCTCAATACAATGCCTCTTAATTAGGCGGATATAAAAGTAAAAATCTAATATACACACACACTGTGAATGCAAAGATGAAAGCACATGATGTGTGTGTGTGATGTCCTCAATCATTTTGAAAATGAAAGTTCATAAATGTAAGCCTAAGGCTTTTGAAAGTTTTAACTCATAAAAACATTTATGATTGAGGTAGTAATGCTAATCACATGTTTAAAAACAACTTGTAAAAGATTCAACAATCTAGTTCAAGCAAGTTGTGAAAGTTTAAGAACAAAACATGTAATGCATAAGGATTTCAATCAATTTAACAATGTAGCTTAATATATGTTTGCTTTAAAGCATTAGAAAGTGTAAAGCACAAAAAATAGATTTGATTGAAATCAAGGGACAAATTTCATGTACTTAAAATACAACTTGAAAAAGATATACCTATCAAAGCTAAGCAAGTTGTGAAACTTTAAAACAAAGTACATGTGAAGTTGTTGAATCCAAAACATAAGATATATTTTGAAAGTGATTTTCTTATGATGAAAAACAACAACCAAAGATTCAACCAAGTATATGAATCATGTTACATATAATTTCAAAGAATCTTTCATTAACATGATCTACTTAGATTTACCAAATAAAGTACTACTTGGATTGAATCAAATGGTGATGCATCCAAAACAATAAATCAATTCAAAACATGAAACATGTTAAGGACACAACAAATCATAGTTTATCATGCTCGAGAAGATTTACCAATAATTAAAGCTAAACATGAAAACATATGATTTGTGAAGTTGTTAAATCCAAAACATAAGATAGATTTGAAAGTGATTTTCTTATGATGGATAACAACAACCAAATATTCAACCAAGTATATGGATCATGTTACATATAATTTCAAAGATTTTTCCATTAACATGATCTACTTAGATTTACCAATTCAAGTACTACTTGGATTGAATCTCAAAGTGTTGCATCCAAAACAATAGATCAATTCGAAACATAAAACATGTTAAGGATACAACCAATCATAGTTTATCATGCTAGATAAGATTTACCAATAAATAAAACAAAGCATGAAAACATATGATTAGGAAAAGTAAAGCTTACTTAATGATTTAACTCCATGAAACCAAGCTTTAGCTTTCCAAATGTCCCTTAGCCTTCCTTAGCTCATTCCCCTTTGTTTGGCCTCAAAACATCTCAAGAAGGGCCTCTTTGTTCCTCCTTTTTCTCATGGGAATGAACCTCTTTTTATACCAAAAAATGCCCAACGGCTAGTCCCCGGTCGACCGCGTACACTGCCCGGTCGACCGCGTACACAACGGTCATAAATATAGCCGTTTGAAAAACAGCTTTTAGCGGGGGCCAGTGACCGCCGGTAAAAGTGGTTTTGGCCGCCGGTAAAAGTCCTGTTTTCCCAAAAATGTGTTTTTTAAAGTAATTTCTTGTGGGGACTTTTGGGCTATCAAATCAAGCTTGGAATCATGATTTTAATTCAATCTAAGTTCTTTTTAAAAATCATGAAACATACAAACACCAAAAAATGATTTGAAACTTTTAAAAACCATTGGCTAGCTTGATTTATAAAACTTCTTTTCAAATTAAAATGCATCCAATCAAAACATGCATGAAACATATGATTTATAAGATTTAAAACAATGCATGAGTAAATTAAAATTTCAAGATTTTCTAAATCAATGCATGTGTGAAAATTCGAATGATGATTAAAATGATAATGCATCCATCAAATTGCAATACACAAAATTCCTAACAAAAAATTCAGATAAATTTGACAGAGCCAGTAAATCGTGCAGGTCCAAAACACCACTCTCCCTAAAAGAGGAAAACCAAGAAATCAAAACCAATGTAATCAAAGGCGGACCGATTGAGAAGAGATGCCGATTTCGCCCAAAAGAAGAGGATCACAGCGAACCGAAGGAGCAGATTTGCAGCAAGCGTGATCAAGCTGTATCCAGCCCATTCAAAGAAGGTCCATAGGGTGCTTGAAACCATGAAAAGATAAATCCCGACATCTTGACGTTTCCACAGAAGAACATCAGCAACTACTACAATGGAGATTTGAAAGAATTAGTTGAGGCGAGTATTAGATCCGAAACAAAGAGATGGAGATGCTAGTAACGGATCGAAGAAGTATTAAATCATCTATTTGATTGTTAGAGCCTTTCGACTTAGTTGAAGTTGGTCGGGAAATAA
>QPKB01000003.1:35167580-35293985 GCA_003546025.1 Camphora micrantha | reverse complement strand
TCACACTACCATCATACATCTTAATTTTGATTGCACATATCCCAACAACCTTACAGGCTGCATTATTTCCCATAAGCACTTTACCACCATCAATAGATTGATAATTAGTAAACCAATCTATGTATGGACACATATGATAGGAACATCCCGAATCAAGAATTCACTTAGTAGCTGAGCTACCAACAGTAATCGAAAGAACTTCTGCACCATCAGAATTATTCTCTGCAACTTCGGTTGCAACTCCGGCAATTTCTCCAGAATTAGTTTTCTCCTTTCCTTTACGCTCTGGACAATCTTTTCTAAAGTGCCCTTCCTTGTGACATTTGAAGCACATTAAATTTCTAGTTTTTGATTTGGACCTAGATCAGCCTCTTCTATTCTGCTCTTTCTTCTCTGTTCTGCCGCGCGCTACCAAATCCTCACTAGAACTTTTAGTGTTTTCTGTGACAACCTTTTTCTTCAACTCCTTAGAGTTTAAGGCTGACTCAAAGTCTTCTTTAGAAAGAGTTTCTCTACCATACATCATGGTATCAACAAAGTTCTCATACGAGGGTGGCAAAGAGCATAGCAACATGATGGCTTGGTCCTCATCATCAATTTGAACATCAATGTTTTCAAGATTCATAACAGTTTTCATAGTAAAAGAATCAAGGTGGGTTCGAACAGACGTATCAACCTGCATTTGTAAGGTGAACAATCGCTTTTTCAGGTACAAGCGATTCGTGAGAGACTTCGTGATGTACAAGTTCTCCAACTTCTGCCATATGCCAGCAGCAGTTTTATCCTGGTTAACCTTTCGCAGTACACGATCGCTCAGAAACAACAGGATCTGACCGTACGCCTTCTCCAGCAGCTCGTCCTTTTCATCACCTGACAGTTTGTCAGACAAAGAATTCTTCCCTTTCAAAGCTTTCTGCAATCCATTCTGAACCAGCAAAGCGTGCATCTTCAAATGCCACAGACCGAAGTCATTATTTCCGTGAATTTTTCAATCTCAAATTTAGCATCCATTCCATGAATCTTTCACTACAACTGTGTAGATCTCCTCGAGACGAGTCCGCAAGTTCAAACGAATCTCAAATCGGACTCCGGATCGTCAAGATATTGCGAAAACAATTTTAGCCATCGATTTAGTCAAATTTGTCGTTGACCGGACCGCGCTGACGTGTTGCTGACGTCAGCGATTGTACCAGCGCTTCTCTCTTTGGTTCTGGGCTTCTTCCAACGGGTCGGGCTGACCTGAACTAGGCCCAACCTGGACTGACTGGCTACTGGGCTTCTTCTGCAAACGGGTCAGACTTGACCCGACCTGACCCGCAGTGGAACCGACCCAAACCGCTGTCACAGAACTTGGGTTCTTCTTCCTCTTCCTCTTCACGTTCTCTGCGCTGCAACAGACTGATCCTCTTCTTCTTCTTTGGCGACGAACGTTGGGACGGCGAGGCGACCTTTCGATTCCGACGACACGCAGCGGCGGCGACAACTCCGGCGGTTTTTTCACGGCGAGTGGGGACCCAACGAAAAACAGAAAAAAAACCCCCAAATCGCAGAACCTCCCAAACTGATCTCGCCCTTCCTTCCTTTTTCTCTCTATTCAGCACCGGCGACGAGAGACTCCGGCAGTTTTCAACAAGTATTTGGATCGTCTTCGCTCTCTGTTCAGCACCAGCGATGAGAACACTGACCCGTCCGATTTCTTTCTTTGAAATCCAAGTCTCTGATCTGACGTCCACCCTTCTCCGATGAAACCCCTCTGAGATCTGATCCGTCGAATTTCCTCCGATCACGCCAAATAGCTCTGATACCAGTTTGTTAGGAATTATGGACCATCACAAACTCCACATTGGTATGATATTGTCCACTTTGGGCCTAAGCCCTCATGGATGTGCTCTTGGACTCTACCCAAAAGGCCTCATACCAATGGAGTACTTAGTCCAACTTATATACCCATGATCTTTCCCATTTCTAGCTGATGTGGGACTTTGGTTGCACATCCCCAACAATTCTATTTCTAAGAAAAAAGGGTTTTCTTCATATATTCATGTCAATTTGTTATTTGTATAACTCAATAAGAAATAGATTATTGTAAAAGAAACCCTCTCCTTTTTTGACCTAGCTCCTCTATGATCCTGTTTGGTTGCAGTTTTGATGGGGGAAGCACTTAGACCAATTGGAGTTTTCTTTGCTTCATTAGGAAAACCAAAATGCCACCCATTGTAAGGGAAAGCATAATTATTGTTGGCCTAGTGGGTCCAGACCAATTGGGTTCAGGGTCATGGGTATTTTGGTAATTGTACCATGACTTTCTTATTGACTAAGACAGGGTTTCTTGAGGGATAAGAAAGAGAGCATTATATATATGATGTAATGTGTAACCTATGAGATACACTGTATCAGAACATATCATACAGAGAGTGAATCCAAAGTAGAGTCGAGTTTCTTTCCCTTGGACGTAGGCATGATTGCCGAACCACGTAATTCTCTTGTGTGTGATTGCTTGTTCTTGTGTGGTTAATTGTTTGCTTGATCGCACCGATTCACGTTTCCGCATTCACGCGCACAACAAGTGGTATCAGAGCCTAGGGTTTTCTAGGATTGGATTGTGCTGTGTTGCGAATACTGCACGTAGTCTTCGTTGCAGATCAGAGATTGTTTTAGATCTCGCATGGGCCACACGATCAGTGCAGCGAAGACCAGAGAACATGATTAATCTTCCTGTTGCATCGCTGCGCACAGGGAGGGGTGGTTTCGAATTTTTTCGGACCAGATTTCAGAAGATCTGGACTGCTGCCGTCGTCGGAGAAGACGAAGAAGACAGAGGCTTTTGGGTTCTCTATCACAGGATTTTCTCCGGATTTAGTTGCACAACCATCGCTGCGCACAGAAGAAGAGGGCTGCCTGTTTTCTTAATTTGCTGCAGAGCTTGTCGCCGCCGGAATTGGACCGGAGGAACATCGCCACCAGACCCACATCGACACCGGACTTCCTACGAGTCGCCGGAGAAGGATCGCTAGGACCGGAGCGGAAGAAGGCAGCAGCGCAGGCGCTGGGTCTGTTGCAGAACCCAGTCCTGTTTGAAGAAGAAGACCCTTGTTACGTCTGTTGCGGGTCAGTTTAAGTCAGGTCAGTTTTGACCTGACCCATTTCGTGAAGCCCAGTTAACACCCAAGACCAGGTTAGGTTTGTTTTGGGTTAGTTCGACCTGACTTGCGAAGCAGGAAGACCATTCTAGCAGTTGTTGACATCATCGCCACGTCAGCAAACAGTACGGTCAGTAGGGGTTTGATCGAGATCGACGACTGAAACTTGTTTTGTTGATATCTTGATCATCCGAGGTCAGATCGGAGATCTGTTTGCGCCTACAGACTCGTTGCGAGCAGATCTACATAACTATGGAAGAAGATTGGCAGTTTGACAGTCAATAGGAAAGTTTGACCAGTCGGAGCACAGAAAATAATTTTTGCGATATCGGAGTCATTCAAAGTAGGATTTTAGATACGTTTCTTCCAGCGTGCTCGTGGTGACGAGATCTACAGCTTGGTGTAGAAATTAAGGTTAGTGAAAGTTGTTTGTTTTTCTTGATTGTTCAATTAAGATGGAGAACAACACTGTGAACACTACCATGATCAAACTCAACTATACGAATTAGTTGATTTGGAAACCTAAGATGGAGGATATAGTCTATTGCAAAGACTTCTATGATCCCATTGAGGGGGATAGTGCCAGACCAAAAGAGATGCCTGATCCAAATTGGAAAAAGATGCATAGAAAGACCATTGGTCACATCAAACAATGGGTGGATAATAGCATATTTCATCACGTGTCTAATGAAACCAATGCGGATACTCTTTGGAAGAAGTTAGAAGAAAGATATGAAAAGAAAACTGCAGTGAACAAAACTTTTCTGATTAGAAAGCTTGTGAACATGAAATTCAAGGAGGGTGGTAAAATTGAAGATCATATAAATGATTTCCAATGCATTGTGAATGAGCTGGCTACAATGAAGATGGTCCTTGTGTTAGGAATTTTGTGTATTGCAATTTGATGGATGCATTATCATTTAAGCATCATTCGAATTTTCACACATGCATTGATTTAGAAAAACTTGAAATCTTGATTTACTCATGCATTGTTTTAAATCTTGTAAATCATATGTTTTATGCATGATTTGTTTTTAATCTTGGATGCATTTAATTTGGAAAAGAAGTTTTATAAATCAAGCTAGCCAATGGTTTTAAGATGTTTCAAATCCTTTTTGGCTTTGTATGTTTTCATGATTTTAAAAGCACTTAGATTGAATTAAAATCATGTTTCCAAGCTTGGTTTAATGGCCCAAAAAGTTCCCTCAAGAAAAACTTTTAAGAATACAATTTTTGGAGGAATTTGGTCCCAGGCCCGGGTCGACCGCGCAGTGTGGCCGGTCGACCGGCCCATGGACCCGGTCGACCGGCCACACTGTGCGGTCGACCGGACAAAGAGCCGTTGGGCTTCTTTTCAAACGGTCAGATTTTTGACCGTTGAGCCCGGGTCGACCGCCCAGTGTACCAGGTCGACCGGGGACACGTGAAAAGTCAGTTTTTGACTATAAAATGAGGTTCATTCCCTTTGAAAAAGTGAGGATCAAGGTTGATCAATTGAGTCTTCTTGGAGGTGTTTGGAGACAAGAAAAAGGGGATGAACTAAGAGAGATCAAGGGGTCATTAGTAAAGCTAAAGCTTGGATTAATGAAGTTAAATCTCTAAGTAAGCTTTACTTTTATTTATCATGTGTTTCATGCTTTGTTTAAATTATTGGTAAATTAATTTTAGCATGTTAACTATGATGTGTTGAATCCATCACTTCTCTAAATCTTTGATTTAAGTTGGATTGGATTCTTCACCCTTGATTTCAAACCAAGTTTGTTTTAAAACTTTATAAAACATGTTTTGTCAAATCTTTTAATTTCTTTTATAACATGTTTCATTTACTTGGTTGAATCACGTTGTTGTTTTCATTCATTTGAACTTTAGTTAAACTCTTGTTTTGAAAACAACATAGCACATGCATTACATGTTTAGTGTTAATTAGTTTCATACAACTTGTGAGCTTTTGATTTTCATATCATCGACAAGTTGTATTTTATACATGTGATTTGCATTTCACTTCAATCAAATCTTTGTGTGCTTTCAATTTTAAAATGCATTAAGCATACTTTAATTGAGCTTTCATTTTAAACTTGATTGAAGTTTTCACACACACACTTCATGTGCATTCATCTTAGCATTTCATAGAGTGTTGTGTGAGTTGAATTAAACTTTCATATCCGCCTAATTAAGAGGCATTGTAATTGAGCTTATTGTATTCTCTTAGAGTGTTTTGTAAAGACACTACCTTGAGAGAAAATCTCTTATTTGTAAAGGTTATTGCTTAGCCTAAGAAAAGCATTGTGTAAAGGTTATTGCTTAGCCTAGAAAAGCATCTTGTATAGGTTGTTGTTTAGCCTAGAAAAACAACATTGTTAGGTTATTGCTTATCCTTGGAAAGCATATTGTAGAGGTTATTGCTTAGCCTTTTCAAAAGCATAAATAGTGAAAATCCGGTGGGGTGTTGAGACACAAGCCGGTAGTGGATGTAGGCATTGAGGCCGAACCACTATAAATCTTTGTGTAGTGGTGTTTGTTTTGTGGTGATTATTTTGTTTAAGCTTCCGCATATTATTTGTTAATCATCACATGTGACTAGTTGATTGTTAAGAAATTAAAATTGGCCATAATTAGTCATTAAGTGTAGATCACCCTATTCACCCCCCCTCTAGGGTTAGGATCCCGGACTTTCACCTTGATGATGAGATGCAAGCTTTACTTCTTCTAAGCTCTCTACCAGATACATGGGAAACATTAGTTGTTTTCGTGAGCAACTCTACTCCAGATGGTGTGTTATCAATGAGTTAGGTTACTAGTAGCTTGTTGAATGAAGAAACAAGGAGAAAAACTACAGGGACGACGGATAATGCACAGGCCTTTGTTACTGAGAAAAGGGGTAGGAGTAAGAGTAGAGGACCAAAGGGAGGTCGTGGCAAGTCTAGAGGTGGATCACAGACTAAGAAAAAGTCTAGAAAATGCTTTCAATGTGGCAAGGAGGGTCACATTAAGAAAAATTGCTTTGCCTTGAAGGAAAAGAAAGAATCCAACAATGAGCAGAAGAATCACACTAACACTACAACTACTTTGGATAATGAAGTAGTGGTACTGGCTAGTGAAGATGAAGAGTGTTTGAATGTTGCAGATGATCATGTTGAGTGGGTTGTTGACACAGCGACATCCTACCATGCTACTCCTTGTAAGGAGATGTTCACGATGTACAAAGCAGGGGACTTTGGCACTGTGAAGATGGGCAACACAAGTCATTCGAATATTGTTGGGATCGGTGATGTCTGCATTCAAACCGATATTGGTTGCACAATGACGCTGAAAGATGTGCGACATATTCCTGATCTGTGGTTGAATCTGATTTCCGGAACTTCATTGGACCGTGCAGGTTATGAGAGTTACTTTGGAAATGGCAGGTGGAAACTCACTAAAGGGTCTCTTATTGTTGCGAGAGGGAAGGCGTGTAATATGCTATATAAGACACATGTGAAGCTATGCAAAGGTGTGTTGAATGCTATTGAAGACAGATCCTCTCCAAATCTATGGCACAAGAGACTGGGACATATGAGTGAGAAAGAACTGCAGATATTGACAAAGAAAGATCGAATTCATTACTCCAAAGGTACATCCCTTGACCCTTGTGATCATTGCTTGTTTGGTAAACAATACAGGGTATCTTTCTCTAAAACATTAACGATAAAATCTAATGTGTTAGATTTGGTATATTCTGATGTTTGTGGTCCAATGGAGGTGGAGTCATTGGGTGGCAATAAGTTTTTTGTCACATTTATTGATGATGAAACTAGGAAAGTCTGGATTTATGCGTTGAAATCGAAGGATCAGGTGTTTCAGGTATTTTAACAGTTTCATGTCATGGTTGAAAGATAAACAGGAAAGCTCTTGAAATGTCTCCGCACAGATAATGGTGGAGAGTACACATCCAACCAGTTTAAAGGCTATTGCTAGAAGCATGGTATTCGACATGAAAGAACAGTTTCTGGTACTCCACAGCACAATGGTGTGGCAGAGAGAATGAACCGCACTATTCTTGAAAGGATGAGATGCATGATTAGAGTGGCACAGCTACCCAAGCCATTTTGGGGTGAAGCTGTCCTGACTGCCGTTTACTTGATTAACAGGTCTCCCTCAGTTCCTTTGGATTTTGACCTTCCAGAGAGAAAATGGATAGGTAAAGATGTTTCTTATTCTCATTTGAAGGTGTTTGGATGCAAGGCTTTTGCACATGTACCAAAGGAGCAACGTTCAAAACTGGATGATAAGGCAGTGTGTTGCATTTTCCTTGGCTATGGTGGAGCTGAGTTTGGTTACAGGTTATGGGATCCAGAGAAGAGAAAAATTATCAGAAGTAGGGATGTGGTGTTTCATGAAGATTAGTTCTTTGGAGATATTGAGAAGACTGAAAAGTCTAAAGAAGTTGTTGATGGTGTGGTTGATCTCACACCTACTCCTTCTCCTGTGCAGACTACAGGTGGAGAAGGTGGACAAAACGATCGGGATCGTGATGAGGTGCAAGGGTTGCCAGATGAATAGGGTGTTGAGCAGGGGGAGTAGTCTCCTCAGTCAGAAACCATAGAACCTCAGGTTAGGAGGTCTACTCGAGAGCGTCAACCATCAACAAGATATCCTGCAGCAGATTATATTTTGCTTACTGATGAGGGGGAGCCAGAGAGTTACTCAGAAGCAAAAACTCATGCAGATAAAGATGAATGGATGAAGGCTATGCAGGATGAGATGAGTTCTTCGAAAAAGAACAATACTTATGAGCTGGTGGAACTTCCAAAAGGTAAGAAGGTTTTAAAGAACAAATGGGTGTTCAAACTGAAGAGAGATGACAGTGGAAAACTGATAAAGCACAAAGCACGGCTAGTGGTTAAAGGCTTTGCGTAGACGAAGGGTATTGACTTCGATGAAATCTTCTCTCCAGTTGTGAAGATGACTTCTATCAGAGTTGTCTTGGGTTTAGTTGCCAGCATGGACCTTGAACTTGAACAGATGGATGTGAAGACTGCATTTCTTCACGGTGATCTGAAAGAAGAGATCTACATGACTCAGCCGGAGGGGTTTGAGGCAGAAGGAAAAGAACAGTTGGTTTGCAGGTTAAAGAAGAGTCTCTACGGGCTGAAGCAAGCACCGAGACAGTGGTACACGAAGTTTGATTCATTTATGGTGAGTCATGGGTACCAGAGGACAGCTGTAGATCACTGTGTTTATATTCGTAAATTTGGTAACGGCAAATTTATCATCCTTCTTTTATATGTAGATGATATGTTGATAGTTGGACATGATAATAAGATGATTGACAGGTTGAAAAGGGACATGTCAAACACTTTTGACATGAAAGACTTGGGTCCCGCACGACAAATTTTGGGAATGCAAATACGTCGTGACAGGAATGCCAAGAAGCTGTGGTTGTCAAAGGAGAAATATGTTGAACGAGTGCTAGCAAAGTTCAACATGAAAGATGCTAAGCCAGTTAGCATGCCTTTAGCCAGTCACTTCAAGCTCAGTAAGAGACTATGTCCTACTACAGATGAAGAAAAGGAATGGATGATGTCTGTTCCATACTCCTTAGCAGTTGGGAGTCTTATGTGTGCCATGGTGTGTATACGGCCAGACATTGCTCATGCAGTGGGTTTAGTGAGTAGATTTCTTTCTAACTCTTGGAAAGAGCATTCAGAAGCAGTGAAGAGGATCTTCAGATATTTGAGAGGAACATCAGATTTTTGCTTGTGTTTCAGAGGCTCAAAACTAGTACTTGAAGGCTTTACAAATGCTGATTTTGCAGGCAATCTTGAACGTCCGTTGTCTACTTCTGCGTACTTATTTACTTTTGCAGGGGGAGCTATTTCCTAGCAGTCTAAGTTGCAGAAGTGTACAACATTGTCTACAACCGAAGTAGAATACATAGCTACTAATGAAGTAGGGAAGGAGATGATTTGGTTGAAGAAATCTTTTTGAGAACTGGGTTTGAAGCAAGAAGAGTATGTAGTATACTGTGATAATCAGAGTGCTATGGATCTTAGCAAGAACGCTACATACCATGCCCGCACGAAGCATGTTGATGTGAGATACCATTGGATTTGTGAGGTCATCGAAAAGAATCTCATGAAGCTAGAGAAGACTCATATTGACAAGAATCCCTCGGACATGATGACTAAGGTCGTGTCTAAGGGAAAGCTGGAGCTGTGTTCAGAGTTAGAAGGACTAGACTCCTAGAAAGGGGGTTCAGAGGCGTCTTCCCCATGGTCTGGAGGGGGAGATTGTTGGCATAGTGGGTCCAGACCAATTGGGTTCAGGGTCATGGGTATTTTGGTAATTGTACCAGGACTTTCTTATTGACTAAGACAGGGTTTCTTGAGGGATAAGAAAGAGAGCATTATAAATATGATGTAATGTGTAGCCCATGAGATACACTGTATCAGAACATATTATACAAAGAGTGAATCCAAAGGAGAGTCAGGTTTCTTTCCCGTGGACGTAGGCAAGATTGCCGAATCACGTAATTCTCTTGTGTGTGATTGCTTGTTCTTGTGTGGTTAATTGTTTGCTCGATCACACTGATTCACGTTTCCGCATTCACGCGCACAACAATTATCCCATGTCTAACCATTTTAATGCTTTCTCCACCTCAAGTTTCCTCTACAGACACAGGTAAAGTGGAATTCTCTACCTTTATTTAGCTACGTCCAAGTTTCTCTTTCTTTCCCTATATAGTGAATGATTATTGATCCCCACTTTTCACTTTTCTGACATCCAAATGCCCCTCTCTTTGCATGAAACTTCAAGATACTGATAGGGAAAAGGAATAAAAAAAAAAAAAAAACTGAGGTGCCTGCTTCTGTCCTGCTTTAGAATCTCGCTTATCCCCTTTGTTTACAGTTGAGAATTGCTCCCACACTTGAACTCAAAATTTTGACTAATATTTACATCATGCTAACTTTGAAATGTTGATAGAATTCCCTGATTGAAATCGACAACTTTTCAGCTTCTACCTTAAATTCTAGACTACTGAGCTGAATCCAAGAAGCCTTCATTTACTGTAGCTCTAAATCTTACATTAACTCCCTCTACATTTGGAAACGTATCCCTCACTTTCATAAACAACGCTTATTGGAAAAAAAAAAACCCTCGATTGTATCTTTACCAGGTATCTAGGCATCATCTTTCTTCATCAATTAATTTTGGCATTGTATGAAGTTTGCTATATTTATCACTTTGATTTTATTTCCATGTATCTATTGGATGGATGTCAAAGGGGTGGATGTGATGTCTTCTACATCCAAGCCTTGCATAAACCAGTACAAAAAGGCCAGTCCAGTCAACAGGTGAGCCTTCATGTTCATTAATGTACATTGTGGACTATATGGCTGAGGTTGATATGCTCATTGGCTTTATACATTGTGGTACACCTAATGACTTAGACCCATCTGATTTTTGGGCTAAGACATTTTACATGTGGATCGGTCTAAGGATGGCTCAGATCTTGCACAATTGCACAAGAATATCACATTGGCATATGCGACCACTTGAGTAATGCAAAGTGGCAGACACCAATACAGGAGAAAGGAATATAATATTATCCCATTTTCCATGTCAGGACATGGATACAACAGATACAGCCATCCCATTTTTAACATAACGAAGGTTGATTTTTTTTTTTCTATTTATTTTTTACTTGGTAGCATTTTGATTTATCATAGTTTTCCTCTTCTTTTTTTAATCAATGCAATGATTCTTCTTCAATAGCCCTTATCTTAGGGCAAAACAAAGTAATAAGTTGTATGTTCAAATTAAACAGACATAATATGACAAAGAGGCATTTTAGTAGTATCATACAAGTATTTGATGAATATCCAGTTGAAATACCAATGTACTACTAGGTCTGCCCTGGGTCTTCATTCATATGCAGAAATAATTATCTGGTTAGCTCAGTTTCTCTGTGTTTTTTTTTTTTTTTTTTTTTTTTAATCTGCTTTCTTATGGCGCCTTACAGAAAACAACAGATTTTCTCAAAGCTAGATTCAAAATCAGCCAAATCAGATCTAGTTGGAGCCTATAGTTCCATCAGTGAGTATGACACATCTTTTAGGCCACCACCTTCAAGCCCATACGACAAATTCTTGAAAGCTGCTGGCTGTTGACGAGATAGAAACATTGCGGTGCATGTAATTACTGTCTGCTACAATTTGAAATGTCTGGTAACAATTTTTTGGAAAGTGGCGGGTTGATTTTTTCGTTCTTTTTGTAGCAGCAAAATATATATATATCAATAGTTTAAGAGGAAATAGCAGCCTGATCTTTCATTGCATTCTTTGGCCTGTGCCAACATCATGGATGTATGGAAAGAAAATATAGGTGCTTGGCAGCACTTGGGTAATTTACATATGTGGCTTTTTAGGAAGATTTTGTTCATCAGGAATGTAGAGCTTCTGATTGTTCTGGCCACTTGTTGGCATCATGGGTCCTGCAATTGAAGCACTGATGTACTGTCTATATGTTTTAACCCATGCGTTAATTCAACATTATTTACTGGAAAATACAGAAATGCACTGCAACTTAATAAATTGTAAATAGATTTTCAATTACCTGAAAGATCTGATTTAAAAAATTGGAGTTTGGACAGGGATGAAGTGGGTTGGGTACTTTTAATTGACCCCAGACAGGACCTGAATCAGGGTTTACATACTTGTACGAAATGGTTTCATGGTATGAGATGTGTTTGTATATCTACTCTTAGCTTGTATAAACCACTTTAGGACCTGATTGTATGCCATAATTTGTTTACCCTAAATGTGCATTTAAATTCCCACATGAAAAACCATAATGGAAATATTTAAATATAATACGTATGTCATTTGAGTATTGGGGTCCACAGGTATGTATCTGAAGCCTAAACTGGAGTTATATTTCAATGGAGTTACATTTTAAGCTTGATAGGCTGGTCCAGGGTTAGGTTCACGTTTTGAACCTAAGCCATAATTGGGTGCAGGTCCAAATACCATACAGCACAAATCTAACTATTTTAGAACTCCTCTCTCTCTCGGCTTTGGCTTTTGGTCTTGGGTTCTCCGTTTCTTGATTTGGGGCTTTCTCCTCTTCCCATCAGGTTGTGTCAATTTGTTCTTCATCTCATTAAGCAGTGAAAACGCGGTTTATTTGATGCTTTTTAGCATTGTGTATAAGAGTAGAATTTTATTATTTTTGTACTGATTTTGCACATGGTTCTCAAAATTAGACATTTTTTCGTTCTTGAGCTTAAAATATCCAAGCTTCCCAAATCATTTCCAACATATCATAGATCCTTTGTTGCTGATTCTTAATATGATCTGTGTGTTTATAGATTTTCTTTTTGTGTTTGAGTCCTCTCATTTTTGGTACATGTATTAATTCATAATACGAACTATGTATTGTAGACATGTTTCATTTTTCATGTTTTGTTTTTAGTTTTGATACATGTTCCAATTCATAATATGACCACTAATTTTTTAATCAAGGGTAAGGTAATAAGTCATCCTTAGGCAGTTCTAGTTCTACAGTTTTCGCTGCGTGAGGGATTCTAAAAGTGAAATTCATCTGGGTTGGCTTTGAACACAGTTTAAATTCATTCTCTTCACTCCTACTCATACCCAAGGTTTCAGTCTTTTGGGTATGTTGCAATTTTCTAATTACTTTTGTTCTCTGATTGTTGTAGATAGTTCTTCTTTTCACTTATTTCTGCCATGTATATATCAAATAGAGCTTGGAGATAGTGATGGAATCTGCATTGCTTTGTAGGTTCTTTCTTTTTTTGTGTGTAAAGTGGAATCAAATGGAGCACTTGCAACAATTTGCATAACTCCTCACTTGCATCAATTTGCATTACTTTGTTTTACACAATTATGCTACAAGAATCTTCAGGCAACTATCTTTCTTGTTCTTGATTAGATGTCTACTGATATCATTAGTATCATTAGTATCACCAAATGCAACCAGTCATGGCGGAAACCACATAATCTTTCTTTTACTTGTTTTCTTGATTGGATTGTGTTGGGAAGTGAAAATTCTATTTATGTCAAGGTGATTGGAGTAGATCTCGCAGTGTGTGGAGTAGCGGATAGAGACAAATTACGGCTATTCATTAGGTAGGGCCTATGGAGACCATATCCTAGCACAAAATCAACTGCCTCTGCTGATCTGGTGCACATGGTTGAAAAACGGGCAGTTACAAACGACAAACAATTTTTTTATTCAACAAGCATGTTTGGTCCACATAATGTGTGCAGCAACTTTGACCTTCAGCCTAAAGTATATTATTGGCCCACCTTATGAAATGGCCCTGATTTGGGCAGATCCTTTTAGAAACATCTTCATGGGATATCCTTAACAAGGCTCTAATGTGTTAGCATCTTGGATTTACCTCAGTAAGATTCAGAACCATTGCCATATCTCCATTCTATTACACTAGGGTTGCTGAATTTTACACTTAGTTACTCTAATTTTACACTTGCATATCTCAACGAAATTTTCAATTTTCCTTATTGGGCTGAGGCATCCATGTAGGCAGTAGGCCAACATAAAATATGTTTTTTCATGTCTCTCTCAAATTTATGTACTATAAATTTATCAAAAAAATTCCTAAAGGTCTTAAAGAGTTTCAAATATTAAAGAATTTAAATATCTGTTTATTAAATTTTCGTAAAATATTCTCTTGTGGTGTGAATGTAAAATCATACTCGAAACTCACATCACCTGTGGTACATCCCAGCCTTTATGGCCTCTTGTCCAGTACCTTTATGCATTGCGGATTGGTTTTATTGCTCCATAAACATCTGACTTAACACAATCAATTGAGAGCCATGAAGTGGAATCATTTCTCATAACTGGGGTTGGCTTGGCTACTTCTGTTTCTTTGCAAACATACCATATTTTCAAGTAGTAATTGAAGTACTGTCTTGGATGCCTATTTCCGTATTTAGTATATTTCTGCCTCCCTACCTAGAGTAAAGAAAGAAGGCAGGAATGCAGTAGTGAGTGGTTCCTCGTAGGTTTTGAGCATACACTTTCGTGGCATGGCACCCGATTACAATTGCACCAAAGCAATGACCCTTTATTTGTGTATTTCTCTTAAAGATATATTTTCATAAAGATCCAAGCATACAAAAGCAGCTTTAAAATTTTATTTCTAGTATTTATGACTTTGGAAATCAATTTTTGTCTTATATTATACAAACATTTGCTAATTTTGTGTTCATTTCATGTATAGGTATATGTGATCTGACTACACTGCGGTTGCTAGATTTAAGTAGGAATAAGCTCAATGACCATAGCATACCAAAATGTTTGGGCAACCTATCCTTACTTGAAGAACTAAATCTATGGGATAACAAACTAAAAAGCCCGTTCAGCAACTGAACAGGTATAAAGCCAAAACCTTTCTCCTAAAGTTGACTATATTCTCAGTTTTCTTAGTTCTTAGTTCCTAACATGTCTAAATCTCTTTTATTAATTTTAATAGTATAGATTTCAGTTTTACTCATAGAAAGCTTAATGAGGTTGCTCATTTGCTAGCTATAGTTAGTTATGCTTGGGACATTGATAGGATACGGTGGGATGCCTTCCCATAGTTGATTGTCTGACTTGATTTCTAGTTATAATTTGTTTTTGCTCCTTTGCTTCCATCCAACCCAAACTAGAATTTCATGTAGTTGATTCCAAACCCAAACGTGACCCAAATGAAGCCCTAGATAACTAGCCAGATTATAAATCCCTGGCTCAAGTGCATCTTGGATTGTATTAATTTGACTTGGGTCGGGTCCACTTGACTCATGTACCCAAATTTGTGGTCTAGTTTATGTTCCAAAGGAAAATAAACATTAGAAAATCTTGTATATTTCATTTATGCTTAGGCCATATACAATGTAACATTTCCCAGATCAAATTGGATATTCGAAGCCGAAGCCGAAACCCAAACACAAACCTGACCTAAATTAGGTTTCTGTTGATTGAGTGCTATCACAACTCTAGATCTGAGTGAGAACAACCTTAACCAATATGATGCCAGAATTCAGATGTGTGCAGGAAACTTTTCCTTACTTGAAAAAAATTGAAAACCTTAAGTAATCCATTGGAACCACACTTTACTTCTTTCATTTTACAGACTATTTTTTTTTATAAAAGAAAGAGACATCATCATAAAAAAACCCAAGTTCTGAAAAAAGAGACATCATCATAAAAAAACCCAAGTTCTGAAATTATGCAATGTGAGTAAAACTACCCACATTCTGCAAATTCTGGGTACTTGAAACAGCCACATCTCCTTTCTTCATATTAGTCTTTGAGGGATTCTTCCCAAGCCAAGCAAAACCATTAATTTTCAGCCCTAACTTGGTTGAACCCAAACAATTTTTAATCTAATTAGAAGTATTCTCCAAACTACTGAGAGAAACTTCATTTTTTTTTCCTTCCTTCTCTTCTTCAATTGCTCCAAAGTGATCTCATCTTCATTCCTCTTCAAACAACAATGCTTCCTCTTCAGAAATAGTAACTTTATGAAAACCCGTTTTCTTTGAGGTGACCAGAGCTAGAGTTTAATAGATTTGACGAGATTTCTTCGGTTTTATGGAGGTAGAATGTGACCCATTGTGATGATGCAAGAATGTTGCCGTCCCGATTTCGAAAACCCATTCTCGAGAGAGATTTCCTAATCCTCTAGCAAGGGTCCTTCTTTTTTTTTTTTTTTTTTCATAGTCCAGTATTTCAACCAGCTTACAACAGAACTTCACAATTTGAGATTTGGTAAATGTCATATTCTCGTGTTTTGCATGTATGGACTTGGATGTGAACTTCTAGATGGATTTGTCAAGACTTCTTGTTGGTGTTCCCTATTTCCCTCTTTTATATGCTGTTAGTCTGATGTTTTTTGGGGGCATAACAAGGCTTGCGGCTTGAGAAGTGCATCTCTAATGGATGGATGTGTCATAATCCTGTATTGTACATGAACTGAGGCTTAAGGCAGATACCTAGTCAAAGTGAGAAAGTAGGATGAGAAGTGCATCTCTAAACAAAAAGAAAAAAAAAGTGAAAAGAGGCTACACATTGTCCAATGGTGTTTCGTGGTGAGCAAGCTTTCACACTCAGACCCCCTTTTGGCAATTGGCAAAGAGGGTCTTGATTTTTTTGAAACATTCAGGCCGGTCATAAAGCCCAGAAATATTTGCATTATCTTAACCATTGCAACAATTAAGAAATGGCCTATATGGAAATTAGACGTGAAAAATGGCTTTCTCAATGGGTTTCTCACAGAACAAGTTTTTATAGAGCAACCTCCAGGCTTCGTAGACGCAGCTCGACCCTCCAATGTATGTCACCTCAAACAGGCACTCTATGGCCTCAAGCAAGCGCCAAGAGCTTGGTTTGACCAGTTTAGCATATTCTTGCTCCATCATGGATTTCTCTGCAGCACTGCGGACTCTTCGTTATTTGTGCGACGATCCTCAGATGGTATTCTCATCCAATTATTATATGTGGATGATATTATTCTCACTGGGGATAATTCTTAATTATTGACTTCCTTTATTGATGTCTTAAGCACCGAGTTTCGAATGAAGGATCTTGGACCTCTACACTATTTTCTTGGCATCAAAGCCCGTCCTGGTCCTGATGGTCTTTATCTTACTCAATCCAAGTATGCTAGAGATCTATTATGTCCTTCAGGAATGGAGTCATGCAATACCACTGCTACTCCAATGGTAGTTCACACCAAACGTCTTCTCAAGACTGATGATGATCCTTATCCTGACCCATCTCATTATCGCAACCTTGTGGGAGCACTTCAGTATCTTACATTGACTAGGCCTGATTTGGCGTTTTCTGTTAATTTCGTTTGTCAGTTTATGCAGCATCCTACTATGCGTCATTTTCAGGCAGTCAAAAGCATTTTGAGATATGTTCGGGGCACATTCAATTCTGGCATTCGTATTTTACAAAATAGTTCTCTCGATTTATATGGTTTCTCAGATGCTGATTGGGCCTGGTGTCCCTTAACCCGATGGTCCACAATTGGGTATTGTATTTTTCTAGGTGCGAATTGTATTTCCTGGAGTGCCAAGAAGCAGCCTACAATTGCCATGTCTAGTACTGATTTTGAGTATCAGGCAATGGCTTCTGCCACTGCTGAACTTATTTGGACAGCATTTCTTCTTCGTGATATCGGCATTCCACTTCCTAGGCCCCTTACTTTATTTTGTGATAATGTCAGTGCACTATATATGACATCAACCCAGTCTTTCATGCCCGGACTAAGCATATAGAGGTGGACTATCATTTTGTTCGGGAGAAGGTGGCAGTTGGAACATTAGTCACAAAATTTGTGTCATCTTCCCATCAACTAGTTGACGTGTTTACTAAGCCTCTTGCTCGCGATGTATTTAGTCAATTCTGCATCAAACTAGGCATGTGGCTTGCACTCCATCCTAGTTTGGGGGAAGGTATTGAAGACAAGTCACAGGGACCCAGAACTGATCCAGTCAAATCTGTTGCACTATCCAAGGACAGTTTCAGCAACAATTCAAAAATGAAAGAGAATAGCGTGTAGTGATCTTATCTCCTGATTTTATGTTATCATTGTAACCTCTTCAAAATATTATAAATACATGAACTTATCTCTTCAGAAGATAAGAAGAGAAAAGTCATTCAAATACAAATCTACTGTTAACGTTCATATTATGAAGTGGGCAACTATTGAAGGCCTTTACTCCTAAACTTACGTTGTACATAGGATACCTGTATAGATTAGTTATTGCTCTGACTAGCTATAAAAACAGTCAAATGTACTTGAGTTTTGTAGTGAAATGAAAAAAAAAAAAAATAGACGAGTTTCTCTTATCTCTCTCGTGTTGCACTTTCTGTCATGCCAAAAAGTAAAAGGTTTTCTTAGCATAACTGTTACAGAACTTAATAGCCTACAAGTCTGAGTTGCAGAACTCAACAGCCTACAAGTTTTGGTATCCAAGCCAAAGCACTTCTTGTTGCACTTGCGAAAGGAGACTTGGAACAAGAGTTTGAAGATGGCTACTGTGAATGGTTGATAAGTCTACAAAACTAGGCAATTAGGTCATCATTTCATTAGCATTTGTGGACTTAATAAGGTTTAATTGCATAGTGTAAGACGCCGACCCGAGTGACCTCGATTAGTACTAATTAAGTTGCATGTTAGTGCTAAGTGTGTTTAGTGGATTTTGGTTTAGTTGGTTTAGAATAGCTTTGTCATAGCTTTGGGGAATTTTGAGTGCCTTTGGAATTAGTGGGGCCCTTTGGGGGTTCCTTTGTATGACTTACGTGTACTTTGGGGATTACTCGAGATTCTTTTGATTTAGTGTTTTAGTCCGATTTACTTATTTTGTTAATCCCTTCAACTTTCATGTTGATCCCGTTCCCGTCCCGAATCCCGAAACTCGACTTTTCTAGCTTCTTGGGCAAGACAGTCTTTTTACACTAAATCTGGACCAAATAATTGATATTCCTGAAACCCGGGAAACATATACTTTTTAGAAACTAGAAATTTCGACGATCATTTCTTCCTTCTTCGTCGATTTCATCCGAGATCCCGAAAACTACTATTTCAGCCTTCCAAGTTTCCAATGAGGTGGAGCCCACTTGCAAATGCTATATAAGCACTCATCTCCCTCCTTTCTCCTTTTTCCAGCAACTTTTCTTGCCTAGGGTTTTCCTTTCTTCTTCTTGCTTTTCCATCATCAAGACATCACCAACTTGCACCAACATCAAGAAAGGATTTCATCATCTTCTTCACCACTTCAAGGGCTCTCCATTGGTACCATTTGTGAAGAAATCTCATCTCTCTAAGATCCTCATTTAGCTTGGCTTGCTCATTTGGAGCACCTATTGGTAAGCTCTCTCCCTAATCTTCTAGATTTGTGTTCTTCTAGCCTTAGAGAAGCTACATTTCCATTATTGAAAGCTTTCTCTTCTCCTTCATTGTTTTGACCCATTTTAGGGTTTGTTTTGGGGGCTTTTGTAGAGATTGTGTTCTTGGCTTACAAGGGTGCTTAGGAGCTTGTTTTCCTTTGATTTGGGACCCAAGGCAAGTGGATGAATTGATATGTCTAGCCTTGAATGAGTTTTAATAAATGCATTTATGATTTCACCTAATGCTTTGTGATATTAATGGCTTGTTTAAGTTTGAAATAAATGCACATTTGTGAACCTTATTAACTTATTTTATCTATGATTTAGATTGCTAATCAGGTCTAAAAGAATGAACACAAAAGAAAGGAAAAAGGAATGAACCACTGAACTGCAGAAAACAGAACTGGGTTATGTTGAGCAGTTCACGCGGTCGACCGGCCAGGGGGCTCGGTCGACCCGGAACACTGGATCAGGTCCCTTATTGGATGACCCACTGCATTGCGGGAAACACTGTTACACAGTCCACGCGGTTGACCGGCCAGGGGGCTCGGTCGACCGGCCACACAGAGGTCAGGTTCTCTGGAACCTGACCAAAACACTGTTCACTCATTTTATTTACAACTGCGGGTCGACCGGCCATGGGCGCGGTCGACCGGGCCTTCATGAGAGGGTCGACCTGACCTCCTCAGGTCGACCGAGACCGTAGTGTACTTGGTCGACCGGCCAAGGGCCGGGTCAACCGGGCACTCTGCGAATTTCCCCTGAAAAGTGATTTTTCACTCTTTTCTTAAATGGATTTAGGTGGGACTTGGTTACCCTTTTTATTGGACTCACTTGACTTATCATGATATTGTTTGACCTAACATTCTTTGAGGTTAATCCGGTCGTATCGGAACTTAACCTAATTCAATCTTGAACCGTACGGGACAACGGGATACCCCCTTTATAAGTATGCACGAGGTTTGTATGCTTGGGTATCGGGAATCCTATTCCCTTCGGTGACTGAGTAGGTTGTGTGATGCTTCATGATTAACATTACACTTAGGATCTCTTTTGAGGTTTCATTTGTTTTAAAGTTCATTTAAAAGTTCGAAAATCACTAAGGTGTATAAAGAGCCCGGAATGTCTTCTAACTCAAGGAGTACCAAGTCATTATTACAATGGACATATACGGGGTCCTTAACCACCTGATTTAGCTTGAATCTCGATACTTGTCCCGAATTTCTCGAATTATGGTTTATCTTGAATCTCGACACTTGTCTCGAATTTATCGAATTATGATTTATCATTCCCGAAAGTATTGAAAGTATGTTTTAGCATTTTGCTAGCCCGTTTATACATGCCCGAATAAAATGATACTTGTACCTTTGAGCATCCCGTCTCACACGTTTACATACATGCACTCGATATGTTTTATACATGATTTGACTTGTCATTTGACCTATGGGTTGGCACCACTAAGCTTGGCTTTCCTTGCCGGTCTGATCCACCGACTTGGAGACCCCTTCCCGTCCCGCCAGCTGTAGTTTGGATCCCGCTACCCGGTTATTACCGTGGTCTTGTCCCGATACCCAGTTCGCTACCGTGGTAATGTCCCGTATTATATTATGTATATGTATATGTTACTTATGTTGCATCTCCTCACTTCGGTGACTGAGACAACATCCCGATATGCTCATGTCACTTCGGTGATAGAGGACTTAGCTATGTGTGGTTGCCATCTTGTTTGTTTCCCGTTCCTTGGATACCTTACATGTTTTATATTGCATATGTATTTGAATAAATGATTCTCTCGTTTTATGAAACTATTGCTTTGACAGGTTTTAAATGTTTTCCAAGGTAATTTCTTTATTGATATGTCTTTTCACACATTTGCCAAACCGTCCTGTTTGACCCTTTGCTTTGGTACTCAAGTCCCGTCACCGGTCTCCCCGAGGAGGAGCTTGAGGAGGCGGTCAGTGAACCGCATCGATTAGTTGAGTGGCACGCCGATGATGTCGTCTAGACATTCGGGTGCTTGAGCTTCGAAACATTTTGGGGATATAAACTAACCATTCTTTTGGGGAACTTGTTATTTTATTCATATTGGCCTTTGTTGGCCTCTATTTTTGGGGACAATGTAATTAAACTATATTGTTGTAAATCTTAACTTTCTTTTGGGGTTATAGCATTAATGATCATTGCTCATTTTGATACTAGTATTAAACATGTGTTAACCTTGCTATCTCGGACATGAATGTATGAAAAAGATTTGCACATAAAAGAAATATTCATGTTGATGTGATATCCTCACCGCGGACACCTGTGGAAAATCGCGTGTACGAGTGGTACTCTTTGATAGACTCGTATACGTTTTGGATTTGAATCATCCATCATACCAATCCAATCACAAATATTAGTCCCGATCCCGGATTAGGCCCGCCTTGTCCAGGGGGCCCGGTCCGGGGTCGCGACAGGCTGGTATCAGAGCGAGACGTGTTTCAAGCAATTAAAAGAAACTAGAAATCCTAAGGGCGTGGCGAGGATTCGTTAGAGTTTTCGTTAGCTAGTATCGTGTGAGCATTGTGTGACCCTTATTGTATTATCTTGTGCTAACAAATTGTTTTGCAGCATTATGCCACCACGAAAAAGGCCAGTAAACGGCAATCCCACAGCTAGTAACAGTGAGTTCACAGGGCCAGTCCAAGAGGACATTCCAGAGAACACCATACAGAATCAATTTCAAGAAATGATGCAAGCTATGTTAGACCAACAGCGTCAGGCTAACGAGAATCAAGCTAAGTTACAAGAATAGATGTTGAAGAAGGATGAAGACCACACTAGAGAGTTAGCAAACATGCAAAGACAGTTGATAGAGGTCTTACAGAGGAGGCCTGAGCCTGTGCAGGCCCAACCAGCCATTGTCATCAATCAGAGGGAGCATGACCCTAATGCACTGTTTGAGAAGTTTAGGAAGAGAGGTCCCAAGAAATTTCTTGGATCAGAGGACCCATTAGCTGCAGATGATTGGCTAGAGCATACGGAGAACATCTTTGAGATCTTCCAGTGCACCGGAGGAGAGAGGGTCAAGCTAGCAACATCTATTTTCATCGGTTCAGCAGACATTTGGTGGAAGACGGTTAGAGAGGAGTACAGGCATATGGCAGATGCAGTGGCATGGGTTAGTTTCAAGAGGCAGTTTAGAGACAAGTATGTGCCTACCCACATCAAGAGACAGAAGGCAGTAGAATTCCAGCAACTTGTCCAAGGCAACATTACAGTCCTCGAATATCTTACAAAATTCGAGAGATTGTCAAGATATGCTCCTGAACTAGTGGATACAATTGAGAAGAAGATAGCTAAGTTCCTTGAAGGACTGAATCCCATCATTGAGAAGGATGCTACCGGGGTTGTACCACCTACAACCTTCGAAGAGGCAGTCAAGAGGGCTTACAAGTTTGAGAACTTTCACCACAAGATCCTCAGACTCCAGGGTAAAGGACAACAGCAGCAACAAAACAGTCAGCAGAGGATCCACCAGCACAAGAGGCAGAGGCAAGAGCAGAATGTGCAGAATCCCTTAGTGTGTACACATTGTGGGAAGAACCATGAGAGTGCCCAGTGTCGTACCATCACAGGGGCATGCTTCAGATGTGGTTCCATGGCCCATCAGATGAGGGACTGCCCAAGGCAGAACAGGCAGAATCATCAGCAGCAAGGGGCACAGCGTCCAGCACAACCTCAGAATGCAATGGTTGTGCAGAACTAAGCTAGACCCCTTCAGCAGCAAGCACCACAGCAACAGTACAGACCACAGCAGCAGCAGCAAGCCCGTCAGCAAGGCCAGAATCAGAATTAGCGTCCTCCACAACAGAACAGGAATGCACATCAAGGCAGGCCACAGCAGGCTCAGAATAGGCCACAATAGAGGGGACAGATTTATGCGGTCAACAGAGCTGATGCAGAGGCAGCAGGAGATGTTGTGGAAGGTACACTTCTTGTTTGTGGATTCCAAGCTAGGGTTTTGTTTGACCCTGGCTCTACCCACTCTTTTATCTCTCCCAGATTTGCAAAGATGATTGATATGCATGCTAGAGATATGGATTTCTTATTGACTGTGGCTACTCCCATAGGTAAAGAAGTTATATGTAGGACTTTTTACCCTAGTTCTCCAGTCATGATAGGAGGGTTAGAGTTACCAGCAAATCTCATTTTATTGGAGATGTTTGATTTTGATGTCATCCTAGGGATGGATTGGTTAGCAGGGTACCATGATACAATGGATTGTTGCCATAAGACCCTCACCTTCAAATTAGAAGAGACACCAGCAGGGGTACTATTTCGAGGAGACAGGAGTAATCCTAGTACATGGTTTATTTCAGCATTGAAGGCTGATAGACTTCTGAAAGGTGGATGTGAGGCCTATTTGGCGTTTATCACGGAGGATAAACGGTCCAAAGGGGTGGAGGATATCCCAATTGTTTGGGAAGTTCCGGATGTTGTTCCTGAGGAGATTCCAGGTTTACCACCCATTAGAGATATTGATTTCACTATCGAGCTATTACCAGGGACTGCTCCGATATCCATTGCACCTTATAGAATGGCTCCGACGGAATTGGAAAAATTGAAAACACAATTGCAAGAATTGTTGGACAAAGGTTTTGTAAGACCTAGTGTTTTGCCATGGGGAGCTCCAGTATTGTTCGTCACGAAGAAGGATGGTTCCATGAGAATGTGTATTGACTACCGGAGATTGAACCAAGTGACCATCAAGAACAAGTATCCATTGCCAATGATAGATGAACTGTTTGATCAGTTACAGGGTGCTTCTTACTTTTCGAAGATTGATTTGAGATCTGGTTACTACCAGCTTAGAGTCAGAGAGTCAGATGTATTGAAGACAGCTTTCCGGACTAGATATGGACACTATGAGTTTTTGGTGATACCATTTGGATTGACAAATGCACCAGCAGTGTTCATGGCATTGATGAACAAGATATTTGCAGAATACCTAGATCAGTTTATAGTGGTGTTCATTGATGACATTTTGGTGTACTCCAAGACCAAAGAAGAGCATGAAGAGCACTTGAGAATAGCTATACAGCTTCTAAGAAAGAACCAGTTATATGCAAAACTCAATAAGTGTGAATTTTGGCAAGATCAAGTAGCGTTTTTGGGGCACATTATCTCCAGAGAAGGCTTGTCAGTAGATCCATCCCAGATTGAGGCAGTAGTACAGTGGGAAAGACCGAAGAATGTGTCAGAAATCAGGAATTTTCTAGGATTGGCATACCATTATCGGAGGTTCGTACAGGGGTTTTCATCGATTGCGTCACCTTTGACGAAGTTGACAAGGAAGAATGTGCCATATGTGTGGTCAGACAAGTGTGAAGTCAGTTTCCAAGAGCTTAAGAAGAGATTAACCATAGCACCAGTCCTTATTTTACCATCCGGAAGCGGCGGTTTCACTATCTTTACTGATGCTTCGAACATTGGACTTGGGTGCGTGTTGATGTAGGAAGGGAAAGTTATAGCTTATGGATCCCGTCAGTTGAAAGATCATGAGAAGAACTATGCAACACATGATCTTGAGTTAGCAGCGGTTGTTTTTTGCATTGAAGATGTGGAGACATTATCTCTATGGAGAGAAATTTGAGGTTCACTCCGATCACCGCAGATTACAGTACTTGTTTTCATAGAAGGAATTGAACATGAGGCAGAGAAGATGGATGGAGTATATCAAGGATTATGATTTTCCAATCAAATATCATCCAGGGAAGGCAAACGTAGTTGCTGATGCTTTGAGCAGGAAATCAGTGGGCATGGCAAATCTCAGTGGCACATGTATCTTTTAGCAATTTAAGGAGTTGAGAATAGACTTGCAGCCGCTAGAGAAGGGTGTTTCGTTAGCTAACATGTTAGTGTCAGAGCCAGACTTCATTCAGAAGATTAAAGACAGTCAGTTGCAAGATCCAGAGTTGGCCAAGATTTCAGAGCAGATAGCAGATCGTCCTGACTTTCGCATTGTGGATGGAGTTTTGTACTTTCGTGACCGTCTGTGTGTGCCAAACATTGAAGATTTGAGGAATGATATCATGACCGAAGCTCACAGTACGAGGAATTCTGTGCATCCTGGCAGCACGAAGATGTATTAGAATTTAAAGGGCAGATTTGGTGGAATAACATGAAGAGAGAGATAACAACGTTTGTTTCTCGATGTATGATATGTCAGTTGATTAAGGCAGAACACCAGAAGCCTACAGGGTTGTTGCAACCGTTAGAGATTCCGGAATGGAAATGAGAGCATATAACCATGGATTTCATTTCGGGATTACCGAGGACTAGCAAAGGAAATGACGCTATTTGGGTCATTGTGGATCGTCTCACCAAGTCAGCTTATTTCATTCCGATGAAGACTGGGAAGAAGATGCACACGCTACCATTGACAGAGTTGTTTGTTAATGAGATTGTCAGCAGACATGGTTAGCCAGTTTCCATCACATCTGATAGAGACAGCAGATTCGTCTCACGGTTTTGGAAAACACTGCATGAGTCTATGGGTACAAGATTACAGTTCAGTACAGCTTATCACCCTTAGACAGATGGCCAGTCAGAGAGGACAATTCAGACTCTTGAGGATATGCTCCGTGCTTGTGTGTTAGACTTCAAAACTCAATGGGTCGAGACTCTACCTTTGTGTGAGTTCGCGTACAACAACAGCTACCACTCGAGCATTGGAATGGCGCCTTTCGAGGCATTGTATGGCAGAAAGTGTAGGACACCTGTGTGTTGGGAAGAGGTTGGTACCCGCAGTTTCCAAGGACCAACAATGGTAAGTGAGACCAATGACAAGGTTAAGCAGATTCAGGCAAGTCTGGAAGTAGCTCAGAGTAGACAGAAGAGTTATGCAGATTCTCACAGAAGGGACTTACAGTTTAAAGAAGGAGACAAGGTTTTCTTGAAGGTATCACCTACGAGGGGAACTTTGAGATTTGGGCAGAAAGGCAAGTTGTCAAGGAGATACATTGGACCTTATGACATTGTGAGCAAGATTGGTGAAGTGGCTTATAGATTAGCCTTACCACCCGAGCTTTCCGGTGTTCACAACGTCTTCCATGTATCTATGTTGAAGAAGTACGTCCCCGATCCTTCACATGTACTCCAACATGAGCCGTTAGAGATCAGAGAAGATGCTACTTATGTTGAGAAGCCTATTCGGATCATCGACACCAAAGAACAAGAATTGAGGACACGGACTATTCAGTGGGTAAAGGTACTTTGGGAGAATCATGGATCGGAAGAGGCAAAATGGGAATTGCGAGACCAAGTGCAGAAGAAGTACCCACATCTTCTACCTGAGGTGAGTTTTGTGTTTTATTTGGAGGACCAAATATCCTAAGGGGTGGAGGATGTAAGACGCCGACCCGAGTGACCTCGATTAGTACTAATTAAGTTGCGTGTTAGTGCTACGTGTGTTTAGTGGATTTTGGTTTAGTTAATTTAGAATAGCTTTGTCATAGCTTTGGGGAATTTTGAGTGCCTTTGGAATTAGTGGGGCCCTTTGCGGGTTCCTTTGTATGACTTACGTGTACTTGGGGGATTACTCGAGATTCTTTTGATTTAGTGTTTTATTCCGATTTACTTATTTTGTTAATCCCTTCAACTTTCATGTTGATCCCGTTACCGTCCCGAATCCCGAAACTCGACTTTTCTAGCTTCTTGGGCAAGACAGTCTTTTTACACTAAATCTGGACCAAATAATTGATATTCCCGAAAGCCGCGAAACATATATTTTTTAGAAACTAGAAATTTCTACGATCATTTCTTCCTTCTTCGTCGATTTCATCCAAGATCCCGAAAACTACTATTTCAGCCTTCCAAGTTTCCAATGAGGTGGAGCCCACTTGCAAATGCTATATAAGCACTCATCTCCCTCCTTTCTCCTTTTTCCAGCAACTTTTCTTGCCTAGGGTTTTCCTTTCTTCTTCTTGCTTTTCCATCATCAAGACATCACCAACTTGCACCAACATCAAGAAAGGATTTCATCATCTTCTTCACCACTTCAAGGGCTCTCCATTGGTACCATTTGTGAAGAAATCTCATCTCTCTAAGATCCTCATTTAGCTTGGCTTGCTCATTTGGAGCACCTATTGGTAAGCTCTCTCCCTAATCTTCTAGATTTGTGTTCTTCTAGCCTTAGAGAAGCTACATTTCCATTATTGAAAGCTTTCTCTTCTCCTTCATTGTTTTGACCCATTTTAGGGTTTGTTTTGGGGGTTTTTGTAGAGATTGTGTTCTTCGCTTGCAAGGATGCTTAGGAGCTTGTTTTCCTTTGATTTGGGACCCAAGGCTAGTGGATGAATTGATATGTCTAGCTTTGAATGAGTTTTAAGAAATGCATTTATGATTTCACCTAATGCTTTGTGATATTAATGGCTTGTTTAAGTTTGAAATAAATGCACATTTGTGAACCTTATTAGCTTATTCTATCTATGATTTAGATTGCTAATCAGGTCTAAAAGAATGAACACAAAAGAAAGGAAAAAGGAATGAACCACTGAACTGCAGAAAACAGAACTGGGTTCTGTTGCGCAGTTCATGCGGTCGACCGGCCAGGGGGCTCGGTCGACCCGGAACACTGGATCAGGTCCCTTGTTGGATGACCCACTGCACGGCGGGAAACACTGTTACACAGTCCACGCGGTTGACCGGCCAGGGGGCTCGGTCGACCGGCCAGGGGGCCTCTATACCCGGTTTGCTACCGTGGTCATGTCCCGTATTATATTATGTATATGTATATGTTACTTACGTTGCACCTCCTCACTTCGGTGACTGTGACAACATCCCGATATGCTCATGTCACTTCGGTGATAGAAGACTTAGCTATGTGTGGTTGCCATCTTGTTTGTTTCCCGTTCCTTGGATATCTTACATGTTTTATATTGCATATGTATTTGAATAAATGATTCTCTCGTTTTATGAAACTATTGCTTTGACAGGTTTTAAATGTTTTCCAAGGTAATTTCTTTATTGATATGTCTTTTCACACGTTTGCCAAATCGTCGTGTTTGACCCTTTGCTTTGGTACTCAGGTCCCGTTATCGGTCTCCCCGAGGAGGAGCTTGAGGAGGCGGTCGGCGAACCGCATCGATTAGTTGAGTGGCACGCCGATGATGTCGTCTAGACATTCGGGTGCTTGAGCTGCGAAACATTTTGGGGATATAAACTAACCATTCTTTTGGGGAACTTGTTATTTTATTTATATTGGCCTTTGTTGGCCTCTATTTTTGAGGACAATGTAATTAAACTATATTGTTGTAAACCTTAACTTTCTTTTGGGGTTATAGCATTAATAATCATTGCTCATTTTGATACTAGTATTAAACATGTGTTAACCTAGCTATCTTGGACATAAATGTATGAAATAGATTTGCTACACGCTTCCGCACGTAAAAGAAATATTCATGTTGATGTGATATCCTCACCGCGGACACCTGTGGGAAATCGCGTGTACGAGTGGTACTCTTTGGTAGACTCGTATACGTTTTGGATTTGAATCATCCATCATACCAATCCAATCACAAATATTAGTCCCGATCCCGGATTAGGCCGCCTTATCTAGGGGGCCCGGTCTGGGGTCGCGACACATAGATTACACTCAATTTCATAATTTCATGCGTTTGGTGTTATTTTTGGAAACATGGTCAGAATTGGTCAAAATTCATTGAATTGCATTAATTTTTTAAAATTATTGTTTTTCATCTCATTTATCACCCCAAAACTAGTTTTTTTTTTTTTTTTTTTTTTTTTTTTTTTGCTTCATCAATATATACCTACTATTTTTGGCACCATCTGTTATTTTTGGAAAGTTTGTCATTTAGGTGCATCATTAGGCATGTAGGGTCTCATGCATGATTCATATTTAATTTCTTGCTTGTAATTGAGGTTAAATTTATTTCTTTTAATTTGTAGGAGAAATCAATATGGGACCAAATTGATGAAATTTGAGAAGAGAGGTCAAAGGAAAGTCAAATAAGCAAGCAAAAAAAGAGTCCAAGTATGCTTTGACGTCCAACATGGGCCCCACACACCTCATTGCATGCCAACATAGAAGTTTCCATTTGCGCACAATTATTCTCGAATTTTTCAAGAGCAACAACTTAAAATGGCCATAACTCTCAAATTGAGTGTCGGATCGGCACAATCTAGCCGCCATTGGAAATCTCTTTTCGAGTAGATATCCGTGGAGCCCAAGATTGCATAAATCAGAGCTATATTGAGGGAGATATGACCATGGGAAGTTGTCTGCTACATTTTTAGGCGGGAATTGCAAGAAATCTCAATATTTGGAAAGTTTCTTCCTTCTACATCATCATACAATTTTTAGAGGTATTCTTGGGATTATACAAGGAAGGTGTGTGCATCAAGAAACCTAATAAGGCAAAAAGATCTCTCAAATTTAAAAGTCTTTCCAAAGAAAGAAGCTAGCTTAGAGCCTAAGCAAGAATCTCTACACATAAGGAAAGAAGAGCCCTAAAGATGAAAGATTCTTTACTAAAAAAAGATTTGCAAAAAGCATAAAAGGGACTCATGGGAAGGGCTGGACGTCCAGTGACTCTTGTGTAGAAACTTTGGAGGCTTTCTCTCTCCATTCCATTCCACTCCCATCCACCCTTTCTCTCCCTAAGTCCATTTCTTCTTCTTCTCCCTTCTAATTCTTTAGAAATAGATTGAGAGATCATGTTGAGAGAATGATGAAGAGAGAAGAATTTTAATTTTTTGTACTCAAAGATCAAGGAATAAAGACACTACTTGGATTGATTCTGCGTATTCTTTATGTAAATTATTTAATTTTCTATTTGTAGTTCTTTTATGTGTTTTGATTGGAGACAATATTTCACATGATTAGATCTAGGGATTTGAAAATAAAATAAACAGATTAAAAGTCGAGAGACAATAAGTAATCACTTGCATAAATTTATCCTACTCTGAGAAGAGAGGACTGCATCATCATCGCATTGTCAATACTTGCAGGATTGTGCAGTTTCTAGATCTTTGGTACATCTTTTCCAATTTTTATTTTACCACCCCTTTTATTTTTATTTTAAGTTAATATTCTGATTTTTTTTATTTACAAATTCTAGATTTAAAAACCCCAATTTGCATCTTTCAATGTTTAGTAGAAACTTACTATTTTTTGGTACTTGCATAATATATGATTGGAAAGTGTTTTTGTGCATACATCATATTTATAAATTGCATTAGAAAAAAGTTTTGGTTGGTGAAATCACAAGATTATCAACTGATTAGAAAGACTAAATTCGGACTTGGCATGTGAATAGTGAAAAATTCTGCACAGTTTCAGCAAAATTGACCCAACTATGTTACAAAAGTGCATGATTTAAAAACCAGGTGAACGTGAATTTTTTGGTCTGAAAAATAGCAGATTTAAAGTATAATAATTGGGCTTTGAAACCCCAGAATTTTAGTCAAAAATAACCTCGGTAACCGTGTCAACCAGAGACTCAAACAGGGGTAGTTGGTAAGCCTGCGTTCAGATTTCAGCAGCATAACTGGGTCAAGTAGGCATCTTTAGGAGATCATATCTTTTTCGTTCTAAGTCCTTTTTCCATTCTTCTTTTTTTGTAGTGTTCATGCATCATCAGAGTATTGATTCCAGCCATTAGATTTAGGTTCATATCATCTTAGACGAGTCGTATAGTCCAGAAAGATTGGTCCTGTGCAAGAGTTTCCATGGAATTTTTACAGTATGCATCAGATTTTTAGAAACTTGCATAAAATTGCATTAGTGCGTTATAAATCATTCATATTTGCATAAAAAGTGATTTTGGTAATTAGGATCTAATTTAGGAAATTTTTTTTTGAGTTATTTTATATTAAATTGGTTGTTTGATTTGTGTATTCTTTTGTACGTTTTAGTTTAATTAGTATTATCTAGACTAGATTTCTTTATTTAGATTAGTGTTTTTATTTTTTGGAAAGTTGATGTAATTTAATTAGTTTTCATTTGGGCCAGATTCAGTATTTATTTAGGATAGGTTAAAGTTGGAAAGTTTCTTAAAAAGCATTGCTCCTTGTGAATCGACCTGAACTCATCAGATTATTACTATAATTGCACCCTATACTTGGGGTACAATCAATGGTATCGGTAGTTTTGTAACCATCCTAGCGCAGCCTGCTTGCATTATGCTGCAAGGAGAGGAGGAACTTCGGCAGTCTCAACCATTGGAAGTTGTGAAGCCTCAACAGCAAGCTGCTTATCGTTAGCAATGGCGGCAACATTAGCAGCAGAGGAACATGAAGCAGCGTTTTTGTTTGTTAGAAGAAAGAAATAAAAGATGTTAAGTTCAAGAACTTGCAGAATTTTGGGAGCATCTCCCATTATTTTCAAAGGCGTGCAAAAAACCCCAGAGTAAAGAAAATATACTTGATTCGCAACCTCGGCAGGGCAACAGAGTGCACCCTCAAAGGTGTTTTTCGAATCAAGGTCTCTGGTTAAGCAGGGCAACTGAATGCGCACTAAAACCATAAAGAGACATGCATGAGAATAGATGAATGAAATAGAGATACACACTCAACAAGTTTTTTTACAACAGCCATTGACGTACAATAAACCCTCAACCGCTATGGTTCTGCCATTTCAGCACGCAGCAGCTAATTTCAGGGTGGCTAGCGGCTAAAACTCCACCATTTCAACGCTCAACGACTAAGGTTTAGATACTTCGTCAGCGGCTAGCATCCAAGATTCAGCGGTCAATTTTCGGATTCTGGAAATCCCTAACGGCCACTATCTTATTGCTTTGGTACTCAGCGGCTAAATCTAAAACTTCCCACAGGTGAGGGCCATTCTTCATCAGCATTCAACGGCTAAAACCAAATACTTTGACTGTCAACCACAAAACCCTAAACCTATAGGAACTAGAAACTTCCCACATGTGGTCATTGTTTTGTTATCGCAGTGCTCGGCGGCTACAATTAACCTCTTAGCGGCCAACGATTCGCTGCCGAGCCTCAAAATACTCAGTGGTCACCCTTAAAAAATTGGATGGCCACTTGTCTCCTTCGCCGGCGACCATTATTCAAGTGTTTAGCCGTTGCTTGGAAGCCATTGATTGCGTCTATGTTTCGGGAAATCAAAGGGGGCAAAACCCCGAAACTCTTTGTTTTCTGATATAAAAAAAAAGAGATTAAAGCTTCCTACATGAGACAGCAGAAAACAGAATCCTTCACTGAAGCCGGGCGGCCGTTCTCATTGGCTTCGAACTAAAACCCTTTGACCACACCCCATGTGTCACAAAGTTAAAACCCTAAAAAATGGGTTTTATGTTCAAAAGGAAGCAATAAAGGCCGGAATCCATGCTAGATTTGAACTTCGCATTGAATCATCATAGAGCAAGCAGAGAGAACATGAAAGAGGCATAATCTTCAGCCAAAGTAAAAAAATTGTCTCAATAGACGTTAAGAAGAAAATGCAAACATAGCAAAAGAACAAGGCTTGCATTATACAAAAAAAAAAAAAAAAAGAAAAAGAAAAAAATCATCATCGGGAAGTTACCGACCATCGTCTCCGGAACGAAAGAAAAGAAATCGCAGAAGGAGATCAAGGAGGAAGAAGAAGAAATCGAAAGAAAACTCTTAGGCGCAAAAGCTCTGAGAAATATGGGGATTCTAAAGGTCTGGAATGTCAAAGTGAACAAAGAGGCAAAAATCTCTATTGTATAAATATCCAAGAATTTCGCAAAAGGCGCCGGCTGCAGAGTTAAATGCTCAGTGACCACTCCAAAAACGGAAAGACACCCAACGGCCACTCCAGAAATGAAACGACACCCAATGGCCATCCTGAAACCACCTCGGTTTCATCTTACGTTTTCATCTCCAAAGAGATAATTTTCCAAAAAAAGTTGTTCTAAACCTCCGAGATTCTTCCTCGGGCCTTTTCCCATGATCCCCACGGAGATGTAAATACTTGATATATACGAAAAGTAGGGCATGAGTAGCTTTCAAAACAAATTCTCTACACCTTTCCATCAAAAGTATAGATTTGTGAAGTTCCATAGGCACAAGGATTACCATGGCATGTTTCAATCATTGTACCTCGAGGGGGGCATTTGTTGGCACACAAAAAATTCATTTGTCCATTCATAACATTCCCCAAGTCAAAAACACTCTTTTTTTTTTAATGACATTGATGCTCGCTGGAGTCTGGCTGGCCGCAACAAAGGAATTCCCCAGCAGCTATTGTCTGCAAGGCCCACCGGTCGCTCCAATCTGTAACGCACCAGCTGCTCAGCGCAATGAAGTAGCCGTTGGTCCTCGTTTGGAAGATGACCGCTAGACGTCACAAACACTAGCCGCCGAACTTCGTCTCTCTCGGCTACTTGTGGCCCACGATCTCCCACGAACTGGCCAATTGCTTCCTCTGATAGCCGCTGGACCTGTAAAAGGGGAACAATCACGTTTCCCATTGAAGACAATTTTGAAACCACCTCCACTCTTCCATGAATTCTGACAATTATGGCTCTTCAATGGCTATAAAATACAGACTTGCAGAGGGTAGGACAGGATCTCTGATCTAGCACAAAGAAGGCACAGAAGCTCTGTTATTTTCAGGACTCTCTCTTCCATCTGCAAAGTGAGAGTAAGACGGCCAGGAGCACTTCTCTGGATTTAGGTGACAGCTTCAGAAGATCAGTCTTTGTTCCTCTCACTAGGGAGGAAGGACATAGGTGGCCTCTACTATTTTGAAGCAGACTCCTTTGCTAATCCTTCCCTAAAAAAATGGTGATGAATTACAAAGACTGACGATGGAAGCCATGTTGTAGACTTCTCCAACTTCATCTCCAGCAGACTCCCGAAGGCAGCCGTCCTTTCATTTCTTCGTTTTTTCTTTTAAACTGTAAATTTCCCTTGTATTTTGACCTCCTAAGCCTGACGAGGGGGTTGTATAAATATTTGTAAACAACCTACGCTCAGAAGGTAAAGCAAAGAGAACCCATGTAAATAAAAGTGGAGACAAAGAGTCTTCACATCTTTCTGTAAAGTTTGAAGGATGAATAAAATGCTTCTTTCAGCAGACTTCCATTCCTCCTTTCTTTTACGGGTGAAACAATATCGAATATAAAAGATCAAATATAAGTTTCAAATTCCATTCCCGTCATCATTCTTGAAATGCATTTAAGTTATTAAAATGAGATGACTCGCTGAGTCATCCCTATTTTTTACTCGGCTCTTTTTTAAAACAAGATAACTTGGGAGAGTCAAGAGTCAACTCAGAGAGTTTTTCCAACCATGATTTTACTTTCCACTTGACTAAAAAAAGAGCTCATACTGAATATGGAAAGATTTCTTTTTCTTTTTTGTAGTTGATTATCATTCTAATACTCCACATTCATCTAATAGGATTTGATACATGACGAAGTACCCATATAGGGGAGATCTCATGGAAAGACAATGTAACTCAGATAATAACGGTAGTACTTATTTGAGCAAGAACTATAAAGTAAATATACTAAAATATACATACTAGGAGCTTTATAGTACATTGTGTAAAATCTATCTAACTCTAAAACGCCTTTTAAAGAAAGTACCAACATTTAAAGGAGAAGAAACCACAAGATTATCAAAGAAAAAAAAATAAGAGAGAAACAGAGGGGGAGTGAGTATCCTTACTTTTGTGTAATGATTTGAGGCTGATGAGAACTCTTTCGTATGATAAAAGCCTTGTAACCAGTGATGTTTATGCACAAAAGAAATATATATATATATATATCTATTACAACAAGATGAATAGTAAAAGATTGGCTTAATGACTAATGAAGAAAAAGAAGCCCTACAACTACTTTTTAGTAGTAAAGATTTACATTAGATAAATAACAAAACAGTGATCACCAAGTGATATCAGGATATGATAGGCAACAAAAATATAAAGATAAAAGGGATCCAATGGGATACATATGTCACCATCCAAAGGAAGATAAGCTCACTACCCGAGCAAGAACACCAAAGGGATACAGAAATCACCACCCAAAGGAAACTCACAAGAGATACATAGCAAGAGAACCGCTTACCACTCTAAGGAATCCACCTAAGAGATACAGAAACGGGGAACTCGCCACCTATCGAAATCCACCGAATGATAAGAGTTAACAAGAAGAAATATCTTCTCACAAGCCAAAGGCTAAATCAAAACACACCCTCTGATTTCATTCATAGCAACGGATATATACAGGACTCGTTGGAACATCCCTCCAACATAGGAAAAATAAACTTTGATTTTCAAAGCTAGAAATAAATGAAAACAAAGACTTTGACTACAACTAACTAGGTAGACTTCTTAAGAACTTAAAAGACACCTAGGAACTTTAAAAAGAAATTAACAAAGTCTAAACAAGCTCAAAAGACAACTTGGTGGCATGAAGTTTTGGGAACTCCGGTGTCAAACTCCCCTAGTTAGAAAAGACTCACATCACATCGCACCAAATTTTATCCTCATAGTGGTGTCCAATGGAGAATTCAACTAAACATCGCTTAGTCACTAAAGTTCTTGCCTCGTGATTCACCCAACGCACATGATAAGGACTAGCAAGGTCTTTGTCGCGACCCCGGACCAGGTCCCACATGCGAGCAGGCCTAATCTGGGATCAGGACTAGTGATTATGTGGATGATGAATGAATGATACACAATCCTATGAATTAATTTAAGTCAAAATGTACGTATACGAGTCCATAAGAGATGCCACTCGTACACGCGATTTTCCACAGGTGTCCGCGGTGAGGATATCACATCGAATGAATATTTCTTTTAAGTGCGGAAGCGTGTAGCAAATCTAATACATACATTCATGTCCAAGATAACAAGATTAGAACATATTTAGCACTAGTATCAAAATGAGCAATGATCATTAGCTATTTTCCAAAGGAAAGTTAAAGTTTACAGCAATGTCATTTAATTACAATTCCCAAAAATAGAGGCCAACAAAGGCAAATATAAATAAAATAGCAAGTTCCAAAAAGATTGGTTAATCCTAACCCAAAATGTTACGTAACTCGGACACCCGAATGTCTAAACAACATCATCGGCGTGCCACTCAACTAACCGCTGCGGTTCACCGACCGCCTCCTCAAGTTCCTCCTCGGGGAAACCGACAACAGGACCTGAGTACCAAAGCAAAGGGTCAAACACGGAGGTTTGGCAAATGGGTGAAAATATATGACAATAATAAAAGTTACCTTGGAAAACATTTAAACCAGTTAAAACAATAAATCTCATAAAACAGGATGATCATTTATTCGAAACATAAATGCAATATAAAACATGTAAGGTATCCAAGGAAAATGGGAAACAAGCAATATGATAACCACACAAAGCTAAGTCCTCTATCACCGAAGTGACATGAGCATATCGGGATGTTGACCTCAATCACCGAAATGAGGAGATGCAACATTAGTAACATATACATATACATAATAAATACGGGACATGACCACGGTAGCGAACCGGGCATCGGGAACCACAGTAGCAATCTGCAGCATCGGGACAAGACTACGGTAATAACCGAGTAGCAGGATCCAAACTGCAGCTGGTGGGACGGGAGGGGGATCTCCAAGTCGGTGGATCAGACCAACAAGGTTATCCAAGCTTAGTGGTGCCGACTCATGGGTCAAATCACATAAAACAAGGCATGTACAAAATTAACATGATGCACTTATGTAAACGGGCGGGATGGGGTGCTCGAAGGCACAAATATCATTTCAAACGGAAAGTGCATATTGGGACTAGCAAAATGCTATAGTTGCAAATTCAGTATTTTCGAGAATGATAATCATAATTCATGAAGTTCGGGACAAGTATCAGGATTCGAAATTCGATCAAAGTGAATAAAGGTCCTGTATGTCATATTCAATATAAATCGGTACTCCTTGAGTTTGGAGACATTTCGGGCTCTTTATACACCTTAGGATTTTCTTAAAGCTTCAAATGAATCTTTGTATCATGTATTCTTTCTCAAACGGAGTCCATACCTATCTCTGGTTGAAAAGTCTCCATCATTCTCTAAAAGGGTGCACCAATGATTGGGACAGATTCCTCTTCGTTTATCTTCATTTTAGAATTTCTGTGGAATTTCGGTCAGCTAGCGGTTAGCCGCCGATGGGTTTAGCTGCTAGCCGCTGGCTAACCGCGAGGTTGACCGCGGATTTATGGGAAGAAATCATGCTCTCTAGAAAAGTAACCGTGACAGCACGGTTAGCTGGCGGTTAGCCACTAGTGGGTTCGGCGGTTAGCCGCTGTCTAACCGTGAGGCTGATCGCAGGTTCTGGGCGAAGATGTGCTCTCTGGAAAGCTGACCGCAATGGTTCGGTCAGATGGCGGTTAGCCGCCGGTCACCAGGCGGCTAGCCGACGAGTGATCGCCAGGTGAGGAAATACCCCACTGTGTCCAGATTTCGAGTCATTTCTCCTTCAAATTGTTTCCCTTCATTCCCATTCATCTTTCTGTAATAAAATGAGCTAAACATACTCCTATAAATTGTCATTCAACACTTCTCCAATACTCCTATAAGTATTCATCCAATCAACTCTTCTTCTTCTCATTCACATTCAACCACAAGAGGAGAGAAACAATCCACAATCACAAGGAGTCATTTAAACTTTAATCAAGTAATAAATGAAAACTACCAACCACATTTCCAAAACCATTAAATGAACTAATAAGAGTCATTAATGTACATTTATTTGAAGTCAATGCAGATCAATAATAGTATGAAATATATATTGAAATCATCAATGCATTTCATTAAAACCATTCAAAACTCAAAATATCAAATCATCCACTTGCCTCAAGTCCAAGCTAAGCAAAAAAGATCTTCTAATCACCCTCTCAAGCTCAAAATCAACAATCTCTACGAAAACCCCAAACCAACCCTAAAATGGGTCAAACAAAGAAATAGGAAGAGAGAGCTTCCAATAATGGAAATGGAGCTCCTCTAAGGTCACAAGAACACAAATCTAGAAGATGGAGATGATTGCTTACCTATAGGTTCTCCAAATGGGCAAGACAAGCTCAATGAGGACCTTGAAAATAGAGGTTTTCTTGAAAAATGGTATCAAGATGAAGCCTTCAAGGAGCGGAAGAGAGTGGTGATCCCCATTTTGATGTTGGTCCAAGTTTGGTGGGAGGTTGAGATGAAGAGAGCAAGAAAAAGAAGAGAAAGCAAGAAAAAAACCCTAGGTTGGCTCTTGTTGTGCTGGAAAAGGAGTAAGAGAAAGAGATGGGTTCTCTTATAAAGGCAATGCAAATGGGCTCCACCACTAGAAATCTTTGTGGGTCAAAATCATGGCTTTCGAGACTTCAAATGAATTTGACGAAGCAGGAAGAAATGATCGTCGAAATTTCTAGTTTCGAAAAAGTATATGTTTCGCGTGTTTCGGGAATATCAAATATTGGGTACAGATTTAGTGTAAAAAGATTGTTTTGCCCTCAATGCAATGGAAGTCGGGTTTCGGGACTCGGGATGGGAACGGGATCAACATGAAAGTTGTAGAGATTAACAAGATTAGTAAAACGAGATAAAAACACAAATCCAAAGAATCTCGAGTAATCCCCCAAGTAAATGTAAAGTCATAAAAGAAACCCCCAAAGGGCCCCACTAATCACAAAGGCACTCAAAATTCCCCAAAGCTATAACAAAACTATTCTAAACCCAAACTAAACCAAAACACACTAAACACACTTAGAGCTAACACACGACTTAAACAACACAAATCGAGATCGCTCGGGTCGGGGTCTTACAGTCTTCAGTTGGGAGATTTAAAGAAGAAACTAGAGTTTGAGAAACATAATTACCTACACTTCCTGAGTCCATGACGAAGCTACATTCAAATCCTCGAATGATTCCATACGTCTCAAAAATTCTGGTACGTTGTTTTATGACCGATTCATCGAGCCAATCCCAATCATCAACCTTCTGTTTCTTTGAGTTCAAAGTTGGACTTGATGGGACAGCCTGTTGGGTGTGGTGAGTTGTTAATATTTTCAGCTCTTCCGGCTGAACATCCTCTTCCGGATATTCATAATAGATAGGAGGTTTTAACCAATTAAGTTTGGGCTCCATAGTTGTTGCCATCAGGTTTTCGTAACACTCCTTGTGGTTGAAAATATTTTCAGCTTGATCTTCTTGATGGAATGCATCCAAATTATGATGTATGACAAGAGATACTCCTTCATCTACATAAGTGATCTCATTATCCATTTCTGGCTTCTCCTCCAAAGAGTGACCATCAGAATTATGACGAGAACCATTATGATCAAATGACTCATATCGCTCAAGACGCTGCTGCAATTGTTGAACTTGTCTCCTCAACTCTTCCAATTCAACGTCACAAAGATCTCTTTCACGACGAGGAGGTGATTCAACATTTGGTCAGTAACGACGACCCGCCATGGCAGCCAAAAGCTCTGATACCAACTGATACCGGGGATATGATAGGCAACAAAAAGATAAAGATAAAAGGGATCCAATGGGATACAAATATCACCTCCCAAAGGAAGATAAGCTCACCACCCGAGCAAGAACACCAAAGGGATACAAAAATCACCACCTAAAGGAAACTCACAAGAGATACATAGCAAGAGAACCGCTCACCACTCTAAGGAATCCAACTAAGAGATATAGAAACGGGGAACTCGCCACCTATCGGAATCCACCGAATGATAAGAGTTAATTACAAAAAGAAATATCTTCTCACAAGCCAAAGGCTAAATCAAAACACACCCTCTGATTTCATTCATAGCAACGGATATATATAGGACTTGTTGGAACATCCCTCCAACATAAGAAAAATAAACTTTGATTTTCAAAGCTAGAATTAAATGAAAACAAAGACTTTGACTACAACTAACTAGGTAGACTTCATAAGAACTTAAAAGACACCTAGGAACTTTAAAAAGAAATTAACAAAGTCTACACAAGCTCAAAAGACAACTTGGTGGCAGGAAGTTTTAGGAACTCCGGTGTCACCGAGGTGATTTGGTAATAACCCAAATTGACACTCATCCATGTGATTCTGCAAGGAAGACTTTTATAGTTTCCTCACCATTGATTTTAGAAACTTAATATTTTGACCATTTGAGATCCAGTAAAGCTGGCCTTCACATGCCCCTTATCCATGTATAAAGAACTTTCCATCAACTTATCCATTTATAAATTTGGATTTTGCTTGTCATTGATATAGTTTTGGTGAAAGAACCGAGACATAGTGTAAATGCAAAACTTAAGATATAGTGGGAGACTTTATAATCCATGGCTTTAGAATAAGTAGTAAAAAGGAAGAATATATGAGTTGCAACTTCAGTGGGAGTTTTTAGCAGAGATGCAACTTCTATGAAAACTAAAGCTTAAGAGATGGCATGAAAAGTCTTTTTTCAATATCTTGTCCCTATAATTAGTAAGGATGGAAAGATTAAGGAGGATACCGAAAATAGGATAAGAGTATGATGGTTGAAGTGGCTAGAATTGTGCTTAAAGTTTTTTTTTATCGGCATATACAAAAAAGATTTATCGGTTGTTAGTAATTTTCACATGAGATATGAAACCGATCCACATGTGTAAATGGTCCACATGTGCAAAACTTTCAAATGCAAATGAGTCACATGTGAAATACGAACAAATGTTTGTCATTTTCACACCTCCTCACATGTGAATTTGAATGCATCATATGGTTGACCATTTTCGCATGATCCTTAATTACTATTTCTCGCCATTTATAATAAATTTCTTAAAATATATAATGAATGAAGGCTTGAGACATGCCCCCAACCAAAAATGACCATTTTGAACAGGAAAATGGGCCCATATAATTCAAAATTATAGATTTGGACTCCTTTTTTTTTTTTTTTTTTTTTGCAAATATTAAAAAATCTACAAGGATCAGTTTGCCCATGAGATTTGGCCCCATGGCTGTTTCAATCAATTTAAAGAGGCTCAATGTTTCAGAACATGATTTTTGGGCCCAAATGCATATAAAATTTGGAAAAAAAAAACTGGGTAGAAGGGACGAGAAAACACTGTACAAATTCAGCAGTTACATTCAACGGTTTTCCTTTTCTTACAAATATCTTACAATCCATGCTAAGTTACAATTCAAAATTTGACCCCATAGCTGTAATTGGCCCTCTCAAGAGTTTTAACAGTTAGGATAATGAAAATGGGGGCCCAAGGATTCCCAAAATCGCCACCTTTTATTTGGAAGTTTTTGTGAGTATCTCAATATCTAAGACGAATCAACAGTCGATATTTGGTCCCATAGGCTTAATTACCCTTTTGAAGAGGATGGGCAGTTTAGATTATGATTTTAGTGCCCACATAATTGTAAAAATTCAAAAAAGTGATTTCGCTATAAACACTATTCACCTGCATGGATTTACTTTTCATATGCCTTGTAATAGTGTAGTGTGACTCATTTTACCACCTATTGAGGCATCAAGAATTTAAGCACAAAGTCACGCCATGTTCACATCTATTTTACATACCATTTACACATCCTCTGTGTAAATCAATCCAAACAAATGTGAATATGTATAACCATTATGCATGTGAAAAGTTTACATATGTAAATGACTTCAAAGAAACGATCCTTTAAGAAATTTTTTTGCAAGACACAGATTAAATGACCTATGACTTACAAAGCATAATGTTGGCCAATTAGAAAACAAAACATGAAAAAAATGAGTTTAGAGGAGAGCATAATGTTTAGATAGATATGTGGTAAAACTAGAAAAGATTAAATTAGAATTGCCTCCATTCCGAAGCATTTAGAGGTGACATCAATAAATGTTAAAGTTTGTACATGTCCAATGTGGACCAACAATATGTTAGTGAGAAAAAGTCTCTCTATGCAAGTTGATGGCCCCTCAAGAAAAAGGCGTAGGCTGAAAAGGATATGGATGAGAGTAGTAAGGATAGATTTGTAGGTGATGACACTCTTTTGGCTGGCCCCCACTAAAAGTTCGCCGCTAAAAGTGGTTTTTTCTTGTAGTGAGTATAACCTATCAAAGGAATTGGCCCAGGATAGATTAACAATTCATGTAATTGACCCTAACGTTAAATACAATGAGTCTTACACCTTTTTACTTCATCCTATGTGTTTAATTTGCATACGCATAAGGTCCACTTCATTCATCTTTCTTTTAAAACAAAAACGACCAACTATATTCTCTGTTAACCAAGGGATTCAAATGTGGTACCGCTAAGGAGTCAATCCTCTTTACTGAAATATTTAACACCCATCCCTTTTACTTTTAGATTTTTTTACCAAAAGAAGCCTCAAATATTTTCTTAGCTCCAAAAGCATCCCCAAATACATGTTATGCCCAAAAGCATCTTATATCATAGACTTTTTTTCTAGACCAAATTGCAGGTCACTTTATCTCTTGCTAGTTTGAGACATGACTGTTGCGAGCTCTAAACATGACTCACAAGCTCAACACAAAACACTTGCGAGCTTAAGATTTATTATCCATAAATGTGCCCAACATTATTCGTGAGCTCGGGTTTTCTTCTTCGGTTCAAATCCACTCACCAACACATGTACCCCCAAGCATTCATTAGGCTTCTCTATCATTTTAGATTGATTTATATTTTCTATAAACTCTAAAATGTCCTCATTCTGAATATACTCTTACCACAATTGGTAGAAAATTAGCTCAAACCTATAGGAATTCAACATAACCCCACCTGAGACTTTCCAAGGGACATAATTGTCAAGTCGAGCTCAAGCATCTATCAAGTCACTGAATTCCACTGTGACTTTATTTAACTGTCAATGTACTCATTATGACTGTATTTTTATTATAATTTGTGGAGAATTTGTTCCAAATTGTCTATAATGCCCTCTCTCAGAATTTGTTCCAAAGTCTATAATGCTCTCTCTCTCTCTCTCTCTCTCTCTCTCTCTCTCTCAAGCATGAATTGGACATTAACATGATTAAGTTGTGGTGTTAAGAATCAACTGCGATATCGAGTATCAACTCGCGATGTCGAAAAGAGACTCACAAGTTCAATAGTTAAAGTTTTCTCAAAAAGGATACACATAGGTGCATGAAGTTTGACTAACAATTCAGTGCGCGATGCGGTCAAATCTCAATATTGCAAGAGATAAAGTGAAGGGAAATTTGGTCTATAAAAATGAAGTCTATGGCATAAGACGCTTTTGGGCATTACATGAATTTGAGAATGCTTTTGGATAGAGATATTTGAGGCTTCTTTTGGTAAAAACTTCTAAATATTTTTCATATCATTTTGTTATTTCTTTCTATGCATGAGAATTTAATTATTTATTCTTTATTCTATATTTTTTTATGGATTAAACCAAATGATCTAAAATAAGAAGGATTGAACCTTCACCCATCACCTAAGTCATAATCTCCTATATATTAGTCTCATAGCTATTTTTCATGAGTGGTGATCAAATTTTCTGAATATTTCCATGAGAAAATCCCTCTTTCCCTAGATCTGAAAAGACAAACAACATACAGAATTATAAACTCTTATTTTGAAGCTAGGATTTCTTGAAGCGGTAGGGTTTTTCGTTGAAGAGAATATCTTTAGAGCTTCTAAAGAGATGGAAACAAAATTTGAAACTCGTAGGTGACTTGGTTCGATTTGAGTTGCACTTACTCGACCACCTCAACTCAACTCAAGGGCCGGGGAATGAGTTGCACCTAGAAGCTATTTTTTAATTCCTTTCAAACCTTGTCATAAAAACATCACAATAATGTTTAATTATAACCCGCATTATGGATGGAAACTATTCCTTATTCTATTAATAAGATAACATCATATTTGGATTTAAAATAGGTCATGAACAAGCAATTTTTGGAACAATAGATTTTCATAGATACAAGAGTTCTTAATATGCAAATGTAATTACAATCATTGGAGATCAAATGAAAGCTTACCTTGTATGGTTATGGTCTAAGACCCGATAAGTCCTTCTCTGCGGAGATAGATCTAAACTTAGATTACTTGTTTGACAAATCTTATGTATTTGAAATAGATCTACATGAAACTGATCTATTTCAAATGTCCATGTTTGAAGTAGATGTTTTAGCAATAGTCTTGTTTGGTAACATACGAAAACTAATTGAAATAGACTTTTTTAAATCAATCGTTGAAATTTCTTCGCAAATTTCTTAAGATCCACGAGGAATGAAGCTTTGAGATTTGACCTATAGTAGTTTTTAGCCTTCCAAAGAGATCTAACGGTTCTGATCTTATGTTTGTGGCCCACAAAGTAAAAATATATATCAAATTAATCACTTTTTTTTCTAAATATCTTGATATTGGTGATCATCCAACGGTTGGAATTTTGGCCCATAGCCGTGTTTGGCCATCTAAACAATTCCAATGGTTTGGATCGTGATTTACTGTCCTAGAAGCTTTAAAAAAAAAATAGAGAAGAAGCGAACTACCTATGGGCCTATTGAAAACCTTTCATTGAACACACGGTACATCAATGGTTGACAATTTTTTTGAAAATTTCTTAAGATCCATGACGAATCAAGCTTTGAAAATTGTCCTCATAGCAGGTTTTAGCCTTCCAAAGAGATGTGATGGTTTTGATCTCGTGTTTCAGGCCCACAAAGTCGAAAAAATAATATCAAATTAATCACTTTTTTTTAAATACCTCGAGATTGGTGATCATCCAACAGCTGAAATTTGGGCTGATAGCTATGTTTGACCCTCTGAACAATTCCAATGGTTCAGATCATGATTTACCATCACAAAATTTCAAAAAGAAAAAAAAAAAAAAAAAAAAGAAGGAAAAACGAATTGCCCCAAATGGACGCCCAAAACTTTGTTCATCTGCCCCTTTCTACTTCAGATCTTACTGTCTATTTCAAATCTTGCCCTTTTCCTGCAGATTTGAAACAGAGGCAATATGTCTATATGCCATAGACATGGAGATATGGGTTACCAAACACTCTAAAAACTGTTTCAACTAGTAGTTTTAACACAATAAGAGGCAATAAATAGATATGTCAAACGAAACCTAAATGTTGGAGTCTCCTATCACCTTAAGTATGTGTGGGGACATTAGATACTTAGAACTAGTTAATCGAGGGGACCTGAAATTTATAGCCTATAGTTCTTAGTGGCTTTAAAATGGGCAAAGTATGTGAATAGTTTGGTGATGGACTTTGACCGAGTGCGTCATGACTCTTTAAGGATGTTCCAACGTTATATTGTTAAGGGGCGTTTGGTCGGAGGTCCTTAAAAGTATAACTTTGTTGTAAACAGTCTACAAAAAAAATTCATGTAGCTAAAGGTTCTCTATCACATTCTCATAACTGATATGTCTAATTTACCATTTCTTTAAATCATATCTTATGATTGGTGGGATATCCCATTAATAATGGTCAACTACCATTTAATTGGCCACCATCAATGGAATCTCATTACTGAGATTTTCAAATAAATTCTAAAACACACCAATAAATTTAAAAAAAACGTAATAAATTTTAAAAAAGCAATAAATCTCAAAATAATGCAGATAAGTTTAAAAAGCAAATAAATTTCAAAAGATCCAAATAAATTTCAAAAAACATAAATAAATTTTAAAAGATGAAAATTAATTTCAAAAGATCCAAATAAATTAAAAAAAAACATAAATAAATTTCAAAAGACTCAAATAAATCTCAAAAGACGTAAATAAAATTAAAAAACCCAAATAAATTTGAAAAAAAGAAAATACATTTTCCAAAAGTAAGATAACCCAATTTTCCAAATTAGCAAAAAATCTGGTAAAAACTCAAGTATTTTTTGTCAAAAACTGAGTTAATTTATTTCAAAAAATACAAATAGATTTCAAAAGACACAAATAAAATTCAAAAACACAAATAGATCTAAGAAAATACAAATAAATTTTCCAAAAACACAGAAATATTCGTTCAAAAGCTCAGTTAAAAATTTTAAAATAGAGATAAATTTGTCAGAAACTCACCTATATTTTTTAAAAACTCAGATAGATTTGTTTAGAACGAAAATAAATTTGTTTCAGAACTTAGTTAAATAGCAAAAAACTCAGATAGATTTATCTAGAACTCAGATAAATTTATTTCAGAAGTTAGATAAATGTGCGCAAAACTCAAATAAATTTGAAAAAAAATAAAAAATTCAGATAAATTTGACAGAGCCAGCAAACTGTGCAGGTCCAAAACGCCACTCTCCCTAAAAGAGGAAAACAATGAAATCAAAACTAATGCAGTCAAAGGCGGACCGATTGAGAAGAGATGCCGATTTCGCCCAAAAGAAGAGGATCACAACGAACCGAATGAGCAGATTTGCAACAAGCATGATCAAGCTGTATCCAGCCCATTCAAAGAAGGACCATAGGGTGCTTGAAACTATGAAAAGATAAATCCCGACATCTTGGCGCTTCCACAAAGGAACATCAGCAACTACTACATTGGAGATTTGAAAGAATTAGTTGAGGCGAGTATCAGATCCGAAACAAAGAGATGGAGATGCTAGTAATGGATCGAAGTATTAAATCATCTATTTGATTGTTAGAGCCTTTCGACTCAGTTGAAGTTGGTCGGGAAACAAAATCTTCTCTGGCCAGTCGAATCAGCTGTAGCAAATAGACGAATAAAGGGTTCTGTTACAGAACCTGTAACTTGAAGAAGAAGAAAAGGGCTTTGGCTAGGTTCTGTCCATGTCCGGATTGAAGAAGAAGAAGAGGGAGAATGGAAGATTTAAAAATTTTAAAATTAAAAATTTTATGCCTAATTAGTTGAACGGGCAAATCAGTCATGAAAATATATGAGGTGGCGTATCTAGAGACATCTCGCAGAAATATGTTCAAGTTGCATGGACTATAGGTCTTAGAAGAAAAGTTGATGGACTGGAGGCCTTACAAGACCTCCATAAAGAACCTTTCGCTAATTTACTCTATTGTTAATCTTTTTTCTTTACTTTTTTTATTTGAAAGGTAAGTACACTGCCATTTTACAGCTGATGTTCTGGGGTTTTTAAGCCCTGTTTTAAATCATCTTTTTATATACCAGGGTTACAAATTTGCAACCTGAGTGATAAAGGAATTGGTCATCTCATCAATGGATATGTTAGAAAAATTAGTTATGATACTTATAGTCCTAATTCATTCATCATGCCCTATACTATCTATAGCAAAAATCACCAAAAAATACAAAAATATCAAACGGAGGGCAGAATAAGAAGAGTTCAGTAGTATTGACCTCAGGGTTATACACACACGTACACGCACAATAGTAAAAACTGAAATTTGTTCAATTTAAACGGAGGAACTGACCTCAGGAATGGAATAATTAATGATGACTTCAATTGATAGGATACCCATGTTGCAGAATCGATGAAAATGGCAAAGAGAATCATCGCCAGTTTCAAAGAAGCACTCATAGGGAAGAAGATGGATGCCGGCCAGATGTAGGAATAAATTAATTATATGATCCTTGACCGGATGGAAAGACTTCAGGAAGCATCCTATGCTCCTCCTTTTAGTATACGCATGTGAGGCCGAATGGGCTCAGCCACCGAGTTATGATATTTGCAAAAAATAACATGTTTTGAGAGTCTCCGACACAGAGAACTCTTGAGTTGGAGCGGAACCGATGAAAATGAATGCCTTTTACTGTATATAAATGGGTTGTTTCCAAATTTCATATTAATAAGAGCTGGACCTCCTGTAAAATTAACGGTATGATGAATAACGAGATGGACACTATAACAAGTTATTCATCTTATGGTCAATCTTATGGTGCGGGAACACTTATTGGAATAAAATATGAAGACATTCTGTACATCGTGGTGAGGGTGTTAATTTTTTGCAGCTCACATTTTTAACAAGTAGCTTCACTCCTTGCAATAAGAGGCCTGGGACTCCTCTTTTGTGTTTTTAGCTCTTTCGCTCGCATGGCCGACAATATGAAGTGGGTACATTTTACGAAAAGAAAGTGATTTTCCAAACATAGAAGATCAGAGGTGGAAAACGATTAGGAAAGATGATGCAAAAGTGAGAGTTAGGAAAATCAAAAGATGGAATTTATTGATGGGCACAAGCACAAGAAATAAGAAAAAAAAATTTGAAAAACGTGTGATCCCTTGGTTGAAGGGGCAGGCTTGGGTACAAAAAATAAATGATACTAAAGACAAAAAAAAAAATTTAAAAAATCTCTATTAATTACTATTCTTTTGCAAAATTCAACTTTTTCTCCAATTAATGGTCTTTAATCAAAATAGACGAATATGGTGATTTTTTTTTTTTTTGGATTCATGACCCTAAAACTTAATAGTTTAGAGGCATCATTTTATCTTGATCTCAATCCAACGACAAGAACAAGTTGGATGAGTGTCAAACTTGGACTTGTGACAATTCATTAGGGGTAATGTGTGTGAAAAGACTACATTGACTTAGCATGGGCTGCATGAAAAAAAAAAAAAAAAAAAATAAAAGGGAGCTGGAAATGGGGCATTTTTAAAGTGGGGCATTTTTTAAAATTTTCCCTATATATGTATTTATACACACACATATGTGTGTTCCTATTAAGGGTGAACCAGCCCATCCTTCAGCCGAGTTGCGTCAATTGTTTTTGTGTGGTCAGATTCCGAGCCCTTTATTGGTTGCTTCAGGTCTGGTAATTTTCACTCATCCAGCTAGTCACGCCTTCTATTAATCACTCATTGCAAATATATTATTTGTGTAGTCTTTCTGTACAATCCTCAAACACGTTCCTGGAACTAATCTAGCCTTCTAGTTCAATTGAAATCGAATATCCTGGCTGTCTTCTATTAATTAAATCACTTGGCTTCTCTCTCTCTCTGTCACCAATCATCGGGCGTTACATTATATTATTCCATACAATAGTAATAGTCCATGTGCTCTGCTGTGGTCCACCTCTTTTCCTCTCTCTTTCTATTCTATAAGAAAGAGGGCCCGGTCAGGATACCAGGACATTGCCATTAGGAACAATACGAAGAAATTCAGCTGGACCAGTGATCTTTGATCCGATTTGACAAATCTTGAGAATATGAAAAGAAGAAAGAAAGAAATTGTACGTCGGTCAATGGTAATCTTTTTATAGATAAATATGAAGCGTGTAGTATTGTTTTTTCATGATGATTGAGAGAAAATGGAGTGGGCGAAATAGAGAAATAGGTGGGAGAAGAAGAAATAAGAGGAAGAAAAAACAAAGGAAGTCCTAAAATCGCGTAGCGCCACTCCTATCAGACACGCATTGCTCCCCTCAACATTTAAAAAACAAACACAAGAGGTCTTAACGAACCCCGTTTGTGTTGCACACCTTTGCGAGAAATAGCAAAATTTAGGGCCTGTTTGGTAATTTTACATATAAATAAAGTATAGTAAATCATCAAATCAAGAGAGAATAACATATAATGGGGTTAGACCGTAGTTTGTTTTTAGTTATTTGATATGAAATCTTTTTTACATTTTATATAAAAAGTTGAGCTTTTTTGTCTTTTAGTGGAGAAAGAGTGTTGCTTTTTTACTTCTTTTCTATAAAAGACGAGGGAATTTTAAATTAAAGTGCTATTGATGTGACCCCTGTCTGAAAAATGGAGGTTTTATTTTACTTTTACTAATCTAGTAAAGTCGCAAACTGGCGTAGGGATTTTTCCTATAAAATCCTCTTTTATATTTAATCTGCTTTTGCCCAACCAAAATTTTATATTTTTACATGCCTCACATGCAAATTTTCCATTTTTGCCACTGCTTACTAGGGCTCTCAAAGCGCCGGGCCAGGCCGGGCCCAGGGTTGTCCTTACCCCACCCTCAATATATGCAGAGTGGGGCCATGTGTGTCTGAGACTCTTAGCAATGGTAATTAAAAAAGGAGAAAATTCTTGGCACGACTGAAACCCAACACCATTTATTTAATGAATGGAAAATGTTTGCCTGCAAATTTAGTTGGGCCTAATCATAAATTACGTACGATGTATGTGTTTTACTTAATGAACTCATTTTAGCTTGTACAATTCCAGATGAGTCTGTCATCATCAAGGACCACTGGTGTCCACATAACATGAGGCTTGAACTTCGTGAGTCAGGTCATGGGTTCAGGTCAGAAGGACCTCAATAACTGAATACGACTATTTTCCTAAATGGATCAGGTTTGATTGAAGTCTGACATGACCCTGACCGAACAGATGGGTGGGCATGGAGGTGAATGTGTCTAGTCGTGTTAGGTTGGGCATGACCCAAATGACTGGAATTGCTAAGTCGGACTGTTTGTCTTAACGGGTCATATTCGAGTATACTGGTCGGGTCAAAATTTTACAATTTCAAAGGGAGGACCTAACCCCAGGGGTCGAATAAAGATGCAAAGTAGCCAACATCAAAGGCCATCCATTCCAATTCGCAGTGTGGAAATTTTGGTTGTATGGCATCCGTCATCTGAAGTACGATTGGGTAACAACCGATATAAGCCGACATACTTCATTTTAAGTGATTCATATTAACAATAGGTGAGCCCACTTCGACAACATGGGATTGCTCCGCTGGCAACCCTAGATGTCACTTGGGAGAGATCAATTCGTTGGTATGCCACTGTTCCCACATTTGTGAGCTTCTCTTCATACTTGTGTAAGATTCCTTGGTCCAGCTCCCTTGATTGGGACACTAAAAAAATAGGTGACCCTACTTCTGAAGTTTAACTTCTTCCCTTCATGGAAATTGTGCATGAGACACCGTCAAGACTTTAGCCGATTTTTTGTTGGTTATGTTCCAGTGGCTATGTTTGTGCGGAGTATTTTTCACGAGAACTAAGGGCTTCTTTTTCTATTGGAATTTATGGAACTCTTGTCTGGGGGATTTTTTAATATCCAGACACTAAAAAGTAAAGGGGCTGGAATTTCAACAATTCCAAAGGTCATTTGAGAATTTTTAGGTGAATAGAATTTTGGAGTTTTACTAAAGGAACTTTGCAAATGCTACTGGCATATTTCTTTATTAGAATTCCTTACAAGAATTTAATATGTTTGAGTTTTTTTTTTAACATGATGTGACATTTTATCCCCAACGTCTCAAACAATCTTTTGAACTCTTGGAATTCCAGCCTCTTTGCTTTTTGGTGAAACTTTGGACGCTATAAAATGGTCCCATTAGACTCCCTATTCTCTAAATGGGCATTTTAATTGTGGATCACGAATCAAAACATGGCTATCATAGTTAAAACCCAAATTCATAGTAGTCCAAAAGTCTGGCTCTCTGACAGGCTTATGAGAGAAATAGAGAAAGCCCAAAATACATAAATCCATCAAGTATTACGTAAAAAGAAAGAAAAATGAAAAATAGAAATCCATCAATCTGAGTAGCCTGGAGAATTCTGCTATTCTTTCAAGTGTAGTTTGAGCATATTACGTAATAATGTAAAACATGAAAGGAAAGAGCTGCCAATGATGCTGGTGTGATCTTCAGTGGATGCAGGATCTGGTGCTGATGCTGGTGTGATCTCTCCTGACAAGAAACATGAATGTCAAACTACGTATTCTTTAGCCTGCTTGGTAACTTCACTAATAAAGTAAAATGAGGTGAAGAGTCAAGTGAAGAGGTAACTTCTCCAGTGAGTAAATTTGCCGGATAGGCTTGCATTTAGCAAATGACTGACTACTCGAATCCTAACAAGGAATCTGGATCATCTAAGGATTTCCCCCACGGTGACCGTGAGTGGACAAATCATGGTCCGATACGTCATCGTGGGCAGCCCCTGCCCATGCCAAGCTGCCCGCGTGCATGGTAGCGGTGATGTGGCAGGCCTTGATTGGTCCACTCACGATCACCGTGGAGGAAATCTTCAGAGGATCCGGACTCCCTAACAAGAAGTGAGCAAAACCTAGTCATTTGATTAAAATTCAAGTTCCTAATTTAAAACACTGTAGGAAAAAGTCAAATCTGAATTGCCTAAATGGCCCTATCAGTCTGAAATTCAAATCCAAATGGGGCTATCAGAGTCAAGATTTGAATAGAAACATAGATCCCAACATAATCTTTATTGGACTATTAACCTGAAACTTAAAAAATGTAGATGAGGCCAAGATTGAGGGCCCATTAACCGTTGAGGAAATTAGACCCTATTTAAGGATTTGAATCAAGCCTGATGGAGATAAATGACTGAATGAGTATGATCAGATCCAACTAAATTGTGACAACACCTACAAAGCAAGAAATTAGTCGTACCTTTATCAGATGTCATATGTGAATTTAAGAAGTGACTGGAAGTGGGCCTTGGTTTGTGGATGGTCCCACTCCAAGGTATCCCACCATTCCTGGTCCCATGTGTGTACTTTTATCTGTTTGAGAGCGCTGGGTAAGTTGTGCACGCAGAAGGGGAGCTTCTTCAAATCAGGACAAGATTCTATGAAGACGGTCTCCAAAGCATTGCAAATTAATACCCTTGAGGAGATGCTCCTCAGATTTGGTAGTTCCAATATACTTAAAGTCTGTAGCCGAGAGAGTGGCATAGTCATACTACTTTTATCTTCATTTTTGCCTATCACCTTCTCTTCCTCCTCTGCTACTATCTCTTCCATCCCATCACAGCCGCGAACATTGATATGCTTCAAGCTTCTAAGTAGCTGCAACAGCCTATCTGAGAGTAGATACTTCAATTTGTCGCAATTCTCTACATACAAGGACTCGAGGCTTTTAAGTGCATCCGGTGATGGAATACCTTTGCAAAGGGTAAGTAATTCCCCCATACTCCTCATTTCCAATTCCTTTAGGTCAGGTAGCAATGGTTCCTCATCTGCCATTAAGAACTCCATTTTTTTGCATGAATATAGACGACAAACACACAACTCACTCATGTTCAGTGAGCGCATGACATTCCACAGACTAATAAATTCACAAGCATTTATGTGGAGACACCGAGTATTGTAAGGGAGCAATAAGGAGTTGTCTTCGCCAATAAGATTGCAACTATTAATTTCAACAGAGAACTTGGGTTTAGGATACGGAGAAATAATTGAGCCGACACAGAGACGAAAGTTCTTCATCATTTGCCAATTCCTCGAGTTAACGTGGAAGAGGAAACTAGACAAGTCTGTGAAATCAATCTCAAGATTAGCCAATTGAGTGGAGTTCACAATTTCTTCAATTCTGGCTCCTTCTGTTGTCATTGAGGACCATTTCCATCCGCTTCGGCACATTGTCAACTCTTCCAGAAAAGAGAGACGGGGTATAATGCCAATCGGAAATACATGCAACTCTTTGGTAAGAAAGAGGTTTAGGCGTTGAAGCTTAACCATTGCTTCCATTCCTGATGGCAATTCTCGAATTGTTGTGCAAGAGAGGTCCAACACCCTCAGTTCTTCAAGATTTGACAAAGATGGAACCTCTTGTAAAAGCTTACAACCCCGCAAGGATAGTCCACGGAGGTTCTTCAAGTTAGAAATGGACTCAGGCAATGCCTTTATTCTTGTCCCAGAGAGATCAAGTACCCGGAGGCTGCACATGTGGTGAAAATAAGAATGAGGGATAATCTTCTCCAGGGGGTTTCTTTGAAGGAGCAAGGTTAAGAGAGAATGACAGTTGGGTTGACCAGAAAGCACTTTTATGTCATTCAACATCAACGAGATCCTCTCGGCATCAGCTGGCCACTCAAATAGCGATTCCTTTAATTGTACACCCGCATTGATCATGGATCGTGGACTCTCCAAACTTGTAATGCGAATTGCCATATCCCTAATCAAATCGTGCATCCTGACAACCTTATAATTTTCTCCACTTTCAACCAGCTTCAACATAGAAATTGAAATGAGTTCATCCAAAATGGCATGCCCCTTGTTCATGTTATCATCTCTAGTCTCTCTTTTGTCTATTATGCCCTCACAAATCCAATACTCAATCAGTTGTTCAGAATGAATATCATGATCTTCAGGATACAGTGAGCAATACAAGAAACAAGATTTGAGTTCAGAGTTTCTTAATCGATTGTAACTAAACTTTAGCTGCACAAAGACATCATCCATACGCTTAACCTCTAGGTTTGATTGCTGTAGTTCTTTCAAAGCATTCTTCCATACCCTGACATCATTTACACCACACATAGCTTTTCCAACTGTTGTAATCGCCAGTGGCAAATAACAACACTCCCTAGTGACGGCCTTCGCAAGTTCTTCTACACCCGTAGAGAGGACCACATCACCTGCATTTTTCTTGAATAATTCCCATGATTCCTCATCAGAAAGAACTTTTACTTTAACTTCATGTGCTCCCATACCTCTACATACTCTTAAGTCACGGGTAGTGAAAACTATTTTGCAACCATTTTCTTCACTAGGACGAGGAATTCCTACCTTATCTAGAGGAAAATCATCCCACATATCATCAAAGATGAGCAAGAACTTCTTCCGCCTCTCCAAAGCACTAAATATCTTTGCTTTTGTATCATCATCATCATCTTCACCTTCTTCTAAGTCTATCTTCATTTTTTTTGCAATTTTTCTCTGGAGTTTGTTCACGTCTACATCCTTAGAAACAGTTATCCATATAATATGATCAAAATCCATGGTTTTAATGAGACGATTGTTAATATTCATCATGATTGTTGTCTTTCCAACTCCTCCCATACCATGCACTCCAATTATTCTTATCTTTGTGTTCAATATGCAATGCAAAATCTCTTCCAATGTTACATCAGCTGTTGTTTTACTTGCTATAGAAGTTGTTGGCAATGTACAACCTAGTACTGCTTCTTGTTCCAAAGAGACACTTTCAAATTTACCATCTGCAATGAGTTCATCTGCTTGAATAATCAATTTCAATGACATCTTGCTAATCTTTCGACGCAAATAGTAATTTGGCATGCATCCATCCCAACATTTGTTTTGTTCTTTAAGTTTCTTCTCTATGTTGCTCACTTGCTCTTTAATGGATCTTACTTTCTCTAGCCAGTTACGCACTTCCTTTCGATGAGGTTTTCCAAGCAACTCGGCATTGTTTACTTCTATTGTAATGTCCTCTGCTTTAGAAGTCAAGGCATCCATCTTAGTTCTCAACCTTGTCATATTTTCATGTAAATCTTTTATGTAATCGATTTGTCTAAAAAGAGGAACACAGAGAGACTTAAAGCCTTCAGTAATAGCCCCACAATCTACTGCCACTGCACAATAGAAAGGAAAAATGGTAATAATTATAGCAATCGAGAAAAAGAAAATACATTGAACTTGAAAACACGAACAAATGAGAATTGAGAAATTTGTTTTTATGTTCACTGAGAAGCTAACATGCATGTTTGTTAATCAACATTGATGCATCTAGGATTAACAATCACATAGTAGATAAAGTTCCAAATACATCTTTGCAACAAAGGAAGTGAAATATTTTAATTGAAATGTATTAGTAAGCATGCTTTAAAATCGCAGTTTCGGTCGCGGTATTAGCCGGGCCGAAAAACCAATACGATATCGGTATTGGTTGCAGTTATTGGTCGTTGCGGTGTGAATTTCTTTTTATTTCAAAAAAATTTCCAAAAATATCCAAAAATACAAAATATTAGAAAATGTGGGAAAACAAATTTTTTTTTCTATTAGTAACAACAATAAATCAAAATATCGGTCACCTTATATTATGAGTCATGTTTGTGTCGCAGTTCGCTATCTTCTCCGATATTTCATATAATGCAACTATTATTTTGGCTCATGATAAAAATAGTAGAAAAAATAGTATTTAGTATAAAAAATATTCCAACAATTATTTTTTAGAAAGCAGAAGATTTAAAAAAAAAAAACCTATTTTTCTACACTCAAAATCATATATATGAGTAAATCTAGCATGACAGTGTGTAGATCTAACTTCTAAGTGAAGAATACAACATAAGTGACAAACCCAATGATCTGTTCATTCATTTCTATGCTTTATCTAAAAGTAAAAAATAAAAAACACATAATAAGGGAGTTAAGTTGATTTTTGCTTACGAAATAAAATGTTTTCTTCAAGAAATAGTGTTGGAATTTGAAAACATGCAAGAGGAATGAGCTATGGAGATATGGCTGCTCTAAGGAGATGAGGGGAGATGAGAATAAAATGGGGGAATAGGGAAAAAGTAAAAAAAAAAAAAAAAAACTAGGGTTTTTCACCCATACACCATCTCGGCCGATATTTTGAAAATATCGGCTGAGATATCGGTAATACCGATATTTTTGTTATCTCAGCCGAGATGAACCGATATTTTACTGATTTTTTGGCCTACGATACAGATATCATCATCGTGGCAAAAATCATACCGGTATCGGCCGATTTTCTGAACCATGTTAGTAAATATCAATTTGGAAGTGGGTTTGGGCTGCTTCACAAAGATCTAGTCATCGTCATCATCATCATCAAATTATTATAATTATTAGAGTTAGATTAGAGTTTCAGAAGTTACAAAACAATTGTATAAAGTAAAAAAGAAATGATACTATAAAAAGACATGATATATATTTTTTTATTATATGATTGACTAAGATTCATAATATCATATTCTTAGAGTTAGATTAGAGTTTCTTCTACATCATCATCACTATTGAAGCCTTTTCCCATCTATCTATTCAACATTATGAGTTACTTTCCACTTGGCTCAAAATAGAGCTCATATCAAATATGGAAAGTTTTCTTTTTCTTTTTGTAGTCGATTGTCATTCTAATACTCCATATTCATCTAGTTATATATATATATATATATATATATATATATATAAGAGACTGGTATCAATTAAATATCATCTCTAATAGTTTGCTCCACACAATAGATTTTGACCCTTTGCTGATTACTCCATTTATTATCATTATAACTACTAGCAAAACACACCCGTGCTTAGCACGGGCAACATAAATCATAATATAAAAATTAAAAAAAATTTAAAATTTAAAATATGATGCTTTCTAGTAAGGAAGTCTACTATTATCGATATGGATGAGTAAAGGTTTAGATATAAGAGTAAAATTGACATGCCAATTATCATTGGTATCCAAAACATACGAAAAAAAATGAAATCTATTGAAGTAATTTGATAATAAAAAGTAGAATGAAAAATAAGAAAATAATTACTTATAGAGGACTTAACCAGAAAAATCCCCTAGACTTGTCAAAAGCCTGAAACGCCATCATCGTCTTATATAGACTAGTTTGGTCCTCTCGCCAGGTTTTTTTTTTTTTTTTTTGGCGTTGAGTGGGGATATCACAGTTCATTCTGATTAGTAAAAGAGTATAGATATCCCCGTTCATCGTGCATTACAACATAAAGAATGTCGAGCTCCCTTTTCCCATTTGCTTTTTTGGGATCCGGACGAATCTCACTGCAACCCCTCTTCCACTTTACCTTACTTTTTGAGAGAATCATGTTCTAAACTATTTTGATTAGGAAGGTTTGGGCTCCATTAAAGCGGTTGATAGTCTAGATTTACCTTTTTTACATTTGATTAAACCCACAAGCACAATCTCTACTTGTGTTTTTGTTTTACCCAAAAAGTTGATGTTTGAAACTAATTATTAAAGCCTACATCTCCGTGATGGATAATTAGTATTTACTCTATTAAAGAGGTGGGTAGTCCACATTAACTTTCTTATGATAAAAAAATCCTATTTCAATAATACAAATGGGCATTGGCTTTGGCTGCAATAGAAGATGGTAGAATTGGGCATTGGATTTTGCTTACATAGAAATGGTTGGATATGAGGATGGGCATGGGCGCGTGTTACATACGTTGTATGGAGAAGATATGGGAGTTTTGGATTTGAACTTCTCTTCTTGATAGTTGCTTCTTCTCTTCTTCGATGAGTCCCTACTAAGAGAAGATGAGTCCCTGCTCAGAGAAAATGGGGAAAATAATGAAAATGGAGAAAAGGGTTTTGGGACCTTTTTAAGGTAAAAGGAGCAGGGATGTCCCTACTCAGAGAAAAATAAAAAAAAAAAAAAAAAGATATCAAACAAGGCCTTTGGGACTGCTATGGTTTATATAAGACGTTGATGGTGTTGTTGGCTTTTAACAAGTCTAAGGGGATTTTTTTGATTAAATCTTCTTACTTATATATTAAACCAGGACAATGTTTAAAAACAAATTAGAGAATACATGACGCATTTGCACAAAATGGTGCCTTGAATTTATAAAATGAAAGTAAATATTGTTATGGCATCTATTTGAAAAAAAATCATCTATTTTTCTACTATGTATAATAATATAATTACATGGTCAAGTATATTGGAAAGTTTTCTATTCCTCGCCTTTAGATGGATGATGTCTAATAAAAACAAAAAACTCAATCTAGTCAACTAACATATTATATGAATTTTCGATAGAAGTTGCAGAATGATAATGATAATAAAAAATGAAATTGCTTTAACTTTCAATAGTCATAATTATATAGCAAATTTCTTCCAGTTAAAGGGTAGGTATAAAATAAAATAGGAAAGCAAATATATGGTTATCAATATTAATGAGTTCTGAAGGTTTAGAAATAAGTGTGAAATTGACACACACGCCCCGGTCCAAATTGGAGTCAAAATTATAATTAAAAAAATGAAACCTATTGAAGGAATTTGGTTGTGAAAATCAGAATTAGAAAATAGAAGATAACTACTTATCTCCTATATAAGGCTAATGATTAAAAAGCAAAAATTAACAGATACAATACTTATTAGTACTAAATGGTGCTTAAAAATTTATAAAATGGAAGTACAAACTGTTTTGACAAAATAACATTATCAAGTATCTTTCTCCATTCAAGTATATTGCTAAGCATTCTAATCCTTAATATAGTTAACTAACGTATTTTACTAATGACAATTATAAAAAAAAATCCATACTATACAAATCTGTGACAGAAGCAACAAACAATAGGAAAACCATATAAATTAGGAAAATGTATAAATAAATAAATAAAATAGATGACTATTCAACTTCACATGATTAGTTACGTGATGAAATGGAAGAGATTAAAATGCTAGCATGTGAAAGTGAAGATCGATGAGGGCTACCTTTCCAAACACAAAAACGGAGGTGATGAACTTGTGGCCTGATGAATAAATGATAGTGTTTGGACATGGCTATACAGTTGCACATATTATTATTGTTGTTGTTGTTGTTGATGTTATTTCTTTAGTTGGTGCCTCTGTTTGCAAGAAAAAATTACCCACATAAGTTGATTTGATGGCTCTAATGATATGCAGATGCAAGGAATCCTTTCCAAGTGTTAGACCCTGTCCCGAGTTAATCGAGATTAACTCTAATTGATTGAAAATTAAGCTAATTAAATATGTTTAATTAAGCTAATGATTGTTTATGGCAAAATGGAATTGAATTAGCCTAAAATGAATTATATAGGCTTAATGAAATGATAATGAATGAGATTGAATGAATTGAATGGATTTTAGGCTTAAGCTAGGAGAACTAAGGACTTTTTCGTGAATACGAATTTCCGTGTATTTTGTCGAATATGGAAACTCTTGATACCAACACGCCTATCTCGACGAGTGCGTTAACCTCCATAAGAGACTTGAACTTGTTCGACGAGAATCGGATCAAATGACCCTTCATTTGACTCGAATTATAAATGAGAGGAGATAGTGGACTTAAATGCAAAGAGGGGCTTATATAAGCTTAAGATGAGCTTAATGAGCTCATTCACTCATTCCCAGCTCAAGCAAACCCTAGGCTCTTCCTTTTCTTCTTCTTTCTTCCATTTTCTCTCCATCAAGCATCAAGATTGAGGCTTTGTATGTGACTTTGAAGAGGACTTCATCCACTTCATCTTCTTTCTTGGATTTCCTTGGAGATAAAGCTTGAGAGAAAGTCCAAATTTCTCTCCACCAAGACTACAAGTAAGTAGTTGGTCTCTTTTAGAGTTTTTCAAGTTCCATTGAGTGCTTAGGGCATGGGTTATAGCACAAATAGCTCATGGAAGCTTATTTGTTAATTTATGAATGGTTTAGGTTGAAAAAAAAGCTTCAAGTTGAGAAGTTTCCATCTCAAGTCAAGCTAAACAAGAGGGCTTTGTGTCAATTAATTTTCAAACAAAGGCAAGAATATGCACCTCTTATGATTTGGTTTGTTATTGAACTGATTTGAGCTCAAGGAGTTCAGATTCAGAACTTCCACTTCAAAAAATCTGAAGTTCTGGGAGCAGTTCGGCTAGCCGAACAGCTAACCACCAGCTGACCAACCCATCTTAGTGATTTTCTTAGAAAATGTCAGCCTCTGGAAAGCTAACCGTGAGCTGACCGCCAAATTTCGGTTAACCAAATTCACATAGCCGCGAGGTGACCGCAAGCTGATTGAATTTAGGTCAGTAATTTTCATCAGAAGACAAGCTTCTAGATAGCTAACCGTAGGGTAGCCGAAATGGATTTGGCTAGCCGAATTTTCAAATTCGGCTAGCCGAGTAGGTGACCGAACAGGTGACCGCATTAAGACAATGCATCAGAAACTACAATGTTCTGGAAAGCTGATCGAATGTAATTCGGTTAGCCGCCTTCCAGAATTCGATTAACTGCAAGGTAACCGCCAAGGTGACCGAACTTGAGGAAAAATTTCAGATTAAGGTTTGATCTTTCTGAAACGAAAGTCTAATTACTAAGGCTAGTGTTAGTGATATCTAAACCTTCATAAGTGTTAGCTAAAGTTATCTTAATGTACAAATTCAATTAAGGTGATGTCATCGACAATGACACGTATATTGATAACGAACGTTTCACTCAATTAGTTAGTTTAGATAATTGATTAGAATTGGATTAGACTTGAATAGAAGTACTAATTTGATTTGATATACGAGTCTGACACTACATAGTAGTTTCTTAAGTTTGTTATTGAACTGAATTGAATACTAAATGAATTAATGAATAATGAACAAGTTACTAAATGTAACAATAAATTAATGAACAATCCTACTGCAGTAGATGGATGAGGTGTTCCAGAACTCCGTGGCGATACCAGTGATTTCTGATCAAGACACTGGTAGATCCCACACAGTATAAACTGAAAAGTCACTAAATTGATAAGTCATGTAATGAAAACAATTATTGAATGAAAAGCCACATATTATGGACTGAAAAGCCCCATTTGATAAACCAGCTAATAAGTGCTCAATGTAATAAATGAATTGAATGTGAACAAATGGAATGAATGAATATGAAATGAATGACTGCTTCCTTTTGGAAGAACTGAATTGAACTGAAACAAATGCTATTGTAGTTGCCAATCTAGTAATTGATATAATTACTTGACTCTCATGCGTAGTTACAGTATCGAATTGACTTGTCTAGAATTGTTAAATTGATAAATTGAACAGATTATTATGAAATATAACATGTACGATCATAGATCTTTATATATATATATATATTGTTGAACAGTCGTGCTCACGGTGTTATTGAGGGCATTACAGGCCCAATTGTTCATGCCGGTCATGTAGAGGCCACGCCGCCAGAGGAGGAGGCCAATCTGATTCCTCCCGGAGGATTTATTAAGTGGACATGAATAGGAGTGCGAGTTGAATTGGGAATGTTTTTGAACTACTTTTGTTAAATCATTTTGGAGGGTGAATAGACATCACCTACAATGTATTTAAATATGCAGTTGTTGATTTTGATATGAAATGAAATTTATAAATTGAACTTTACTTTCAATGTAAGGTACTTGTATATATTCTGCAATTGTCAATGTATATATATAAATATATTCCACGAAAATGTACATTTGACATGTACGTGTGATTGTTATCCCTTGTGGATTTCGTCTTAACTCGGTTAATTCGGCGTTTGCAAGGGAGTAAATATGATGGCCTTGCGACCCGTGGTTGGTCCGGATTGATCGGATCACAGGCCCGGGTCGCGACACCAAGCAATCTGCAATCTCTTCTATTGCTTTTCCTAGTGAATGAAGTTGACTCATCATTCTACCTAGGGCCAGTACCAAACCATAGAAGACATTCGAGCATTGGGAGTACAAAAGTATTAATCAAGATCAAATAGGGATTAAGTCTCCTTCAGAGAAGAAGAATTCTTCATAATGGGTCCTATAAAGAATCGTCCATTGTGCAATTTTTTGAACCAATTTTCTATACATGATTTATCATACACCAAGCATTTCAAATGGGTTAGAAGAGAATAGTACATAAAGTTCTTTGAGAAGATAAGTACACAAGAATAACCCATGATATGCCTCGTTCAAGTAATGGCCCACCCTGTCACATGGATAATGTGGATAAAGATGTTATACATTGGTTTTGATTTTTCCCATAACTGAATTTACGACTATCGGTTTAGTTTTCCAATACCAACAAATCTTTTATTAGGAGAAGTTGAACTATTATTGGAAAAGAAAGAAGAAGAAATTAATGGGCTCTTTCATAAACTCAAAAAACTTCTTTTTAGAAGAAGAGGAAGGGAAACATTTGAGGTAAGTACTTACTAGCAACAACGCCCCGTGTTTAGCCCGGGGCAAAAAGTAAGATATTACATTTTGAATTTATGAGATATCAAAATTAATAATAAATATATAATCATATATTCACGCATATTTATATAAAAACAGTCAACACATCTTCAATCACCAATACAAGTGGTCAACATCAACAATAAACTATTACAAAGATAAAGTTTAAAAAAATCCATTCAAGAACAACATAAAAATAATAATAACAGCAATAATTACAAAAGAAGATATAGAAAAGAGAATTTTGTTAATATATATAATATTAGTAATAAGAAATGCATTCAAGTTTTTGTTACCCATTGATAATTTCAAAGGCCAATAAAACAAAACCACCCCATTTGGACTTGTTTGTGCAACAAGAGGATTCTAGTTTATGTAGATTTTTATTTCCTCATGAGAATAGAATTTTGTATATTCATAGAAAATCAAAGTCCTCTCTATTAAGGAAAAATGATTCATTTTTTCTTCTATGCAAGGAAAATACATCACACCAAACAATATAATATTGTTAATAAAGAAAATCATAAAAATGTGCAATCCTCTCGTTGCACAAATTCACCATTTTTCATATTTTCAGATAAGCCAATGGTCATTTCAATCCCTCCGCATAAATTTCTTCTCTACCCCTTTGAAGTAGCACCAATACCATTTTAGAACTGATTAAACTATTTTTTAGCTCTAGATTTTTAAAAATACATATAAACATCTCAACTTTAAAATCCATAAATTATGTGACTTTAAAACCACAGGCTAGTATTATTTAATCCCCAGTAATAATTGGCCCACCTTGGATCAATGTATATATCTCTTAATTATGAGTCAATGTGAGCCCAAGGAAGTGTAATTTACAATGGGCCAAACCTAGGGTCATATGTCTATACAATCAGATCAGAAAAGGATGCCTATAAGATTCAACAAAGAAACTCAAACCTCAAAATATTTTTATCACAAGCCCATCAATGAGGCGGTCTACCAGAAGGTTGGGTCTGATTTTCGTTCACATGTGACAATTTTTGAATAGAGTAGAGCTGTATTTGGAAACTAAAATAAAATGATATTTTTAATGAAAAAATTATCAGTATGAATTGTAGAAAGGTGGGCACCAAATATTAAAATAAAAAGATGACAATCTTGAGAGGATGGAATATAGATGGTGTTGAGAGAGAGAGAATAACTGTAGCATCGTAGAGAGATTTTAGGGGAGACTTTATGAGATAGAGGATATGGATAAAGAGATTTTTTTGGATAAAAAATTGTGGCATGTGATGACATGGCACATTAAATTACTCTATGTTTTTTTCTCCATATTTATTTGAAAGGAGAATGATTGGGTTGCTGAGGTGGCACCCCTCATAGCCCACTTCCCCCTTTATTTTAATATATATAATAATTCTCATCTAAGAAAGTACGTTAGAAATAAAGTTGGAGATGAGTACTGATAAGAAAGGGATGTGTTCCTCCATTCACAGTCTTCTTGTGGATCCTACATATAAGGAGGCCACCCTTTGGATCACTACTATATGATCTCACATGGGCCGGCCCTTTATAAACTTATGTTTAGTATGATCTCACACGGGCCCTTATATATAATTTAAGGTTTAATATACTCCATCTGTCATCGATTAATGGGTGGTGTGGGCCTCCTTATTCCTTAATCCAAAAATAAATAAAAAAATCACATCGGTCAGTTTAGTGAAGGGATTGCTTCAATGCCAATGAATTGCCATCTACATGTAAGATACCTTCCAAAGTTTTGTAGGAGAGAGTGAAGGCCATGGAGTTGGTGCATTTGGAAAAGGACGTGCAAAATATGAGGGACTGCTTTAGAAGAAGGAAGACAAGGAGTGATGCATGGAGGGGAGCACAACTAAAGAGGCTTAAGATCTCGAAGAGAAGGATGGTGAGATCTTCCTGGCCCTTAAAGAGGATCTTGGGAAGCCCCCAACTTGAGCTTACAGGGATGAGGAGGGTCCTCAAGAATCACACATGAACCTTCAGTATATTTCTTTTTCTTTTACTTTGTTCAATATGTATTCATTTCTTACATTCTAGCTTTGAGTTGTTTGGAGGATGGAATGACAAGTAAAATGGTTCCTAGTAAGTTGACTATTCTAAGAAGACATCCTTGCTTAGCATACATAGTAAGCACAAGCTTGAGAATTAATAAGTGGACTAAGATTGCATACCTAAACCCCCCACCTTCCAAGACAAATTAAGTAAACATAAACACTCACTAAGTTCAAGGGGAAAGCGCCAAAACTGCCATCGTAGTGGGAAGATCAGAGTGTTAGATTGTATGGCCTCAATCCAGTGGATGAACCGATTAAATTGATTTATTCCTTAAATTGATTTATAAATTCCTTCTTTATCCATTAGATAATGGTACTTTATTCATGTGATTGATAGTACTTATTTCATGAGATGAATGGTATTTTATTTTATTCTTTATTTGTGCGAAACTAATACAAAATGATACGATGGTTCATGAGATGAATCGGAGCCCACAAGTATGTTAGATGTGATCCATATGTGTGGATGAGATCCACATACAGGAGACATAGATCACAAATCTTATACTTGAATAGATTCACAACCAGTGATGAGATTGGGCATCTCATCTAACAAGGTTGCAGCATTATGATCACTATATGATAGTGTGATTTGTCTCAATCATCATAGTGTAAGACTCTGGATCATTGTGCTGGTACATTGGATGTACTGAAGGATCATGAGTTGCACCTTATACAAATCTATCTTTGATTTAAGGATTGCTATCATAATTCCCTATCAATAGGCTCTTAGTCCTGAGAGATTAATGAACCCAAATTTCTATTATACATTTACTTTGAGTCACCAATGAGTGAGGCCAATTGTAGGTCAACACCTCAGTGTCTTATGTATGTGGTAGTAGGACTGTAGGAATATATAATTGTCAAGAAGAAACATATCCTCTTATAGTACTATCCCCTTGTGCCAATTAATGGATTTATCATTAGTAAGTGTGCACTCATCTCAATTAAGAATTAATTGGATGGTACTGATGATCATTGTGATTAATTATGTTACAAGGACAATAAGATAAGGATCTAATTTAGTTTGACAGATTTAATCCAATTGATCCATGGATATAATTGATGGAGGGGCTACTTGTAGTAATAGGGAAGATTAGGGTCTTCTTGTAATTTATTCCTAAAACTGGAGTTCAATTGCATTTATATAGTGGAGTTATTTGTAATTAACTGAGGGTCTGGATTGCACATGAGATGTGGGGTCTAGATATCCCAATTTGAGCAAGTTTCTAAGAAATCCCTAGTGGTGCCCCGGTAGCCCTAAAAAGGAGGAGAAGGATACATACCTATAATAGAAGTGACACTTCTAATTATACAAAAAGAGGAGGTGCTAACATGCTATATAAGGAGAGGAGGGGGCAGGATGTCCATAACCATTACACATGCCCAAGCCTCCCTTCCTCCTCACTCCTCTTGTCTCCTTAGGTTTCTTTCTAAAGAGTCTAGGGTTTTTTTTCTTCTTGAAGATCCCACCATTTTCTTTGAGAAGATTTCTGCAAGAGAGTTGTAGTGTGGAAGATCACGAGGTAAAGGAGAATGTTCTTGTTCTTACGAAAGGGTTTCTTAAGAAGCCAAGAGATCAACTCCTCGATTTGAGCACAATCGGGCTCCCAAGGTTAGATCTACTTTTTCGATTATTGTAGATTTTATGGATGCATGTTGTTGCTGTTTTTTTATCTTTTAGTTAAGTACTGTTTTTCTGATCTTGATACATGAGAAATGGGTTTTTGGATCCTGGATTGGGTTTCTGGCCTTATGGATACTTGATCCTTGCTTGAAGTGGGTCAAAAAAGTTTTGAAAACCTATCCACGAGGCTCACCTACTTCCAACACAGAGAGCACGATGTAATGCTTTTTGTGAGTGCTTGAGACGCAAATCCTTGGATTGCATTGTGAAGTAGAGTGGGAGGGGAATTCAAGTTGTGAGAATATCTGTATGGAATATTCATGAGGAGATGATTTTTGAAGATAAAATAGAATCTTCTTTCTGCAACCTTCAGCATCATTTTTTACTGCCTTCCTTTTTAGAAGAAGAAAAGTTGTTTCATTTTATTCTCTAATGTCTTAGAATGAGGAGTAAAGAATTCTAATCTCAAATGCCTTAGAAAGATGAGTAAAGAAATATTATAGTTATTGCCGCTATAAATTTTGGCTTTAATGGGTTAACTAAACATGTGGTATGAGTATAAATGACCAAGGGGACGTGGGATGAGAATTGGCCAGTCGATGACATGTCTTAATGATTTTGAGGAAAGAGAAGGGAACGTTTAGGATTAACTACACTAAAAAGTCAACAATTTCCCACCGTCAGAATCAAATTGAAATGAAGCACTGATTTCTCAATTGAAATCAGTTCGCTTCATATATAATAATTGTAGGCCCAACTAATCATGAAACAGTTATTATTCTTCTCCATTCCTTCGCACTTAATACATTTTCTTTTGCTCTTTATTTAAATTATGAACAACCTACAATTAGGTTTAAGTCAAATAAACATATAAGATAGTTACTAAAAGTAGGTTGAGTCAGCAAGCTGGATTATATGACCTATTTTAAAAATGGGCTAGATATAGGTTATATAATCTTAGTTTAGTCATTTTCATGAACTTTAAAGATAAGTTCGAAATTCAAAAATAAATTATTTATTTTAATAAGTTTTATTTACTGATTTTTAATTATATTTTTTATTTTTTGCTTATGTAAGTTAGATATACTTCTTTTCAATAAATTTTGATATAAATAATTCTAAAAATACTTAAAACTCAAGCTACCATCAATTGCTAGTATACGAGGTTAGATATATTGGAGTTAGACACTATTAAAGTCCTCTCGTTTAAATTTATTTTTGATTGATAGTTTATTCTTGCTTAGATATAATTTATTTTATTTTAGATAAAGTTGATATATAGATAATTTTAAAAATGAGTGAAACTTAAGATACCAAATTTTCTGGGACTCACATTAAATTATGTTTTTTTTCTTTAGTTTTCTACATTTAAATATGGCATTACAGGATTCAAATTTCTTCAATTGAAAATTATTTTTATTCAGTTTATATTTAAATAGAGACATCTTTTTTTTTTTTTAAATAGCAACACATATTATAATTTATAAAATTTTAAAGAATATAACAAATTCTATATATATTTTTTAAAATTGGTTATACGATTTTATATTTTAGTAACTTATTAATAGATAAGATGAATACTATTTAACTTAACATTTTTTTCTAACTATTTCTACCTTTAAGTTAATTCAATTATAATTTTACTTTACATAATTTTATAACACTACTTACATTTCGAATAAGTTCACAAGTATAGAATTTTTTGAATGCTAAATACAATATTTATTATCTTAGATAAATATTATATTTGTTTATTTTAGATTTATTTTAATATCATAATATCTTTAAAAGTCAAGGCGTCCATCTTAGTTCTCAACCTCGTCATATTTTCATGTAAATCTTTTATGTAACCAATTTGTCAAAAAAGAGGAAAACATAGAAACTTAAAGCTTTCATTAATAACCCCACAATCTACTGCCACTACACAATAGAAAGGAAAAACAATATTAGCTATAGCAATTGATAAAAAATACATTGAAGTTGAGCACACGAGCAAATGAGAATTGAGAATATTTTTAATGTTGACTGAGAAGCTAATACACACATTTGTTAATCTACATTTATGCATCTAGGATTAACAATCATATAGTAGATAAAGTTTCCAATAAATGAAATGTAATAGAAAGTATCAATTTGGGAGTGGGTTTGGGCTGCTTCATTAAGATGGAGATCTAGTCCTCGTCGTCATCATCGTCACCATCACCATCATCTTATTATTATTATTATTAGGGCTTTTTTACACATTAGAATCTTTTTCTTATATATGTCAGAAGTTACAAAACAATTGCATAAAGTAAAAAAGACATGATATTGTAAAATGGAGATGATATTTATCTTTGATTATATGACTGATCTAGATTCATAATGTCATATTGTTAGAGTTAGACTAAAGTATCTTCTACATCATTATCACCAATGAAGCCTTTTTCCATCTATCTAGTTTCAACATTATGAGTTTTACTTAAGGTTGGAAAACTCGCGACTCAGACTCGACTCACCCAATGCAAAAGAATTGAATTGGATAGAGTCAACATGGAGAATCGGGAAAGTCATGCCTTTTTAAAAATAATTTCAAAAATACTTAAAAATAAATCCATTGATTATAAAACCTAGAAAATAGTGCATTTATTTACATGATTCATAATATATAATCAATTCCAACAGATAAATTTATGTATGCAAGAAAAGTATTACAATAAGTAAAATAAAAAATATTACATATTATATAATTTGTCAGTGCAAACAAAATGTATATAAAAGAATATTATATATTATAAAAGATCAAAGATAAGTTTCAAATTACATTTCCGTCATCATTTTTAAATTATTGACTCCAAGCCTCATGCATAATTACTTATAAATCAACTTTAATTTTTTTTTTAAATTAAATTTATCTATTAACTGGTTTGGAATCCAATTAACTTATTAAAATGAGATGACTCGCTGAGTCTCCCCTATTCTTGATTCGGTCCTTCATTAAAACGAGAAAACCCAGGAGAGTCAAAAGTCGATTCAGAGAGTTTTCCAAATATGATTTTATTTTCTGCTTTACTCAAAATAGAGCTCTTATTGAGTATGAAAAGTTTCCTTTTTCTTTTTGTGAACACTCCACACTCATCTAATAGGATTTGACACATGATGAAGTACCCATTGAACGGGGAGATCTCATGGAAAGACAATCGAACTCACATAATAAGGGTAATATTTATTTGAGCAAGAACTATAAAAGTAAATATCCTAAAGTATACATCCTAGGAGCTTTATAGTACACTGTGTAAATATGTCCAACTCTAGAACGTCTTATACAGAAAGTACCAACGTTTAAAGGAGAAGAAACCACAATAAAAGAAAAGAAATAAGAGAGGGGGAGAGAGTATCCTCACTTTTGTGTAATGATTCGAGGTTGATGAGAACTCTTTTGTATGAAAAAAGCCTTCAACTTGTGCTGTTTACACACCAAAGAAAAATATAAATCTATTACAACAAGATGAATAGTAAAAGATTGCCATAATGACTAATGAAGAAAAATAAATCCTACAACTATTTTCTTAGTAGTAAAAAGTTACAATAGATAAATACCAAAATAGTGTTCACCAAGGTGCACCCAAATTGACACTCATCCATGTGGTCCTACAAGGAAGATTTTTATAGTTTCCTCACCATTGATTTTGAAAACTTAATATTTTGACCATTTGAGATCCAATAAAGCTAGTTTTCACATGTCCCTTATCCATGTATATAGATCTTTCCATCAACTTATCCATTTATAAATTTGAATTCTGCTTGTCATTAATATTGTTTTGGTGAAAGAATCGAGGGGTAATGTAAATGGAAAAGTACTTAAGATATGGTGGGATACTTTAGAATCCATGACTTTAAAATAAGTCGTACAAAGGTGGAATATATGAATTGCAACTTTGGTGGGAGTTTATAGCAGAGATGTAGCTTTTAGGGAAACTAAAGCTTACTTCAATATCCTGTCCCTTTAATTAGTAAGGATGAAAAGATTAAGGAGGATATTAAACATAAGATAATAGTAGGATGGTTGAAGTGTAAACTTATGCTTTGAGTGGTTACCAACAAGACTTAGAGGTTGTTTATAATTTTCACATAAGATATGATGTGTAAATATGGTCCACATGTGAAGCATTTTCTTATGTAAATGAGTCACATGTGAAATACAAACACACGTTTGTCATTTTCACACCTCACATGTGAATCTGAATTCATCCAATGGTTGCACATTTTCACAAAATCTTTACCATTTTTTGCCACTTATAATAGGTTTCTTAAAATATATGATGAATAAAGGGACAAGACTTGCCCACGAAGCAAAAATGGCCATTCTAAATAGGATTAATGGTTCAGATCAGGAAAATGAGGCCCACATTATTCAAAATTATATGTTTTCACATTTGGGATTTTTTGCAAATATTCAAAAATCTGCACCGTTTTGGTTAATTTAAAGAATTTCAACATTTTGGATCATGATTTTGGGGCTCAAATGCATATAAAATTTGAAAAAACGGATTGGGTACAAGGGATGAGAAAACACTGTACAAATTCAGTAGTTACATCCAACGGTTTTCATTTTTATGCAAGTATCTCACAATCCATGTTGAATTAGGATTCCAAATTTGAACTCATGGTTGTAATTAGCCCTATCAAAAGCCTTAACGGTTTGGATCTTGAAAATAGGGCCCTCGGATTTCCAAAATGACCACTTTTCATTTTGGATTTTTTAAAAGTATCTTAATATCTAAAATGAATCAACAGTTGAGATCCCAAACACTTAATAACCCTTTTGAAGATGATGGACGGTTCAGATTATGATTTCGAGGCCCACAAAAGTGTCAAGATAAAATAAAACAGGGCGATGCTCTCGTTAGAAATAGTATTCACCCGCCTGGGTTTATTGTCCATCTACCTTGTAACAATGCAGTGTGGTTCATTTTACCAGCTATTGAGGTGTGAAGAATTTGGGTATAAATTAACACCATATGCACGCCTATTTTACAAACCATTTAGACACCCTATATGTAAATCAATCCAAACAAACGTAAGTATGTGTAAGCATTACGCACGTGAACCATTTACTTATGTGAATGGCTATAAACAAACGACCCCTTAAGGAAAATATTTACAAGACACATATTAGACCACCTCTGACTTACAAAGCATAATGTTCGCCAATAAGAAAACCAAACATGAAAACAATGAGTGTAAAAGAGAAAAGAATGTTGAGATGGATATATGCTAAAGCTAGAAAAGATAAAATTAGAATTGACTCCATTATGAAGCATTTAGAGGTAGCATTAATAAATGATAAAGTCTGTACATGTCCAACATGGACGAACAACAATGTCAGTGAGAAAAAGTTTCTCTATGCAAGTTGATGGCCCTACATGAAAAAGGTGTAGGCCGAATAGGATATTGATGAAGGTAGTAAAAATAGATTTGTAGAAGTGTAACCCATCAAAGGATTTGGCCCATGAAACACGAAAATGAAGAAACACAATCCATGTAATTGACCCTGATATTAAATACAATGAATCCTATACCTTTTCCCTTCATCCTAGGTGTTCCATTTGTACACACATAAAGTCCATTTCATGCATCTTTCTTCTAAAATGATCGACTCTATTCTTTGTCAACCAAGGGATTCCAAGGTGGTACCCAATAACGAGTTGATCCACTTTATTGAAATATTTAACGCCTACCCTTTTTATTTTGGGGTTTTTACCAACGAAACATCAAATATCCACAGACCTCTAAAAGCATCCTCAGATACACGTAATGCCCATAAGCATCTTACACCATAGAATTTATCGTTTAATTTCAAGACCAAATTGCACTTCACTTATTCTCTTGCTAGTTTGAGACATGACACTTGCGAGCTTAATATTTATTGTTCATATATGTGCCTAACATTATTTGCGAGCTTGGGTTTTATTCTTCTATTCAATTCCATTCGACCAACACATCTATCTCCAAGAAGTCATTAAGCTAATCTTTCATGTTAGGTTGATTTATATTTTGCATAAGCTCTAAGCTCTAATAATGTCCTCGTTCTGAATACACTCTTACTATAATTAGTAGAAAACCAGTCTAACTTATAGAAATCCAACATTGCCCCACCTGAAACTTTCCCAAGGGACATGATTGTCAAGTCAAGCTCAAGAATACGTGAAGTCGGCAAATTCCACTATGGTTTTGTTTCATCGTTAATGTACTCATTTTGACTACTTTTATTGCAATATGTGGAGAATTTGTTTCAAAATCTATAATGCTCTCTCTCACTTTTTGAGTATGAATTGAAGGTTGATATGTTTAAGTTGTGGCGTCTAGAATCAACTCGCGATATCGAGTATCAACTCATGATGTCGACAAGAGACTGGTGAGTTTAATAGTTAAAGTTTTCTCAAATAGGGTATGATTAACAATTCTGAAGCTGAAGCAACAATTTTTGTGACTGTATGAGTTGAACCATTCCGTTGTAAGTTTGTTCTCTTGAATTTCTTCAGCTAGTCATTCCTACAAAAACCTCAAGGCATTAGTAGAGGCAGAGGAAATACTTTTCAATATTCTCCCTCGGGTGGAGCCCACTCCTCAATACTCCCCCTCAGGCAGAACCCAGCTGGCACACATTTTGGCTACATGCATTTTTTTTTTTTTGCACCAAGTTGTTCCTCTTGAGATCCGAACTCATGACCGCTTGGCTCTGATACGATAAAGAAGAATAGAAAACAAAGAAGGAAGACAAAGTTTGAAAAAGAGGCATGGGCTTCGCTATTTTGGTGACGTGCCCTCTACCTCATATTTATATTTATATTAAGTGCCTCTTCGTTGTACATATCTTCCGCAATAGGAATCTATATCCTAGAGTCTACACATTATTTTAAAGAATATAAAGATTTTTGTATATTACCCCCTAAGGTTTGTAGAATTTGCAAATAGGCTCCTCAGATTTTAGTATTTGCAAATAGGCCCCTGTACTTTTATTTTAATACATTATGTGTCCCCAAAATCAATAGTCTTCCAACCACCATAGGTTTTTAGTACATAATGACACTTTTGTCCATCCCTTTTATCTTAATATGCATAATCTCATGAGCTTGGACTCAATTTGTTTTAAAGCATGCTATAACATTAACAATTGCTCTTAGTGGGAGAAAACAACCCTACATAAATTTATTTTTTATCATTACAGGGCTCATTTCTTTAAGTCCAAATTGATTATGACGACAATCAACACCTATACTTATAATCGGTTATGATTTATCCATACAAAGGAATATTGGGGAAGAGGCAAATGTTAAAAAAAATATATTATTTTTTAGAATTTGAGGGGGAAGGGGGGATTTTACACTTTTCTCACATATGGGTGGGAGCTTCAGTCCCCAGGCCCTACCCCTGGTAATGTGCAACGGAGAGTTATTGAGAGAAATCATTGGGACTTAAGATAAAATAATGATATTTTTATAAATAATAATATACTCATTCTGCTGAATGAATGGAAGGGCATAGGTGTCATTTATGTAAAAATCCAAGACAAATTTCAAGGTGGCTGCTCATTCTTATTAGGAATATTGATTTTGGGGACATGGAAGGTATTAAAAAGAAAAGGCACGGGCCTATTTACAAATACTAAAACTTCAAGGGCCTATTTACAAATCCTACAAACCTTAAGAGGTATATACAAAAAGCTCAAGAATATAAAATACAAGATTTGAAGACACACAGGACAGCTCTTATACAATCCACCCATATAATATTTCAAATCTCCATACGGTTGTCATCACCTTTCCATTTAATGCTGATTGTGTAGATTGTTGGATGACTGTACCACATCTCCATTGTGATTTTGTGTTGACCTTCCAAATGTACTGTGATGATGAGTTGTGATGACAGGCAATGTAGCTATCTCTATTCTTCTTTGATTCTAAGTTAACAGATCTTGTAGAAACAGTGGGGCTGTTTGCTTTGAGAGACTAGACCACAAGTGGGACTTGTGGTCTTGCTTATCATGTTCAATAGTAAATGTACTCTTTGCAGCCCTTCTCTTAATATAATCAGCAGAGATATTTCTCTAAAAATAATAATCATTTCTTTTTTAGGAAAAAAATAAAAAAATTGTGCTCCTCTCCATTCCCTATTTGTAACCCCACTTTTAATACAGTGTATAGATTTTACCTAAAAAGTTAATGACGTTTTCCTCTACGTTTGTCGCTTTAGAATGTGAGTTTAAAGTTTAAAGTAAACATTAACTACTCATGAAGTCAAGAATAAACTAGCGAGTTCAAGAGTTGAATAAAAATTAACGATCGCATAATACTTTAATGCGTGAATGCAGTCGATTGAATCCCAATGTCACAAGAGATAAATTAAAGGGCAATTTGGTCTTAAAATGAAGTCTACGGTATAAGACCTTTTTGGGCATTACATGTATTTGAGAATGCTTTTAGATGTATAGAGATATTTGAAGTTTCTTTTGGTAAAGACCCTAAATATTTTTTTATATCATTTTGTTCTTTCTTTCCATGCATGAGAATCTAATTCTTTATTGTTTATTCTAGTTTTCTTGATGAACTAAACCAAATGACCTAAAGTAAGAAGGATTGAACCTTCACCCGTCGCCTAGCTCAAAATCTCCTATATATTAAACTTATGGCTATTTTTCATGAGTAGTGATCAAAATTTCTAAATATTTCCATGAGAAAACCCCTATTTCCGCCGCTGGAAAAGACAAACAACATGAAGAAATATAAGCTCGTATTTTGAAACTAGGATTTTCTAGAAGCAGTAGGATTTGTCATTAACAAAATTTGAAACTCGGAGTTGACTTGGTCCCGATTTGAGTTCAGAGTTGTATGTGACTCGACCACCTCAGCTCAACCCAAGGGCTAACAGGGAGTGAGTCGCACCTAGAATCTAAGTTTTTTGTTCCTTTCACACCTTGTCATAAAAACACCACAATCATGTTTAATTATAGCTCCCAATATGGATGGAAACTATTACTTATTGTACTTGTAAAATAACCTCAAATTTGGATTTAAAATAGGTCATGAACAATTCATTCCTTTTTTTTTTTGTAAAAATAGATTTTCAGAGTATTTATATAAAAAATTCCCAACAAAAATAAATAAATAAAAATCAAATGGATGGTAGAATAAGAAGAGTTCAGTATTGACCTCAGGGATGGAATAAAGATGACTTCAATTGATAGGATACCCAATCGATGAAGATGCAAAGAGCATCATCGCCAGTTTCAAAGAAGCACTCATAGGGAAGAAAATGGATGCCGGCCACATGTTGGGAAATGACATAAGATTAATTATATGATCCTTGACAGGATGGAAAGACTTCTGGAAGTATCCTATGCTCTTGCTTTATGGAAAGACTTCAGAAGTCTTGGCATGTGGGGCTGACATATGGTCTCAACCACAGAGTTATGATATTTGCAGGAGTCACATGATTTGAGAGTGTCTGACCTAACAAATTAAAAACTTTTGTTGACTGGATTACAATACCTGATCATCTTATTATCGCACTTAAACTTGTCATTGACATTTTAGTTTTTGAAGCTCAAATGTCTCCATAGCACAAAAACTTGAGTTTGAAATGCTTCCCATCTAACTAAAAACAAAAGATATTTCCAAAATGTACACTTCCTGAAAATAGTATAGTATGATTTTACCAAAAGGCATAAGATAGGCCTGCGGCTGTGGTTTTGGTTGCTGAGGCCGGGGATGAGACTGAGGATGGGGATGGGGCTGAGGATGCTGCAACTAAAAGAAACACTTTTTCCACCGCGGCTAAAAGTGCTATTGGCTGCCGCTTGGCGACGGTATACATCGCGAACGGGTGGGTAAAAGTTTTAGCGGCGGTCATTATTTTTTTTGGGGGCGATCATATAGCCGCCGCTAAAAGCAGCATTTTTTTTTCTTGGCCGCCGGTAATAGTAAAAATGGCTGCCACTGAAAACCATTTTTTTTTTTTTTTTTTTAGTGGCAGCCACTCAATATTTTTTTTTCTTGGCCGCCAGTAATAGTAGAAATGGCTGCCGCTAAAAACCCTTTTTTTTTTTTTGTAGCAGCAGTAACATGGCCACCACTAAAAGCAGTAATTTAAAAAAAAAAAAAACACTGCTTTTAGCGGCGTTCGTATGGCCACCGCTAAAAGCAATAATTTTTTATTTTTTTTTAACAAATTTCAGCCCGCTTGAAGCACAGAAAAATCTGCCAACATTTTCGTGATCTACCAATCCTCACCACAACTTAAACAAATACAAAAACAATAACAATAGCTTTCACAAAGTAGGAAACTAAGAAAATCACTAATCTATTTAAAATTGAACCATGGGGTACAAAGAAGCACACCCAAAATAATGATCGAATATAAGAATGGAAATTCTTTCAGCTACTAGTGCAAAAATGACTACACCATACAAAATATTTTGGCCAGTCATATTTTCTTCTAGGTAGTTTGGGTCTACTTTTAAGGGATTTCTCAATGCTGGAGAAGGATGGACTCTATGAATTCATAAAGAGGTGCAAGCTCCGCCTTCTCAATCAATTACAGGGATCCAAAAGGACGCTTACCAATTACTTAAACATTGAAACACAAGGGTTGTAACGTACAACTACTTCTAAAATTTCAAGTACTAATAATAAAATTCAGTTCAAAGACAGAGAGACAAAAGAAGTTGTGCTTAGTATAGAAAAATACTATTTTCCTTACAGCCTCTGTAGCGATATCAAAGAAGCCAGATCTACGACGTCTTCTGTGGAGGTTACTCCGCCGAAGAAAGTATTTCTGGGCATGACTTGCAACCAGGGTCGGTGTACGGATCTCTACAAAGTTTCTGAAGATACCTTTCCAATCCCCTTTCCCAACCTTCTGTATGCCCAACAGGAAAAGCTTGTGTTCTTCTCTGTCCTGGAACTCCTGAGAAGACACAAAGAAGTACATACCATATTAACCATTTTGCAATTGAGATAACCTGAAAATGATTCTCAGATAGGCAATTTCTTATAGTACCCTAAAAACGTTTTGAAAAATGTGTTACTATGGAAGAACATGGAAGTACACTCATTAAAGAGCCAGCAGCATATTGGTAGAAAAGTTCAAATTCATGCACAAAGATCTAACATTACTTGACACAATTCGACGTTGTTAAGTTGTATACACTGAAATGCCTGTAATAATTCAAAATGAACTGAAATAAAGGGTATTTCAATGGAGTTTTTGTTCTCTCCATTTATCTAAATAGCCCCTCTAAAAATATGGGGGCCAAGGCTATTCAATAAAAATTTAAAGATGATTTCGATGAATCGAAATTTGTTTCAACATTTCGTCATGGAAGCCACGACTCTCTCTAGATTCAAGATGTTATAAAACATATATGTGAAGGTGTTACACCCTGACCCGAGTTAATCAAGATTAACTCTAATTAATCGAGATTAATGTGGATTAAGCATGATTAATCAACTTAATAATGATTAATGATTAAGATGGGTGAAATTAGTCTCGAACAAATGAATTAAGTATGATGGAATGAGTTTGAAAGAGATTAACTTAATAGAGTTGATTTTAGACCCGAATTAGTGAAGTTGGGGATTTTTTCGTAAATACGAATTTTAGTGTATTTCATCGAAAGTGATGAAAATTGATACCAACATGTATATCTTGATGAGTATGTCAAATTTCATAATACACTCGAGTTCATTTGAGTTGAAATGAGTCAAATAGGTCTTCATTTGACTTAAATTGAAAATAAGCTTAAAGGTAAGGGTTTCAATGCAAAATTCGGTTATAAAGGATTGGAGAACAATCCAGACCCATTTTCATTCGGTGGCTTCCATTCCAGCAACAGTGAGAGTGAGAGAGGTTTCTTCTTCCCTTCTTCGTTTCTTCCTTGTGTATGATCAAACTTGATAATTGCAAGTGATTTGTGAGAGGGAAATTGCAGTACTCATCTTCATCGTCATCTTTCTTGAGTTAAGGTTGGAGAACATCTCAGATTTGTTGCAAGGTTTGGAAATTGGTGATTTTGCATCAAGGAGAGAAAGGGGTTTTTGTGTTTCTCATAACTAAAGGCAAGTATAAATAGTTATTGATGATTATATGTTAGTTGATGTAGTTACTCCTTGATTTGTAGAAGGAAAGTTCAAGAATTATGATGTAGGAATGATTGTGTGATGTTTGATGATGATGAAATAGAAGTGTTTTGTGGTTTATAAATGATGATTAAAGGGGGAATAGAAGGTTCCATTTGTTTTGCAAGTTGTGGAAGTGTGATAAAGAGAGAAGAGTAGAAGAAGAAAGAACTGAACAGAGTTTCATAGGAATTCTGGCAGTTCGCTTGAGCGGACCCCCAGGTCCGCTCGAGCGAACGAGGTTCTGTTTGGACTGACAGGAATTTCGAAATGTTCGCTCGAGCGAACAGTGTTTCGCTCGAGCGACCATGGTTCTGTGAGACGGCTGCTCGAGCGAACTTTGGTCCGCTCGAGCCAACCTGTTACTAGCTCAACAGTAATAGTTAGTGAAAATTTGGATTTTGGATTTTTGGATTTTTATGTGAAATTGGAGTACGTATTGTAAGTGTAAATTGAATCATAATGGATCGATAATGGTCTAAACTCCATGGGTGTTAATTACGGGGACTAACAATGCACATATTGTATTTCTAATGTGATGTCCATCGAAAATAACACGTGCATTGGGAAACCAATGGTTACACCCGAATGGTTGTTTAGAATTGAGTAAGATTGAGTAAAACTATGAATTGTATCCATTAATTTGTAATTAAATGGAAATTAATGTGTTAATTGAATTATTCATTAAGTCTGACACTACATAGTGATTTCTATAAGCTCTTTGGAGCTGATACTGCTGCAGCAGTTTATTTGGGAGTGTTCCGGAACTCCGTAGTGATATCAATTGTCCCTGGCCCGGACACTGACAAATCCCACAATATGTGATTCCTTCTGTATGGAAGATGTGATTCATTCATTTTTAGGAAGATGTGATATGAATTGAAATGAAATGCTATTGTAGGTTTGCCAAATATGAAAGACTCATATTGATTTGAATTAAATGGTAAATTGTATTTAGACAAATGAAATGATGTATTAGCATGTTAAATCATGTAATTGTTTATACATTGCTGAATTGTCAAATTCATAGTGTTATTGATGGCATTACATGTACAGCTGCCCATGCCGATCCTTCTGAGGTCGCAGCGCTAGTGAAGACGACCAATCCGGTTCCTCAAGGAGGACTAGTGGAATGAAAGTAAAGCAATATCATATGAGTATGATATTGAAACGAAAATTTGAGAGGAAACTATGAGTTAAATGAATTTTGGAATGTTTCATACTTTTGATCATTGCATTGTATTTAAATATGCAAGTGATAAATTTTGTACATGATGTAAATGAACTTTTGGTTTTCATATAAGCAATGTATATTTGTTATATTCCGCATAATGTGTATTGATATCCCTTGTGAATTTTGATGTTATTGGAATTCACGAGAGTAAGTATCTGCCACGACTCAAGATTATCTCGGATTTAATCTTAATCTCGGGCTCGGGTCGTGACAGAAGGAAGGGGTCCATTATTTGTCAATGAGATAAATTCCATATTTGCCAGGTGTCAGACAAGAGAGAATTGTGAAAAAAGGGTCGAAACTTGCAAGACTTTTATAGGCAACCTACAAGCTGATCCCATCAAATTCATGGTATACATTGAGCTAATCTAATTGTAATTACCAAGTTATTTTAAAGCACCCTTTGTAATTACCATGGAAATATAATCACCCTTTGTTCTTTTCCACAATTTTAAAGCACTCACAAGCTGGATATGTATATCCCAGGACCATCCTGCAAACTGAAATTCACCCACCAAATAGAAATTCACACAATGGAGATAATATCAAGACAAGTGAAGCATTTCAGTAAGTAGCAATGTGACATACACAAGCCCTCTGGTGAGGAATGATCCCATCATTTCTGATACCTAAGATGCAAAATAGAAAACACAGATTCGTAAGTTACTTGAGGGCAGAAAGTAATGATTAGTTAAAAGAAAAAAGGCAAAGAAAATTGAATTAACCCTCAAAAGTTCAACCAAAGAGCTTTTGTTCTGACTAGAACTGGGAAATCTGAGATGAATGTAACCTTCTTTCAGTTAATTTTCATATAAAGATTTCTGAGCAAGTTCATGCAAGTAAATTTGACCTAGAATCAGCATTTGGGTATATAACTTGGAAACCAGCAACAAAAAGAACCCACATTTCTTTATTGAGGAAATGCCTTCAATTCAGACATGTAATGGAATCTACAAATTGAAAGATTCAAAAGAAGAGATTGAAGATGAAATGATTCAAGAGAGGGAAGAGACTGTAGTCTCTATCTAAATACCTTATGGGTTTTCTTTTCCTGAGGAAAGTGATTTGAAGTTGGAGAAACAAAAAATTTCTTTTGCAACTCACCTTTTTCTTTAATTAAATAAAGTAAGTTGCATACTTAAAGGTCATTTTCACCTCTATATACATTCAATCAAAGAAAAACATTATTGTTCTTGTTTTAACTGAAATCACTTGAAAAATAGAAGATCCATAAAAAAAAAAATGTAGCATCAAAGAAGTAAGGGTGTGTGAAAATGCAAAATTTACAAAGTTTAACTGCAATGCTTTGGTGATGATAGTAGGGTGGTGAAATTGTCACGACCCGGGCCTGAGATCCGATCAATCCGACCTAAACCCCCTGGTTGCGCTGGCCATACTTACTCCCGTAAACTCCGAATTAACCGAAGTTAAAACGAAATCCACAAGAGATATCAACAATACACATACTTGTTAAACGTACATTTTTACGAAATATATACATTGACAAAACAATTAAACTGAACAAGTCCTTGACATTAAAAGTGAAGTTCATATATACATATTTCAATCCACTATCTAAGTCAACCACTGCATATTCAATTACAATATAGGTGACATTACTTACAATTCAAAATGATTATACAGAAGTATTCAAAATATTCTAATACATTCGCCCTCTGTTCATGTCCATTCGATTAAACCTCTTGGAGGTATCGGAACGGCTTCTGTAGGACCGAGACGGGCAATTGGGCCTGTAATGCCATCAATAACACTATGAACACAACAGTTCAATAATTTATAAACAGATCTTTGATAATACATTCTAAATCTGTCCATTTATCAATTTAACAATTCTAGACAATTAAATCAATAACAGTGTTCTATGCATTGGAATCAAATGGAGTCAAGTAATATCAATTACTAGATGACAACTACAATAGCATTTGTTTCATTCAGTTCTTCCAAAAGGAAGCATTCATTTATATTCATTCATTTCATTGATTTACAGTGAGTACTCATTATTAGGTGGCTTATCATTCAGTGACTTTTCAGTCTACAATATTGCTTTTCATTCAATAAAGTGTGGGATCTACCAGTACTGTTTGAATCAGAGATCACTAGCATCACCATGGAGCTCCAAAACACCTCATCCATCTATTGCAGTAGGATTGTTCATTACATTGTTATCTTTAGCAACTGTCCACTCATTAATTCATTCATTCATTGCATTATTCAGTTCAGCTCAGCAACGAGCTTAAGAAACTACTATGTAGTGTCAGACTCGAGAATCGAATCAATTCAATAATCTCTATTCAATCGCAAATCAAATTTCTAAAACAAACAATTGAGTGAAGCGCTCGTTATTGAATGGATGTGTTATTTTTGATGAACATCACTTTAATAGTAATTTGTACATTCTAATAACTTTTGCTAACACCTATGAAGGTTTAGTTAACACAATTGGATTATCGTTAACCCATTAGCATTCTTTCCTTTATTTTCTATAAATCTTAATAATCTTAGACTATGTTATGATTAGCCCTAAGACTAATTTATAGACCATTTATGCTCATAGAAAGTGCATTTGGTTCAATCGATCGATCAGCCTTCAGGTCCAATCGATTGGCCTGAAATCAAGTCCCAATTAGGACCTGTCCGATCGATCGGTCTGTTATGTCTGATCGATCAGACCTGGGACGAATTCCAGCTACAAATCAGCTCTAAAGTTGATTCTCTCTCTTCCTCTTCCTCTACTTCAATTCATTCCAAAACCTGCAAATCAAATGAAACCTCCTATTCCCACCTCAATCACCATTCACATACATTAATTCCTCCTCCAATCAATCATTCGCAAAGATCCAAATCAAATCAATAACTAGGGTTAAGCCCACAATTCTACAAGATCAATCAATCTCATATAGACTAGCATGTAATCACAAGGAGATTGCTAATACTTGCCTCTTGAAGTCAATCAGCAAGAAACCCTTCTTTACTTAGCTTGACTTGAGATTAAAATCCCCAATTCAAACCTTAATTCTATAAAAAACATGGAAAACACAACTCTATAAGCTATTTGTGCTAAATACTACTTCAAACCATTTAATAGAACATCAAAGTTCTTCAAGGGATCCAAGTACTTACTTGTAACTCCAAGAAAAGGAATTCTTGAGTTCTTTCTCAAGCTTTAATACTCCAAAAGTAGAAAACAAGTTGAGGAAGAAGATGAAGTAGTTCCAACCACTTGCAAAGCTTCCAATCTTCACACTAGATGGAGAGAAATGGAAGAAGAAGAAGAAAAGGGAGTCTAGGGTTTGAGTTCTCCTACACTTGGGTTGGAAATGAATTGAATTAGCTCATTGAAGCCCATCTCTATCTTATATACGAGGCCTTTTTTGCATTTAAGCCCTCCACTTCTCTTTTATTCTCAATTCAAATCAAATGAAGGGTCATTTGATCAAATTCTCATCAAATGACTTCGAGTCTAGTACGAAAGTTAACGTACTCTTCGAGATACACGTGTTGGCATCAAGGGTGAACGTTTCGATAAAATATACGAAAACTCGTATTTACGGAAAAGTCCTTGTTACCTTTGTTTGAGTCTCAATCAATTCAATTCATTCAATCTCATTCATTATCATTTCGTTAAGCCTAAATCATTCATTTTAGGCTAATTCAATTCCATTTGGCTATAAACCATCATTAGCTTAATTAAGCATAGTTAATTAGCCTTAATTTCAAATCAATTAGAGTTAATCTCAGTTAACTCGAGACGTGGTCTAACAGAAACAAGCTCTTTCAATTATACAAACATATAAATTGAATACATACAAATCAAAAGAATCATAGAATCATAATTTTTGGCTTTACAAAGCCTTACATACAATCAACAACTTGCACACCCAACAAGTCCTAGTTGGGCTAAAGAAAAATTCGTCCAAAAATTACAATTCTGCAAGTCTTCTTACTCCTGCAATATCATATGACTGTCCTTCCCACCCAAGGACAGAACGAAGAGATACGTTAGCATATGTTCAGTCAGAAGGCCCTAACCACCGGTAAAAGAAAAAGATTTCTTTACATGCAAACTCTTATAAACTCAACCCCAAAGCTTATGAGGGAATTTAATTAAAGTAAATTCATATAAAAAACATTCCATTGAAAAAGTAGGATGACACTTACCTCATGCTTGCAGAGTTTTTGGCTTCTCCAACATCCAGATAAACTGAATTCAACTCCATATGCAATGTAACAACTTATCAAGAAAAAAGAAAGACACAAAAAAAGAAACAAAGTAAAGCGCACGATTGAAACGATAAAAATGTTTGAAATAAAGCTGATCCAACTAGACCATTTCACAAATAGACCCTTTGGTATGTGATCAATTGAAAAAAAAAAAAAACGTTTTTTTTTTTTTTTTTTTTTATCAATACAATTCCTAAAACTAACAACAGCATAGGAAAACACTAATTAAAATGGAAGGGGGGTGGCGGTCATTTATGGATGAAGTGAACTAAGACCAAATTACCACTACAAAATTAACTAAAACCAAAAACAGAAGCTAAAATTAGAGTGAAATGGGATGAATCAATATTGTAGACAAACCAAGACCCAAATTACTGCCAGGAAGGGCTGTCAACAGTCCTAGATACGGCCAACCTGAACCAAAATTTGATGGCACTAGATTCAGATTGTAGACAATACCAATGGGCCAGCATAGATCATGGAGTCCAACCTTTATCAAGCAGACTTGGATTCACCTACAATGGTCCATGTTGAACCCAAACTAAGATTCATGTCCTAAAATCCATATTAGGCCTAGTCTGAGTAAAATCCTTTGACAGCCCTACTGCCAGGATATCCAAACCAAACACAGGTTCTATTTTAGGATACAAAAACATGCATTGCACCCAAATAAAATTTAAAGACAGCATTCTTCGAAAAAAGAAAAAAGAAAAAAGAAAGAAGAAAAAAGAAAAAAGAAAAAAGGAAAACGGAAAAGGAAAGTCATCAGTAGGAACCTCCCATAAACCTAATAATTGTCAAAGACATGGAAAGAGACCTCTATTAGAACCATCATCCTCTCTATTGAGTCCAGATTTCGTCAATCACGGACTATATCTGAAAACCTCAACAACAACAACACACACACACACACACACACACACTATATATATATATATATATGCTCTCAGAAGATAACCACTCAAAATCAATAAGCAGGACAAGATCAAAAAAAGAAAAAGAAAAGAGCATAGAATCTAACACATTCAACCTAAATCAATCAGTGGGTTAAAAGAGCAACAAATTAAGCCTTTGTTAATGAATTAGAAAAAAAGAATACCTGCTACTATTGAATGCCGAGAAAAAAAAAAGCTGTCCCAGAGAGGAATAAAGAAGAAGAAGTGTTAGAAGAGAGGGACCAATCTATTCTATGATATGATGGCTTATGGCTACCCCAAGTGCATAGGAAAATGGGTGCCCATCTGTCTCGTGTGGGTATCCAGTTTAGCCCATAACATGGATTCTGGACAACATTAGCAAGCAAACCCAATGTTCTACTAGAAGTTCATCCTCCATGATAAAACTAATGAAACAAAAAATCATTTTCCTCAAACCTTGCTCCATCCAAACTAGCATCCACATTGAGCATGCAGAAAAACATATAAACACTTCTCATCATAATAATCAGAAAGGAAACTATGCAAATAATAGCCAAGTGAATATCTCCACTTTTGATTCTATATTTTAGTAGCATTTGTACAATTTATATAGATCATAGCTCTATTAATATTTACACTTTTTTTTATTAGAACAACTATAATTATCATTGTATACTAACTCTTTAAGATATATTCATATACATTTATGGGGGTGTTGGTATAGTTTTTTAGTATCTGTTCATAACATCAACATCCATGCTGTGTCAAAGTAACACTTGGAAGTTGTAATGACATATCTAAACAAGTCTAACTTCGGTCATCACCACTAAAGGACCATAAACAAAAGAACTGAATAAAATCTAAAAACAGTCTGCTCAATCTCATCATACTCTTTGACTATAAACACACCAACACTGGTAGAAACCCATTCAAAAAAAAAAAAAAAAGTGAATAAATTTTTTTAATCAGTATTATTAAAAACTGCTTCAGATTTCTTATTGAAATCCCAATTACATATAAAGCTCTGCAAATGGTTCCACTCTAAATACAAAAACTAACAAACAAATAATCAAGAAAGCAAATTGACATTAGAACCAACAAAATATCTCAACCCACAACTAATTGAAGTTTCTAAATAAAGCACTGGAAATTGAATAAAAACGTGCACAATACCTGAGAAAAAGTAGAGAGCATGCCCCGAGTGCTTCGATCGAGAGCAGTGTGCGAATTTCTTCAAGGGGTGGAAGCCGGGCTGCCGCTTCCTAAAAACATTATGAAAAGAATCAAAATCAAGAAGCCGAATACAGTAATCTGAGAAAAATAAATACAGGAACATGTACTTGGTGAGCTTGAACTAATTGGTGGAAATTGGCGTTGTGATCCAGGTGCCACGCTCTGAATTGGGGAAGAAAAGAAAATACCCATTTCAATTCATGTGATGAAACTGAGAAATCAAGGGTCATATGCAATAATAAATCATACAGGGTGTAACTTTTGCTAAGAACCAAAATGGAAACCTCTTTTTTTTTTGTTTTTTTTTATATGAGTTGATGAGAGCAGAAAAAGATCCATGCCAGGCCCCGACCCAAGTTTAGTATAATTAACTATTATTTTAACTATGATTAGTCACTAGGCAGGATTAGAGGACGATTAGCTTGAGTTTCTAGCTAGATTAGAATTTTGAATAGCTTTGGGGAATTTTGAGAGCGTTGTGTTTGGTCTAACCGGGCCCGGGGTGGAACGTGTGACGCGTGTTAGTGTGGGAATTTGATTTATTGGATTTATTTGATTTTTTGAAAAATATGGATTTCGATATCTTTGAACATGTTATTTTGATCCCAACAACTTTCATGTTTGTTCTGTTTGCATTTGCACTCCAGAAATTGCGTTTTTCGAGAAAAAGGGCAAATCAGTCTTTGCACACACAAATCTGTGCATAAATTTCAAAATTTGAAAATCATGGGGAAAATATACTTTTTGAAAACTAGATTTTTCAACAATCATTTCTCTCTTCTTCGTCAACTTCATTCGGGACCCATAAATGATAAATCCAGCCATGTGAAGTTTTCAGGGCCTTTGGGGCCCACTCCCTCAATATAAACCCAAAATCAACGTGGGTTCCTTTTCTTCCTCTCTTCTTCATTTTTTTCCTACAACAACCTGAAGAGGACTCTTTCTCTCCCTCCTCTCATCTGCATGTCCATGAAATCAAGCCCAAATTGAAATTCTGATTTCACCCTCATCTTCTCCATTACTTGAGCTTCACAAAGACACTGTTTTGGAAGACTTTCTGCTAAAGTCACTCTCTTCCTCAAGTCCATCTTCTTGGTTAGAACTCCTAAAGGTCAGCAATGGCTTCCCTCTTGAAATCTTGGGTTTTCTAGACCTTTTAGAATTGTTTTATCATACATGCAAGGGTTTTCATGGAAAGCTCCCTTGTTTTCCAGATTTTTGTGAAATTTTAGTGGTTTTCAATGGGGTTTATGGTGTAGGTTTGGTTGGAGCTGAGCAAGGAGTCATTAGAGAGTTTTAAGATCCCTTTTTGGACCTGAGGCAAGTGAATAATCGGCTATTGAATGCATGAATTTTTCAAACTTTTGAATTCTTACATTTCTATTTATGATGAACTTTGAAAATTCTGATGTATAAAGTATATAGTTTGGAATTGGAATGAATGATGATATGGTGGTTGAATGGAGGTAATTTGATTAGAAGGAGACGTTTGGAATAGTATGGGAAAGGTGTATATGGAAGGAAGAGAGAGAGCTTCAGAAATGCAGAATTTCTACACTGGGCAAAACAGCTAGTGAGTTGTTCGCTCGAGGGAACCTGGTGGTCGCTCGAGCGAACAGGCCACTGTCTGACGAAAAACATTACAAAAACCTGTCCGCTCGAGCGAACTGTGTATTAGCTTGAGCGAACAAGTTTTTGGAATGGTTCAACTCATCCGCTCGAGCAAACCATTCCAGAAACTTGTTCGCTCAAGCGGACAGGTTTCTGTAATGTTTTTCGTCAGACAGTGGCCTGTTCGCTCAAGCGACCACCGGGTTCGCTCGAGCAAACAGCTCACTAGCTGTTTCGCCCAGTGCAGAAATTCTGCATTTCTGAAGCTCTCTCTCTTCCTTCCATATACACATTTCCCATACCATTCCAAACATCTCCTTCCAATCAAATTACCTCCATTCAACCACCATATCATCATTCATTCCAATTCCAAACTATATACTTTATACATCATAATTTTCAAAGTTCATCATAAATAGAAATGTAGGAATTCAAAGGTTTGAAAAATTCATGCATTCAATAGCTGATTATTCACTTGCCTCGGGTCCAAAAAGGGATCTTAAAACTCTCTAAGTACTCCTTGCTCAGCTCGAACCAAACCTACACCAAAAACCCCATTGAAAACCACTAAAATTTCACAAAAATCTGGAAAACAAGGGAGCTTTCCATGAAAACCCTTGCATGTATGATAAAACAATTCTAAAGGGTCTAGAAAACCCAAGATTTCAAAAGGGAAGCCATTGCTGACCTTTAGGAGTTCTAACCAAGAAGATGGACTTGAAGAAGAGAGTGACTTCAGCAAAAAGTCTTCCAAAACAGTGTCTTTGTGAAGCTCAAGTAATGGAGAAGATGAGGGTGAAATCAGAATTTCAATTTGGGCTTGATTTCATGGACATGCAGATGAGAGGAGGGAGAGAAAGAGTCCTCTTCAGGTTGTTGCAGGAAAAAAATGAAGAAGAGAGGAAGAAAAGGAACCCACGTTGGTTTTGGGTTTATATTGAGGGAGTGGGCTCCAACGGCCCTGAAAACTTCACATGGCTGGATCTATCATTTATGGGTTCCGAATGAAGTTGACGAAGAAGAGAAAAATGATCGTTGAAAATTTTAGTTTTCAAAAAGTATATTTTTCCCATGATTTTCAAATTTCAAAATTTATGCACAGATTTGTGTGTGAAAAGACTGATATGCCCTTTTTTCTTGAAAAACGCAATTTTTGGAGTTCAAATGCAAACAGAACAAACATGAAAGTTGTTGGGATCAAAAGAACATGTTCAAAGATATCGAAATCCACATTTTTTAAAAAATCAAATAAATCCAATAAATCAAATTCCCACACTAACACGCGTCACACTGGCCACTCCGGGCGCGGTCAAACCAAACACAACGCTCTCAAAATTCCCCAAAGCTATTCAAAATTCTAATATAACTAGAAACTCAAGCTAATCGTCCTCTAATCCTGCATAGTGACTAATCATAGTTAAAATAATAGTTAATTATACTAAACCTGGGTCGGGGCCTGACATCCTCCACCCCTTAGAGACATTTGGTCCTCCAAATGAATACTAACCTCTGGTAGCAAGTGCGGGTACTTCTTTTGAACTTGATCACACAATTCCCAAGTAGCTTCTTCTGGTTCGTGATTTTCTCAAAGTACCTTTACCCAGTGAATTGTCCTATTCCTCAATTCTTGCTTTTTTTTTATCAATGATTCTGACTGGTTTCTCAATATAAGTGGCATCTTCTCGAATCTCTAGAGGCTCATGTCTTAGCACATGTGAGGGGTCCGAAACATATTTCTTCAGCATTGAGATATGAAACACATTATGCACTCCTGAAAGTTCTGGCGGCAAGGCCAGTCTGTAAGCCACTTCGCCAACACGACTCAGGATCTCATACGGTCCAATAAATCTTCTTGACAGTTTACCCTTCTGACCAAACCTCAAGGTTCTTCTGGTGGGTGACGTTTTCAAAAATACTTTGTCTCCTACTCGAAATTGTAGGTCCTTTCTTCGAACATCTGCATAACTTTTCTGTCGGCTTCTTGCAGTCTTCAAACGCTCATGAATGAGTTTGACTTTCTCATTGGTTTCACCAATCAATGACGGTCCATGGAAGCTGCGTTCTCCGACCTCTTCCCAACACACTGGAGTTCTGCATCTCTTTCCATATAGTGCTTCAAAAGGTGCCACACCTATACTTGAGTGGTAACTGTTGTTATATGCAAATTCACAAAGAGGTAGACTTTCGTCCCACTGAGTTTTGAAGTCAAGTACACACGCCCTAAGCATGTCCTCCAACGTCTAGATGGTCCTTTTTGATTGTCCATCTGTCTGTGGGTGATACGTTGTACTGAATTGAAGTTTTGTACTCATGGATTCGTGCAAAGTCCTCCAGAACCTCGAGACAAACCTGCTATCTCTGTCTGATGTAATGGAGACTGGTTGACCATGTTGGCTGACGATCTCGTTAACAAACGTTTGTGCCGATGACAACATTCGCATCTTCCTTCCTGTCTTCAATCAAATAAAACGTGCAGACTTTGTCAGTCGGCCAACTATAACCCATATGGCATTATTTCCTCTGCTAGTCGTCGGTAAATCCGAGACGAAATCCATCGTAAGATGTTCCCATTTCCCTTGTGGAATTTCTAATGGTTGCAAAAGACCTGCTGGTTTCTGATGCTATGCCTTAATCAATTGGCAAGTCATGCATCGGGACACAAATGCTGCAAATTCTCTCTTCATGTTGTTCCACCAGAATCTACTCTTCAAATTATGGTACATATTTGTACTCCCCGGGTGCATAGAATACTTGGTGTTGTGGGCTTCAATCATGACTTCATTTCTCAAATCATCAATATTTGGAACACACAATCGGTCACAGAAGTACAATACTCCATTCACGATTCTGAAATCTGGGCGATCTGAAATGTGCTCCACAATTTTTGCTAAGTCTGGATCCTGTAGTTGAGTCTCCTTGATTTTCTGAATGAAAGTAGGTTCAGACATTGTCATGTTTGCTAGCATAACACCTTGTCTAAACGGTTGGAACTCAACCCCTAATTCTTCGAGTTGTTGGAGTCTACCCATTCCTCGTAAACTAGCCATGCTCCCAGACTTTCTGCTCAATGCGTCTGCCACGGCGTTCACTTTCCCTAGATGGCATTTGATTGGAAAATCGTAGTCCTTAATATACTCCATCCATTTCCTCTGTCTCATGTTCAATTCCTTCTAGGAGAATAGATACAGTAGACTATGGTGATCCGAGTGAACCTCAAAATTTTCTCCATATAAATAGTGTCTCCACATCTTTAGTGCAAATACAACTGCTACCAATTCTAAGTCATGCGTCGCATAATTCTTCTCGTGCTCCTTCAGTTGCCTTGAGACATACGCTATGACTTTGACATTCTGCATTAGTACACATCCAAGTCCCACGGTCGAAGCATCCGTGTAGACTACAAAATTACCACTGCCTGAAGGTAAGTTGAGAACTGGAGCTGTGGTTAATCTCTTCTTCAATTCTTTAAAACCTGCTTCACACTGCTCTGTCCATACAAATGGCACGTTCTTCCGGGTTAATTTGGTTAAAGGTGCTGTAATGGATGAAAATCCCTGCACAAATCTTCTGTAGTAGCCTGCTAAACCCATGAAAACTCCTGATTTCAGTTACACTCTTTGGCCTCTCCTAGCTGATGACTGCTTCTATCTTTGCCGGATCAACCGCCAAACCTTCTTTGGAAATGCTATGAGCAAGGAAAGAAACTTGTGTCAACCAAAAATCATAGTTCTCGAGCTTTGCATACAATTTATTATCTCTTAATAGTTGTAGTAATGTCCTCAGGTGTTGCTCATGTTCTTCTCTAGACTTGGAGTAAACTAGTATATCGTCAATGAAGACAACAGTGAACTGATCCAAGTAAGGTGCAAAGACTTTGTTCATTAGAGCCATGAACACTGCTGGAGCATTCGTCAACCCAAAGGGCATGACTAGGAATTCATAGTGCCCATATCTTGTCCTGAAGGCTGTCTTCAGTACATCTGATTCTCTTACTCGTAGCTGATAATACTCGGATCTCAAGTCTATCTTCGAAAAATACTCTGCTCCCTGCAACTGATCAAATAGCTCATCTATTCTTGGCAATGGGTACTTGTTCTTAATGGTCACTTGATTCAGTCTCCTGTAATCTATACACATTCTCAAACTTCCATCTTTCTTCTTGACAAATAACACCGGAGATCCCCATGGTGATATGCTGGGTCTGATAAAACCTTTCTTCAATAACTCTTGCAACTATAATTTCAGTTCACCCAATTCTGTAGGAGCCATTCTATACTGTGCGATGGAAATTGGAGCAGCTCCTGGCATAAGCTCTATGGTAAATTCTACTTCCCTGACTGGTGGCAATTCGGGAATTTCTTCTGGAAATACATCTGGAAATTCCCTCACTACCGGGATTTGCTCCACCCCTTGGGACTGTTTGTCCTCTGATATAAATGCTATAAATCCCTCGCATCCGCTTCTCAATAATTTCACTGCTGACAATGCTGAAATAACACCAGCCTGTAAAACCCTTTTCTCTCCATGAAATGCCACTCCTGTTGTCGCTCCATCTAACTTGAAGGAAATCATTTTGTTAAAATAATTCATACTAGCATGGTGTCCAGATAACCAATTCATCCCCAAAATGACATCGAAGTCATGCATGTCTAACAGGATAAGGTTTGCTGGGAAGGTAACATCACCTATCTTAACTATGCAACTAGGGTAATATGTGCTACAGACAACTTGTTTCCCTACGGGTGTTGTGACAGTTAGAATAAAGTCTAGTTTGCCAACAGGCACATCAATCAATTTAGCAAATATGGGGGATAGAAATGAATACGTGGATCCAGGATCAAACAATACTTTAGCTTATATTCAACAAACAAAAAGTATACCTTCAACTACGTTTCCCGTTGCGTCCATGTCCGCCTAATTTAGATGATACATGCGCCCTTGCTGTTGAGGCCCGTTTTTGTTTTGATTCTACCTCCCTTGTTGCGCATTCCTGTTCTGCTGGGGGGGACGGGCATTCTGATTCTGAGGTTGTTGACGGGGTTGCTGTTATTGGTTCTGCTACTGTGGCTGCCTAGGTTGGTTCTGAGCTGCTTGTTGATTCTGCTGAGGTGGCATGTTGCCCTATTTCCTATTGTTTGGACAATCTTTCATCAAATGATCTGTAATGCCACACCTAAAGCATCCACCCGTGACTCTGTAACATAGGTGAGAAGGATGATTCTTGCCACAGTGCTCACATCCACCTTGCCTTTGGGTGTTTTGATTTTGCCTTGATAGGGTTTCTGTCCTTGCTGCTGCTGACGTTTTCTCTGGTTATTCTTAATAATCTTGTTATTGATGCTTTCAAATTTATAAGCTCACTTGATTGCTTTTTAGAATGTAGCTGGTAAGACAACGCCTGAAGCATCTCTTTCAATAATAGGGTCCAACCCTTCAAGGAATTTGATAATCTTCTTCTCCTCGGTATCGACGAGCTCTGGTGCATACGAGACAGTCTCTCAAACTTTGTGACATATTCAAGGACTGTCATATCTCCTTGTGTGAGTAGCTGAAACTCCACCGCCATCTGTCTCTTGACATGAGTGGGCACATACTTTTCAGTGAATTGCTCCTTAAAAGTAGCCCATGCGACATCATTAGCAATATCCTGATAGCCATCCATGGGTGTTTTCCACCAAATGTCAGCCAGGCCAACAAACATGGATGCTGCTAGGAGAACTTGCTGCTTGCCCGTGCACTGAAAAAGATCAAAGATGATTCTCGGTGTGAGTTAGCCAATCATCTGTTGTCAAAGGATCCTCATTGCCGGTAAATTCTTTTGGACCTCTCTTCCGGAAGCGTTCAAATAGTACATTCGGTTTGCCATCACGGTTATTGATAACAATTTGAGGACCCATGTGTTGAGGTTGCACAGGTTCTTGTCTCCTACCCAACACTTCCAGTAACTGCCTCTGTACTTGTGCCAATTCCTTATCTTTCTTAGCTATCTGTTCCTGCAATCTGGCCTGATTCTCGTTGGCTCTCCTTTTCTGATCCATCATCATTTCATTTGTTTTCTGTTGTTGTTCCATCATTCTCTGCATAAAGTCCTGAAATGAATTATCTCCCGATGAAGCTTGCTGTATAGGCATTGCTAGAAGAAGGATTAGTATTGGTGGGGTCCCTGCATGGAGGCATTTTGCTGCAAAACCGCTTGTTAGTACAACAAACATATGGTGAAAAACATTCCCAAAATCCCCACGCAATACTAATTAACGAAAATTCTAACGAATCCTCTCCACGTCCCTAGCTATGCTCTAATTGAAAGTCCAAGAGCGAAACCGAGGGGGGGGCGGGGGGGGGGGGGGGCGGGGGTGAGCCATTAAAAAACTAGACCAATTAAAACTTTTTAACTTTTAAGTCACTTATGCTTTGAGAAGGATTAATTTTCATGTGTAGTGAAGCAATCTCTAAGATAAGCATGCCAAAGAAAACTAACAACTACAATCTTGATAGAGTCAAACATAAAAACATTATCCATGAAAAAAAAGATGAAAGATCAACCACCATGACACAAACATTTATAGTGGTTCGGCCAACATGCCTACATCCACTCCCGGTAACCCTACCGGACTTCACTATCTTAAATGAAGGTTTAGGATCACCTCAAACCTTACAAATACATCACTTATGCTTTTCAAGGCTAAGCATAACCTATACACAATGCTTTTCTTAGGTTAAGCAATAACCTTTACAAGATGTTTTTCTCTTAAATAAAATGCCTATAGATGCATGGATAAGAGAATAATGAAGTACAATTTAATACCTCTAAAAAGGTTGAATAGAAAGTGGAAACTTAACTTCTAGAAGCATGCATATGAATGACAAAGTCTATGAATAATGCATGAATTAGAAATCACTCTATCTCTTTTTGAAAGATGAAACTATAATTGATGCAAAGATGATAAACATAAGTAAGAGAAAGAGTTGTTTTACAAACACTTGGTTTTCCAAAAGATCTAACTTGAATGAGAAAGAACAATCTTAAGATTAACAAGTTAGTTTTGAAAACAAGAATTCAGAACTCAAGTGAAATGTAAATCATATGTAGATTTCATAAAGTTAAGCCATTTCAAAGGTCAAAGCATATTATGAAACACAACATCTCAAGAAGAAGGCCAACTATTTGATCATGCTTGAATAGAAAACAAAGATTTAAAAACAAAGCATGAAATTAATCTTGGGATAAAGAAAGCACACCCATTTGAAGATCAACGGTTGAATCAATGGATTGGCTTCATAATCCCTTCACTAATCCTCCTAAAAGTTGTCATCTCTTGTCCTTAAAGATTCCTCAAAAGTTCAGCCCTTTTTCCAAAACAAAAAGTCACTTTTTATAAAGAAAAAGTTCCCAACGGCTAGTGCCCGGTCGACCTGGTCCAAAGCCAGGTTGACCGGGTGCTCAACGGTCCTAAAAATGCCCGTTGGAGAGGCTAACGGCCTACAAAACCGCGATCGACCCGCAGTGTGCCCGGTCGACCGGGTCCCTTGGCCCGGTCGACCGGCCACACAGGCAGGTCGACCTGGAGACAGCCCATAAAAACAGAATTTTTAGGAAGATGAAAATGAGAGGGCTTCTTTCCAGGGGACTTTGAGCCACAATGAACAAGCTTGGGAAAATGACTTAAAAAGGATGAAAATAGAATTTTAAAGCCATGAAACTTTCAAACCAAAATATGGATTTAAATAGAAAACAATTGGAAAGCTTGAAATGATTTTTGAACTCAAGGAAAGAACATATTGAGATTTTAAAAACTTGAACTAAAAACTTCATGAACTTTAAGATAATTAAGATTAGAAAACCATGCATATCATTTAATGAAAACAAAGATTATGAAAGAGAAATATGCATGAAGATCCTAAGATGAAGAACATGAATGAATGAGAGGACAAGCTATGAAATTGAATGCATCTTATCAAATTGCAACAAAATAAAAACTCTAACACTAATGTCTTTTAATTGCCCGAAATATTTCTCGCTCTGATACCAAGTCCTGTCATGCCCCCGGACCGAGGCCCTAATAATCAAGTCCTTAATCCGGGGAGCGTGGAGCGACGGGTCAGAAAATTTCGCCCGCACGCGCTAATTATTTTCCCACAGGATTCCGCGGTGAGGATTCCAAATGATCCATCACAACCAATAAATCAATTTCACATCAAACCATAATATGCGGAAGCATGTAGCAAAATAAAAATCACATATAACATAAGATAAGTGCACAAGTTTAGTATCAAAAGAGAAGCATATACATAAGAGCGTAACCCAAGGTTAAGATTAAAGTTGTGAGGGTCAAAAGTAATTTAAGTTATACATCCCAACAAAGCCAATAGATAGACAAAGTTCCCAAAATAGCAGTCATTCCCCAAAAGGTGTTATCGAAGCTTCAGTCCCAACATGACGTCTATATGACGTCATTTGGCTGCCACTCATGATCGACCTGAGGCCCTACTGCCTCCTTGCCACACTCCGCCTCAAAGGCTGCAGGTCCGACATTTGACACCAAACAAAAGAGTATCAGACACGACGGTCTGGCAGGTGAATAATACAGACAAGGTATATAAGTTTCATAAATACTTTATTTAAAATTTTAAATATGCAATTGAAATGAAACACATGTAATGAGTAAGTCACATGAGCTATTTTTGTACAAAAAAAAGAATTTCATAATTTAAATATTTCAAACTAACTGACAGATAATCAAAATATTAGCAATCCACATTTAGCTAAATTCTCTTATTACCAAAGTAATAAGAGCACACAGACAGAAACCGTTACCATGTGAAATGGCTGGAACAAACAGACATAAACCGTTACCATTACTTGTGGGACCAGAAAACAGAGCCGTTGCTATGGCCGGAGCAAACAAACAGAATCCAAACTGCAGTTGGCAAATAGTTTTAAGAATCTCAAGCAGGGTGATTAGCCCAGCTAGAAGACCTAAGCTTAGTGGTACCATTTAAAAACCAAAACCTGAATCAATACAATTCGGCTAATGATGTTACATTTTCAAAATCGATAAAAGAAACTACTCCTAATAAATATATATACTGACAAATTCAGATGAATCAGATGAGTAACCTTATCGATAATTTCAAACATAATAAACCAATAAATTCTGTTTCAAAACGAATCATAAGGAAAATTTATGATAAATTCACTAATATGGAATGAGATGATACATATTGGTTACTTGATCTCCCGAGGGTTTTCTCATTGTGCCCTTAATTGACACAGTTTGGTGCCTCTGAAGATTTCCAATGTTTGAGACACAAGGTGCATAGTGAGACTTATTTACATTTGGTTACGAGCAGGGCACAGGACAAAATACCTTGCACTGTGCCCAGGTTCACTCGAGCGGATGAAGGTTCGCTCGAGTGGACCCTCCCAGAACTTCCTTCGCTCGAGCCATCATGAGTGGCAGCCAAATGACATCATGTAGACGTCATGTTGGGACTGAAGCTTCGATAACACCTTTTGGGGAATGACTGCTATTTTGGGAACTTTGTCTATGGCCTCTATTGGCTTTGTTGGGATGTATAACTTAAATTACTTTTGACCCTCACAACTTTAATCTTAACCTTGGGTTACGCTCTTATGTATATGCTTCTCTTTTGATACTAAACTTGTGCACTTATCTTATGTTATATGTTATTTTTATTTTGCTACATGCTTCCGCATATTATGGTTTGATGTGAAATTGATTTATTGGTTGTGATGGATCATTTGGAATCCTCACCGCGAAATCCTGTGGGAAAATAATTAGCGCGTGCGGGCGAAATTTTCTGGCCCGTTGCGCCATGTTCCCCGGATTAAGGACTTGATTATCAGGGCCTCGGTCCGGGGGCGTGACAAAAGAGATGTGTATATATATACAATCTAAAGATATGTTGCTTATGATAGATAGGATTAAAGGAGAAGGGAGAAAAGGATGCAAGAAGGGATTTAGAGAGTTGGGGTTGCCTGAAAAGAAGTGCAACATGCCCACCCCCCCCCCCCCCCCCCCCCCCCCCCCTCTTTAAGCATGGAATCTCCTTCTCTCTTTTTTTTTTTTTCTTTTTCCTCTATTGATCTATTCACTGTTGGTTTAACTGAAGCCAATAATTTCTTCTTCTGCATCATTCTGGTCTGCTTCTTTTGTACCAACCCACACACTTCATCATCCGCTTCCTCATGTATCTATCCACCTAAACAAAAACTTTCAATTTCCATCATCTCAGGGCAATTACAGCCATCTCAGCCATTCATCATCACCACCTTTATCCCTCCTCTCTCAAACAACACCTATCTCTCTCACATTCCCAAACCCAACTGCAAACACCCTCATAGAACCCAACACAAAACAAACCCCTCATACATCTGTAACTCTCTCACACCTTCATCCACATCACCTTCAAATCCAAGACCCATCACGTTTTCTCCCTTCCTTTGCATCCAAACGACCCATTTGCCATCTTCACCCATTTGCAACAACATTGGGCCAAAAAAAAAAAAAAACAAAAAAAACAAAAAAAAAACTAGCATTGTTTCTATTACTCAGTAGAATATCATTTCTTTTGAAAGACACTAACCATAAAGCCAACATAATCTAGTACTCCATAATCATGCACTCACAAAGAACTCCAACTAATCTCAACAAGTGAAATGAATGACCATTCAATCTACCAGTATATTCAAACTCACTGTAATCAGGGCAAATACAACTTACATAGATGCCAGAAAAATTTCTTATGGTATATAAATAGAATTACCATGTGAGATTTAGAATATACCGAGAGATAAACCCACAAGTGGACCTGAGCCTAACTTTCAGGCCCTTGGATGGAAAATGCCAAATCCCCAACAAAAGTAATGCACAAAATGAGCTCATCCCAACACCCCAAAACATAAATCTCGCATTTCCAAGAGATCAATAGAAAACACAAATCACAAAAATGGAGAGATCTAAATCAAAAGAGCCAAGAAACCCCAACAAATCCAAACAAGCACAAAGAAATCCCAAGATCGGGCCTTTAACAGATCAAAACACCCCAAATCTCATATTGAAACACCATTTCCACAACCAATTTCTACATTTCCTCAAACACATTCGAAGCTCTAGTGATTAAAGAAAAAAAAAACCACAAAGAAAAGAGAGCAGAGTACTTACCATAGAGACAAAAAGAGAGAGATAGTGATTGAGAAGAAGAGAGACAGGAAAATGGGGAAATCTAAGGTTTTGAATCCCGTGAGGACTCACGACTTTCCTGAAGTTAATGCATAAAGAGAAAAGAGAGAGAGAGGTTTTATGGTTGTTGTAAGTTGTAACCGGCGAGAAGAGGAGCGCAGTAAATATGGAGCGAGAGAGAGAGAGAGAGAGAGGGGCGATCGTACCGGGAGAGACATAGAGAGAGAATATACCGATCGATTGCTGAGAAGAAGAGGAGAGACTCAGAGTGAGTGAGAGAGAGTAGATTGAATGGTAAAAATTAGGGCAACTTTTGTTTTGGAAACTTTAAAAAACAGGTTCTCTGCCAATCCAAGCTGAATAACGCCATCCGGATTGTCCGATGCGTGACTGAAGAAGCCCTGGAGGAGAATTGGGCAAGCGCGAGAGTTGGTGTGACGGATTTTGACAGAAGAAGGAGAAGAAGAGCGATTTTTCTTGATGTAGAGCTGCAACAAGTAGAAGAGGAACGGAAAAGGGAGAGATGGGTCTACGCCTGGTGGGTCTGTAACAGAGATGGGTTTTTTTTGGAGATGATGGGAGAGGGTGAGAGCTGCGTGATGGAGATGATGTGAGAACGAGAGAGGGAGACGAGGGCCAGAGAGGGAGGAGCGAGAGAGAGAGAGAGAGAGAGAGAGAGAGAGAGAGAGAGAGAAGGGCGGGGAAAAGGTGGATATTAGAGCGAGGGAGATTAGGGTGTGGAGTTGTAATATAACTTTTAGCGGCAATTAGTTATGGCCGCCACTAAAAGAACTTTTAGATGCAGTCACTTATGGCCGCTACTAAAAAGAATTTTTACCCACGGTTACAGTGGAGTCCCCCTATAAAAGTATTAAAATTTGTGTAACAGCGACGACAGACTTCGCCGCCAGTATAACTGTCTTATTGCGTCATATTTCGGTGGCCGCCGCTATAAGTTCGACGTTAAAAATGTATTTTCTTATAGTGTGCATTTAAGGATGTGGCTAAAGGGTCGTTTGCCTACACCCATTTACATACGTATGTAAATGGTGAATATGCGTTATATTTACTCATCAGCCATGTTTGTCTACAAGTATTTACGCATTTTATGTGTAAATCAGATGTGTAAATGGTGTGAAAATGAGCCAATTTTCATACCAAAATATGAACACCTGTTTAGGTGGGAAAAGAGAATACCAAGCCACATGCGATTTCAAAGAATACCCATTCGAGGCCGATGGTTTGGTTTTGGGGCAATCTCCATCAAAGAGATTCTGGGTTCGAAACCTCTCCAACGCATTTAGAAAAATAATAATAAAAGAGAAACATCTCTACGCATTTAGAAAAATAATAATAAAAGAAGCATTTCCATCAAAGAGGTTATGGGTTCGAAACCTCCCTCCAACGCATTTACAAAACAATAATAATAAAAGATGCGTCAAGACCGATGAAACCAATAAATGAAAACCCTCATTACATCCAATCCCTTTTTATGAAGGTAACATCTCTATTTCTCTCTCATGCCTTGCTATATATATAAAAAAATAAAACTTTATAAAATCTACTTCTATAATTGATTCATGTTAGCATAAAGCTGGTGAGATGCATGGATTACGTTTTATGCAAATTGAATAATAAATTAAGATAATATTGAACTAAATATTAATTAATAAAAATATTAATAATAATCCAATTTTCTTAACCATCAGATTATAAACTCATATTTCCTTAACCAAACATGTTGGAATGCTTTTTTTTTTTTTAAGGTAATCATTGATAGCAATGTGAATTTTTGAAAAGTATATTCTATGTTGAAAGGTATGTTCTTTTTTAAGGATCTAAAATGCAAATGAAAATTTTGATATAAATTAGACATTTTTTGTCTCCTTTTCATATCATTATAGTAGAATATAATTTAATGATTAATAAATATTATTTACAAAATCGTTTAATACATAGACACATATCATTGAAACAAACATAGAAAAATGAATCACATGTATAAATGATGCGAAAATAGTATTATTAGACAAACGTTGTAAAAAGAAATATATGTGTAAACGTTACATACTTAAAATTTGAATATTCATCATTTACATATGTAAATTGTATTTATATATCCCACGCGTAAAAGATAAACGACCCCTAAGGGTGTTGAGTCATTTGGGGATGCTGTTGTGGATATGGCTACAGCAGGTGAGGATGACCAACTTGTTGCTATGCAAGGGTGTAGGAATCGTGTGGCCCGCATACCACAGGTCCCACGTCAGATCAAGCAAGGCTGATGCCAACAGGGAATATAATTGATCTGGTCCCACTAATAAGACTCCCAATAGGATTAGTGGATGTGGGTTTCCTGGTGAAGAAGTCTTTAGTAAGTGTGACTCTTTGAGACTTGTCTATATAAGATAAGGGAGACCTAGGCTTGGGCATTATTCCATCCTAGAAGAGAGACAAGAGGCAAAGAGATTCGCTTCCCAATCGCCGGAACGCACATAAATCTCCGACCCCGTGTTGGAGTTTCCGCATCCAAATCCATGAATTTGTATCAAAGCTTGGTACCATGCGTTTTGACAGTTTGGATCGTGAAGTCACAATGTAGATTGGAGTATATCAAAGGCTTTCGTCGGACCCAAGCATTCTTCAATTTTCTCTACAAACTGGAGTTGGGAAGAAGAAGACGAAGTTGCAAATAAGAGAACTGTTTCGTACAGCACACAGTTCTTTGTGTTGTCTCAGGCCTCACATGTCATCAGGGAAAGGCAACAATACTCATTCAAAAAGTCTATACGGACCAACTCCAAGGCCCGATTTTGGGACCGATCCCACGTGGATTGCTGAAGTGGCCCAAGTGGGTGTTTTCATTTTCAAAGCCCGTCAGAAATGAAGTCGTTGAATGAATGAAAAAGCCCTAACGTCTCACCTTTGGTTCTTCTCCCTTCCCAAACGCTCCTCTACATCGTCTCCCTGGATCTCATCTCTCGTTCTCTCTCTCTCTCGCTCGGCGACAGCGTGCAGTACCCCCTCACATCAGCAAGAACCTCGGAGTAGCACCCCCTCGCAGAAGCGCCCAAACGTCTCTCCTCCACATTGCCTCTCTCTCTCTCTCTCTCTCTCTCTCTCTCTCTCTCTCTCTCGGATCTCATCTCTTTCTCTCGCTCGGCGAGAGCGCGTGGCACCCCCTCGCATCAGCAAAGACCTCAAGCAGCACCCCCTCGCAAAAGCGCCCAAACGTCTCTCCTCCACATCGCCTCCCCGGCCATCTCTAATCTCTCTCTCTCTCTCTCTCTCTCTCTCGGATCCAGCGCAACACACCCTCTCTCTCAGGTAATAAAAAAAAATTGCCAAATGTGGAAGATTTTGATGTTTTTCGACATGGGTTTTCATCCAAATCGCTCATGGGGATTTCTGTTTCTTTGTTATTGAGACGATGCATTCATTTGTACCTCGGTTTTTGTGAGGAATCTGTGGCATTTGTTGGAAACAAGAGTGAAAGATTGAATTTGCACTCTAAACATTTGTTCTGGCACCCTCGTGATGTGATCCAAGCCATACATTTCTAGCTAGCCTTAACAAGTCAATCTTGGATACCGTTTACCAATCCAGTCTTCGGCATCATGAGTCTATAATGGCCCAGGAACTTTTTTTTATTTTTTATCATACATGGAGTTTAGGATTCCTGGCCTTTGAGATTAATCATCCCTACAATTAGTGTGAAACTAGGCTAAAGGTGCATGTATTTGATTTATAATAATGTATCAAGAGTCGATCCTAGTTGAACTAGAATCTCTAACCAGTTTGAGTCTAACTTATCCTAACCAAGATTGCATTGGAATAAGCTTAATACAAGACTAATCTAAATTACCCATATACATTTGATTGGGTTGATTGATATTCACAAGGGCACAAATGTTTCTTCTTCTACTTTTTTTGTTCTCCTTTTGTTAATATCAAGTAATGCAACTTGAAGCCAGTTGCAACAGTGAGGAGAGAGGACCCTTTTTTTTTTTTTTTTTTTTTGCTTTTACTTCATAAGTGGGTGACTTGATTTGAAATCACAAATATAGTTTATAACAATGAGCACCTTGCACGGTGCCATGGGCGCTTATCCTCGGTAGTGAGAAATTGAAAAATATTTGTTTGAAAATTACTAGAACAGGCAAGTGGTTACATGTGAATCTTGTAAATTTCTTTGTGACTGTTAAGGCAATATAGTTCTGATTATATGTATTCCATACATATATTGATTTGGGTATGTGGAATGAGATGAGGAGGTATGTGGAGGCTCTGCTCTTGTTTTTTTCTCTTCATTTTTGTTAAGATGTGCTATTCGATCATTATTACAGTATCAAACAATCAAAATGTAGCTAATGAAACTAAGATCCACTCCACTGAAATCAATTTTCTGATATATGAATTCTGAATGTTATTCTTATCTAGAACTGTTCTGCTTAGGAATTCTCAAATGGGTTTGTTATGTATTGATTAAAAAAAAAAACTTGGTCCTAATATGTTCTTTTTTTTTTTTAGATTTTTTATGGGTTCCTCTATTTATTGTAATTTATGACATGGAGATTGTGATTTGTACAGAGAAGGGATTGCTTCAGGACTATGTTTGTTATTTGCTGAAGAAATCTTTTACTAAAAATTCATGTTTTTGGGGTTTTCTTTTTCCCGATGAATTTGTTAATACCCTTACATGTTATTCCATTTCTTTTCCACATTATCATGTTTGCTTTTGTTGTTGGAAAAGAAATAAAATGATGGATTCTCATATTTGTTTGACAAGTTTATTGGATCTCTCTCTTATACATACTCTATGTGTGCGTACATGTGCGTTGGTGTTTGGGTATGAATGATATGTAGGCTCAAGTTATGTTGCTAATGAAAAAGAATAAAAAGTGAATGCTCTAGCTTAGATTTACAAAATGATGCTTCATTTTTCTCAACACCTGCATTTCTTTTATCGAGTTATTCTAAACACCTGAATGCTTTATTTGTTTTTTAGAGGCATGGAAGAAGATGGATTATCACGTGAATTTGATGGAGACGACAATGAAATTGAAATGGGGACGGTTTATCAAGAATTAAATAGTGTCGAGATGGAGAAGCCCTTGGAGTAAGGCGAACACTTCAAAAAGGTAGTAATGGAACCTCAAACGGGAATGGTATTTTGTTCAATTGGAGAAGTACATGAATATTATGCAAGATATGCCAGATAGATCGGGTTTGGTGTCTCCCAAAGAATCTCAAAAAAGGGATCGGATGAAAAAAAGAGGTTTATTATAATTGGATGAACTAAGGGTAGAAAGCCAAACCCAAGTGCAAGCAGCCCAGTTAAACCCCGTCCACAATCAAGAACAAATTGCAAGGCAACACTAAATCTTTCTTTGCAATTCGATGGGAAGTGGCTTCTGAACTCATTTGTACTTGAGCATAACCATGATATGAGTCCTAACAAAGCTCGATATTACAAAAGTAATCAGGTAATCCCATCACATGTGAAGAGGCAGCTTGAATTGAATGAGAAAGCAGGAATTAGATTAAACAAGACTGTTAGCTCATGTGTGGTAGAGGCAGGGGAGCATGAGAATTTGACATGGTTAGCAAAGGATGTAAGAAACTACTTAGATAAACTCAGATACTTAGAACTCAAGGAAGGGGATGCCGAGGCAATACTAAGCTATTTTAAAAAAATTTCACAAGACAACGAATCCTTTTTTTATGTCATGGATCTTGATATAGAGCATCGAGTGAAGAACATCTTTTGGGCTAACGCAAGAAGTAGAGTAGCATTCGCTGAGTTTGGTGATGTGGTCACATTTGACACCACTTATTTGGTTAATAAATATGATATGCCTTTCGCTCCTTTTGTGGGTGTGAATCAGTATGGACAATCGATGCTGTTAGGTTGTGGATTGATATCAAGAGAGGACACAGATACATTTGTATGGTTATTTCAGTCCTGACTTGATTGCATGTCCGGGTCTCCTCCTAATGCCATAATCATTGACCAGGATAAGGCCATGCAAAATGCAATAGGAATAGTATTTCCTAAAGCACGACATCGTTGGTGTTTGTGGCATATCTTGAAAAAGGTGCCTGAAATATTAAGGGGGTACAATGAATACGAATCAATTAAATTTCATCTTTTAAATGTTGTATATGATTCAATGAAAAAAGAGGAGTTTGAAGAGAATTGGGCCAAGTTTGTTACTGCATATCATCTACAGGACAACGATTGGCTAGCAGGATTGTATGATGAGAGGTACCGATGGGTGCCAGCTTTTGTGAAGGATATTTTTTGGGCAGGGATGTCAACAACCCAGCGTAGTGAGAGCATGCATGCCTTTTTTTATGGCTACATCAATTCTACGACCACCTTGAAGCAGTTTGTTGAGCAATATGATAATACTTTGTCTAAGAAGGTGCAATTAGAAGCTGAGGAAGACGCCCGTTGTTTCAATGTATACATTCGACGTGTGACCCCTTACGAGTTTGAGAGGCAATTTCAAGAAGCGTATACTCTTGCTAAATTTAAAGAGTTTGGGGTCAACTATGGGCCAATTTCTCTTTAATACATGCCAGAACCGTGCCATAAATCCCCAATTTTCACAACTGCCATAAAAGAACTTTGCAAATTTTTTTTTTTTTTTTGCTGAATTGCAAATTGAATTGAGAAGAGAAAAAAGGAAATTAAGGAAACAACAGCCAAAGGAGGCCAAACAGAGGAAGAAAGAACCTCAAAGAAAAGAGCAACAAAGTACTATCTTACAAGCTGATTGGGCTGATTAAATAAAATAAAGAAAGAGAGTGAAGTGGAACTGACAAAAGAAGAAGACACATTCCTGAAAGAAACAGAGGCATCCTGCAAGAAGAAATTAACAGCATAGTCTAAAGACTTTGCATTGGACTAGTGGAATCCAAGTAATGAGTTGTCCAACCTTTGCATCAAACATATTGCTAGTAAGCCAAAACTCACAACACTTTTTTTCTTTAGAACACAAGACTTTTTTTAATTTCTAACTGTTATTAACATCGTTCCCCATCTCTTCATCTCCTACCTCTCTTCTCCACTCTCCTCTTGCATCTCTCCATCTGGGCCACTTCTACATCGATCAGACTAGGTGTAGACAGAGACCAGCTCTCCTGGGGAAGGTCACTGAGCGTGGCCTTGGTGGATGCTTTCGCAGCACCGACACCGATCATGAGGGATGCGACTGAGAGGATAGGATCCCAGATAAGCATGGCCTTGGTGGATGCGTTCGCAGTCCCGACAGTGATCATGAGGGATGCCACTAAGACATTCCCATTGATGGCGCTGAGGACCGCTGCTCGTAGCCACTGGGATTTGTTGGAATGTGTGGGAAGACAAAAAAAAAGAGAGAGATAAAAAAAAGAAATGGAAGAAATGGAGGAGGAGGTAAGTGGGGCCCACATATACCTGGGCGTCAAATCCCTCTCGCTCGTTGCTCCTCTTCCTCCTATCTCATCCTTTCTCCTCCTCTTTCTCCCTTTCGTTTTCCTAGTTGCAGCTCACCAGAAACATGTGAAGTATGGGCACTGCGATGATGGAGGGAGGGAGACGCTACCCATGTAAGAGCGAGAGAGAGCGTTGCTGTTGCTCTTGGGCGGATCCTTTGCTAGGATTTCTTGCGATGGAGAGAGAGAGAGAGAGAGAGAGAGAGAGAGAGATGGGAACGGAGAGGGGAGACAAGGAAAGATTAGATGTGTCTAGGGCATTCTCATTTTTCTTCTTACTCAAGTCTCTAATCCTCTGGCGGGCTTTGAAAATTTGGGGCGAGCTTCCAAATGTTAGGTCCATTCCTTAAAATTAGATCCCAGATCCCAGTGTCCAGCTGGGATCGGTCCGAAATTCGGGCTCTGCAGTCAGTCCGTTTGGACTTTTGATTTTTGATACTCATTTGTGTTGCTTACTATTCCTTTTGGTGGAAACCAGGACCACAAAACCCTTGGGTTCCGTTTATTGGAAAAAGAAGAGAACCAGCAGTTTGGTTTTTCCATTGACGGTAAAAGCAAAAGACAACAGGTCTTGTTTTTTTTTTTTTTTTGTTTGTTTGTTTTTCTTTTCACGCCTTGGGTTGCGTGCATCATTGGAATTATTTTTTTGGAAGAAGATTAGACAACAGCACGTGTAGCGTGCATTGGAGAGTCAAACCCTTGGGTACAGTAGTGACATCAGTGCGGCACAGAAGACGACGCGAGCTGATGCAAGTGAGCTCAATATCCCTTGAACCGTCAACAACTTTGACCAGCCATAACTTGCTCATTCGGATTCCAATTAATGAACGGTTTGAATCTGTTGAATCCTTACGAGCAGATCTACGCAGTAGCAACAAAAAGAAGATGATTCAACTATTAAAAAAAAGGGAGAAATTTCTCCTTTAATGGTTAGTGGTATTTGAACCTCTTTTTTAAATTCAGTAGTAATTATGTCTTCCAAATCAGCATGGCATGATCTTACTGAACTTAGCTGTATGGAAGCGTGGACAGACACATTGCTGTACTTTGACGGATTAATGTATGTGCTTAAATCCGATCCGATCTCCAAACCCGCTAATGATGGCCCTAAGGAAGATCATGATGTGCATGAACAATGTGTATTTGATAACAAATCAGCGAGGCATCTTCTAGTCCGATTCATATCCCGTGATTTGGTAAAGCAGTTAGAGCACTTTAACACTGCTAAAAAAATCTATAACTATGCTATGGACAAATATGACGAAACCTCCAAATCTCACTTAATGGAGGCATTCAACGCATATGCTAACTATAAGACGCCAGAGGGATCGTCTATGAGGGATCACATTGATCAAATGGCGGTTCAATATAGTAACCTCGCAGCCTTGGGAAAGGAAATCGATGGAGATTTTCAAATCATGTACTTGTTGATGAGTCTTCCACCTTCGTAGGATAATGTGTCCCAGACCCTTAGCCGCCAAAAAGGTGTAACCATTGGTGAGGTTGAAGCTAGATTGCTTGCTGAAGGACAAGTGCAGGCCGCTCGCGGTGTGAGATGCCTTCAAACTCTGTCACGATTGCTAAAACTAAGAATAATAACGGTGCGTTAACAGTCAATATGAAAAATAAAAGAAAATTCAAAGGCAATCGAAAACAGACAGGGCCTACGAATGGTGTTTGCATTAACTGCGGGAAGCCTGGACACTTTAGTTCTCAATGCAGAAAGAAAAGGGGTGAGAGTAGCCAGCAGGGTAAAGTGACCAAAGAACTTGGTGATTATGTTGAGATAGTCACAGAGTCTATAATGGTGAATACCAACGAAAAGAAATGGTGGATTGATTCAGGAGCCACATGCACATATCAAGAACCAAAGCTGGGTTTGTCGAATTCAAAGAGATGAAACTGGAAGATCAAAGTATTTACATGGGGAATAAAACATTATGTGATGTGTTGGGTGTAGGGTAAGTCAAAATTTCCTTACCAACTGGAAAATCCTTATATCTCTCCGACGTTTCTTTGCTCCAGCTATGAAAAGGAGCGTCGTCTCTATGAGCCAGTTGGCTATGAATGGATTCGAAATTAGATTTAAAGATAAATACGTAACAATTGGCATGCGTGGTCAAGTTTTAGTCAATGATTTTCTTTTTGATAATTTGTATTTGCTGGAAACTCTTAATGATAAAATAAGATCTAGTTCCCATTATTTTGTGTGTGTGAATGTGTGCATGGATGGTTTGGCAATGTTATGACATACGAGATTAGGGCACATTAACAAAAACAGAGTAAGTGGAATGGTTAGGGATGGACTCTTATCAGATTTAGGTAAAGTGGAGTACTTTATATGTAAACCATGTTTAAGTGGAAAATGGTTAAGAAATCATTCCAAAAGGAACTAGAAGTTCAAAAATATTGACCATAATTCATTTTGATATTTGTGGACCATTGAATATCCAAAATAGAATAGGGGAAGACTATTTTATCACATTAATTGATGACTACAGTAGATATGGTTATGTGTACTTGATTAAACACAAACATGAGGTCTTAAAATTGTTTCAAATATATACTACTGAGGTCCAAAATCAAAAGGGCAAGAAATAAAACGAATTAGATCTGATAGGAGGGGTGAATATACATCGGCACTGTTTAAAGAATATTGTGCACGTGAGGGAATCATTCATGAATATTCAATTCCATATACCACACAACAAAATGGCATGGCTGAGAGGAGGAATAGGACCTTAATGGATATGGTAAGGTCAATGATTAGCCACGCGAGACTTCTGCTGTATTTGTGGGGAGAAGCATTAAACACGACACAATATATCTTAAATAGAGTACCATCCAAAAGTGTGCCCAAGACCCTGTATGAATTATGGACTAGTGCCAAACCAAAATTAGAACATGTGAGTTTGGGGCTGCCCTGTATATGTCCTGCTACCACTGCAAGAAAGACATAAATTGTAAGCAAAAACGAAGAAAAATTGTTCTTTCGATGGCTACCAATTACATTCTAAAGGATATCGTGGTCATGATCACGATAATAGGATCATTATGGAATGCCGAGATGTGTTTTCCTTGAAGATCCGACGGTCAGTCTTAGAGTAGAACCACAGTGTGTGGAATTATATGAAATCTTTAAGGGCAAAGGGGTTCAAGCAAGTGTGGGTTCCAACAAAGAGGACGTTTGATATAGAGTTCCTGGCCAGGGCTCATTTGAGGTGATTGAACAACCTGATGAGCCGATTGGCAAGCCGATTCGGGCGAGGAAACAATCAACATATCTAGATGATTATTGCAATTTATTGGAAGTCGTGCAAGATTTTGATCCGAATTCCTACTCTCAAGCGATCAAAGCGCATGATGCGCAGTATTGGTTAGAGGCTATGAGAGAGGAGATATAACCAATTGAAAAGAACCAAGTATGGCAATTAGTTGATCTTTCAAAAGATCGAAAAGCCATTGGATGTAAATAGGTTCTTAGAAAGAAACTAAAGTCGGATGGAACCTTAGATAAATACAAAGCACAGCTAGTAGCTAAGGGATTCACACAAGTGGAAATAATAGATTACGAGGAGACGTTTTCTCTAGTCGTAAAATTCCAATCCATAACAACCTTAGCATCATTGGTAGCATGTCGTGACCTTGAATTGCACCAGATGGATGTGAAAACCACATTCTTGAATGGTGAATTAGAGGAATAAATTTATATGAAACAACTTGAGGGGTTTGTAGTGTAAGGTCACGAGGACAAAGTATATAAACTTAATAGGGCATTGTATGGATTAAACAGGCCTCGAGAAAATGGTATAGAAAATTTCACTAGGTCATAGGTGAAATAGGATTTGTCCCCAATAATACAGACACATATTTTTATATTAAACGCAGTGGGAATAGTTACTTATATTTGTCATTATATGTGGATAATATTTTGATCGCTGGTGATCAGTTGGACGCCATAAATCAAATCAAACAATGGTTAAAGTCATGATTCGAGATAAAAGACATGGGTGAGGCAAAGTATGTTCTTGGCATTGAAATAACCCGTGATCGTCCGAATAGGCTATTGACTTTTTCACAGAGATCTTATTTGAAAACTGTGTTGAAATTGTTTGATATGGCTATGTGTAAACCAATTGACACTCCCATCTGCAAGAGCATAAAATTGTCCAGCAATCAGGGACCCACAAACGAGCAGGATAAGGAAGTGATGAGAATGAAACCTTATGCTTAAATTGTGGGCATCATCATGTATGCGATGCTGTGGACGAGACCAGACCTTGCATTCGTCGTGGGTCTTGTAAGCAAATTCCTAAGTAACCTTGGATTACAACATTGGTATACAATTAAGAGGGTTCTACGGTACATCAAAGGAACAATGAATATTCGCCTATGTTATCAAGGTAAAGTCCTGGAATTGCGCGGCTACTCAGATGCAGATTGGGGCGATGATTTAGAACAGAGAAAGTCAACAACCGACTATGTGTTTACCCTCGGTGGAGGTACAAGTTATTAGGGTAGCAAGAAACATACTTTTACGGCTATGTCAACAGCCGAAGCAGAGTATATATCGTACAGCACAACAGTCCAGGAGACTCTTTGTTTAAATATTTCCTAACTAATTTAGAAATCACTGAAGAAAAAGAGCCTGTCCCAATGAACGTAGACAACACATCTACTATATCCATGGTGAATGAGACAAAGTTCAATAGTCGATCTAAACATATTGAGCTAAAGTATCATTTCATTAGAGACAAGGCTAAAAAGAATGATAAGAAATTTTTTATATGCCTTCAGAGGAATTGATAGCTAATGCTCTCACCAAGGCTTTTGCCTGCAGAGGTTTTTGCGAGGCATGTGATGTGCATGGGACTGAGATATGTTTGATGTACATGGCATTCGTGCCAAGTAGGAGATTATAGGAAATCATGTGGTCCGCATGCCACGGGTCCCACGTCAGATCAGGTATAGTTGATGCCAATAGAGAATACAATCTCACTTATGTAAAACCTGATCTGGTCCCATTAATAAGACTCCCAATAGCATTAGTGGATGTGGGTTTCTTGGCGAAAAAGTCTCTAGTAAGTGTGATTGTATTCTTTGTTAGCATTAGTCCTGTTTGATCTGACGTGGGACTGTGGCATGCGGGCCACACAATTTTCTACAAAATCAAGGTAGAATTTTGCAACACCGAAAGCCAGCTTGCAGACATTTTCACCGAAGCTCTCCCATTGGCTAGATTCTACAAGTTGTGATACTAGCTTAGTGTTAAATGCATTTGAATTAAGGGGGAGTGTTAAAAATAAAAAATAATTTAAATGATTGTAACAGTCATGTGACCTAGTCATTTTACTTTTGTGTCATGTGAGTGCTTTGAAAGAGTCCTGAGTCATGTGTCATGTGTGTATAGGTGTTGTCATATGGGTAGTGCTGAGAAGTCTCTGAGTACATGTGTGAACAGGTGTTATGAAGTGGGCAACTATTGGAGGCCTTTACTCCTAAACTTATGTTGTACATGGGACACCTGTATATATTATTTATTGCTCTGACTAGCTATATAAAGAGTCAAATGTATTTGAGTTATGTGGTGAAATGAAAACAAAAAATAGAGGAAGTTATCTTATCTCTCTTGTGTTTCATTTTCTGTCATGCTGAAAAGCAAAATGTTTTCTTAGCGTAAGTGTTGCAGAACTTAACAGCCTACAAGTATGAGTTGTAGAACCCAACAACCTACAGTTTCTTCTCTAATTAGGGTCTTAAAGGGCTTGTCTAAGCGATTCTCTCTTTTCTCTTGTTGGGAAAGTGGCGTAGTGGGAAAATGCCCGTGATCGATAGTCTCACAATGCACAAGCACAATTTAACAATCAAGGAATTACATACACACATAAAGCAAAGCAAGATTTATGTAGTTCTATAAGACTGCCTACGTCCAAGGGAAAGAGAACTCCCTCTGAATCACATTCTCTTTTGATAGTGTAGGATTACAGATTACAACATCTCTTTTGCCTGGAAGTAGTGTTGCAATATCTAGTCATCTCTTTTGCCTGGAAGTAGTGTTGCAATATCTAGTCGTAGAATTTTTGGAAATCTTGTTTCCTCATTGCCTATGGATGTATCCTTGTGGAACTTATTTTTGGGGATCATTTTTTCTCGCTTGCTTGCTTGTGGGCTCCTCCACATCCATCACCGTAACAAAATTGGCCTCACCAACATCATCAATGTTTGTTTGTTAGTAAATCATACCTCCGTGATTGAATCTTAAATATATAGCATGAATTCACAGGGGAAAGTTTGGGGCAGTTTGGATCCTTGTAAACCAAGAACAAGTAGCTAGGCACTTGTTTGTTTACAAGGATTTTCTAAATTTATATCTGATGAATGTTTGGGAATTTTAAATGCTGGATTCTCAAAATTCTTTTGAATTTTATTATTCTTGAATTTCTTGCTTTATTAATGCTGGAATTTTTTCAAGAGAATTTTATGCTTCCCAAATTCCATAAATTTCCTGTTTCATAGCTACTAAAATTCTTGATTGGAATTACATATATATATATATATATATGCATTGTGTATTTACATATTCGATTCAAATGGATAAATACTATATAGTGCATGGGATGTGTATAGATTCATAGTTATAGAGTGCTTATCGATGTTTAAAAACATAACGTACATATATGGGTCCCACTCATTTACAACATGCAACACTCATACTTGGGTACCTTTTAGAAATTAAGAAAAGTACTTTGGCCAGCCTGGATTCTTAGCTACTAGATTCATAAACCCCTGATAGTTGGGGATGCCAGAGGTCAACCACAAAACCGTCAGAAATCTGAAATTGTGAAAATCTCAAATGCTTGTAGGAATTTAGGGTCTGCATCTTACTGAAATTCTTGGAACTCATGTTTAGTTGATGTGTAGGAACTCCAAATGCTTGAGTTTTGAAATATTCCAGAATTCCTTGTTTAATTCATGCTGGAATTCTTGTCTGAAAATTTTATGCATCTTGAGTTTTTTAATTTCTCTGCTGTATAGCAATTCTTTAAATTCTCACCTTTAGAAATTGCAATGCAAGGGCCCAACTTTAAAAATAAGAACATTGGGTCCAGCTTTAGAAATATAACTTATGAAGCCATTAAACTTTAATTCCCATAAATCAATAGTTGTGATGATCATATTGAGATGTTCTTTGCCCAAATTCGTATCAACATTGAGACTTTCCATCACGCTATTATACCATGATTAGCATCATCCAAGCAACTCCCATAAATGCCTTAAAATTTTGCTTCACACGTTATTCGTGAGAGATACCCCTTAACAGAAGATGATATATACAGCATTAAACATTTACTCACTAGCAAAAGGTCCTAGTGATGCAGGTTGCATGTTACACTACACAGCAGGTAGGTATGGGGTCCAAATTCCGTTAGCCTCATTTTTATGCACATTCGACTCTCATATCGGTCCCCTATTCATGATCTTCATAGAGTTTGAGAAACATCTAAATCACACAAAAAGAACTAAATCTCACTTTGTAATTTTTTGAAATTTATGCGTCATGATCTGTGGGTAGCCATATCCTCCCTTATCTGTAATCACTTTAGATATTTTTATTGAATTTTAAAACAAATCTTTTCTGCTCTAATGTTCTCGAGTAGACTTACAAAGAATTAAAATAAACCGAGATTGTATGCTTATACATACATTAGGGTATATGTAACATAAATCTCATTATTATAATTCTTACTATAAAATGCAGACTCCACATGGCTCTATTAAAAGTCAAAATTGAGGAAGCGATCAAAATTAAAATTAGATAGTCAAAACAAAAATGTGGAGGCTTTCATATATAATAATTAGTGTATTAGTTGGTATAGGGAAAGCCTCGTATAAACACCATTTTTCTTAACATCGAACATAAGAACCTGCCTTTCTTACTTTCGCAAATGATATCCACCTTTATTAGTCTATCTGTATCAACCTCCTTGACCTAAATCGATGGCCGAATTTGATGGATCCACAAAATCCCCTATATTTTGACTTAGATGAAAAGAGTTTTCTTTAACCTAACCTCAACCAAATTAAATTCAGGCAATGACAAGGAAAGACCATAAAATTCAAGCCAATTTAATCAAACTTAACACCCTCAATTTAATCTATTGAAGAGGATTTTTACCCTTATCATTATATAATACATGGGATTTCATCAGCTGGTCAACAAGTGGCCTTCGATTGTGAGCGAAGGTGGTTGACCGTGACTTTCAGATTAACATAAGCATGTAGTTACTATTATTTATCAAAAAGTAAAGTCGATTTATATGTAAGCATCACATTTATGTCATGGTCCACATCCAAAGTGGCCCCAACAGTGACCCACTTGAATCTTCCATATGCATGTCTCTGTCAAAATTCCTGATTCTCGCAGAGAACTAATCTATTATTAATGTATGGATAGATACAAAAATTGGTTTAAAAGCTTTCCTTTTCATTGTAGCATTACAAGAGGAGATGTTTAGTTCCCCTTCCCATCTCTTACTACAAGACAAGGAATGGAATAACAGGCCTTTGTTGTAGTAGTTATGGTGATTGTTTCTATAATCAGAGACCCACATCCCCATCCTGCCTCCCTACCTACAACATGTATAAGTACTCTTCCGTAGTTCTTATCTTTACCAATTCAAATCTCCTCCATTTGCAACATCATTCGAATTGAGTAGCAAATTAGTTTTGTGTGGGGTGATTCTCAAAACATCAGGATCATGCTAAACCTAGTAGTAATTTCGGTGGAGCGCATCCCGGTTCGACCACTGGTATAATAGCCGAGGTGGGTAGCATCATTGCGGTCGACGAGGCCTGAGGATGTCGTGATCTCGGCTGTATAACTGGTAATCGCGCACCTCGGCTACAACTGTACGCCGAGGTGCCAGATGAGACAAGCCCTGACAACCGTCTCCCCTCCTCAGACACGCTACATGGATAGATACTTCATCCCAGCCGTCCAATCTCCACAAATCTCTAACAAAGCAGCATCCAGCGGCTATGGCTATATCAGGGCGGGGCCCAAGAAAAGGGCCAATGGGACATTCATTGCCAACAAGTCAAGCCCAGTATCACTCGCATTTAATGCAATGCGGGCTGATCGAACCACCATTTAATGCAATATGGGCTGTGATGGACCGCCATTAATTGTTTTGTGAGCTGATGAGACTTTAGCAGTTAGATCATCAGGCTCATCACCCCATGCCTAGAGAATCTCTTATATATAAAGAAGAAGTCGTTCCCACGCAGGTACATAAGCAGGAACACACAGATGCATGAACTCTATTTTCTCTCTTCTCCAACCTTAGCTGAATCCCTGCACTAACTTGAGCATCGAAGAGCCCTGTGTTGCCCACAGCCAGGGTCCTCTGACTATTTTTTTCTCTCCTTTCAGGTCCCTCAAGCGACCAGCTTTCACAATTAATTAAGATAAGTCCCAAAGGGCTCCCCCTAATTTTGTGAGTTATATTTTCTGCACTTACAATTGGCGCCGTCTGTGGGGAACGGTTATCTAGACTTCCCTGATACATCATGGCTAAAAAAGCTGCGAAAGGTGGAGAAACATCCAGAGCACACCATATGGAAACCATGGCAAATGACTTCGATGAGTACCTTTTCACCCCTATCCACACTCGGGAGCGCCGCCCCCGCTCAGAGTCACTCTCACGAGCGGTGATGGCACCTCTCCAGTGTCCTGGAGAAAAAGATCCTATACCAGAAGGCACTCGACGATATGAGTGCCCAGCGACAGACGAGCCACACCTGTCCGATCACCAAAGGGATGATGAAGATGAAGATTATAGTCCTGACGAAGAGTTCGATTCTGCTGTTAAGGAGATCCGGGCGTAGAATGCCATTATCTGAGAGAAGAACGCCCTCATCAATCAGCTCCAGCAGCAGCTGAAGGAGAAGGAAGAAGCAGCAGATATGGCTAGACAGCGTTTGCAGCGGGCCAGTGAAGGAGGTTCTCATCACCAACGGGTCACTCCTCCCAGGAGAGGTCCGAGAGCCCATCGTGATCAGATCACTCCTCCCCCGAAGGACTTGAGGACTCATTTGAATGAGAGAAGGCGTAGTCGGACTCGTGACGAGGGCTCAAGCAACAGCCATGGCTCTTCGAAGAGACGGTCGAAAACCTTACCAGAGGTTACTCATGACACTCAAGAGTGGCTTGAGGAGCGAATTTAGCGGGTGGTTGGACAAAATCTGGAAGTGGCAGGCCTCGCCCGAGATCAGCGGGATGACTGCACGACCACTGATCTTTGCTTGTCACCCTTCACTCGCGACGTCAGAGATTTCCCCCTTCCGAGGAAGTTCACAATCCCGAGGTTCATCACTTATGGAGGAACCTCGGATCCTGCCGCACATCTCCGACACTTCTCCCAGAGGATGTCTGTTTGGGGAGACGAAGCCATCTAAACTACAGAATTTTCTCCTCCAGCCTGGGCGAACTACCATTGAAATGGTTCTGCGGACTCCCAGAGAACTCCATCTCGAGTTGGCAGCAGCTCCAGCACTCCTTCATGAAGAAGTTTCAAGCCTACAGGGTCATACCCAAAAATGATACTGACATAATGGCTCTGAGAATGAAACAAAGGGAGAGCATCACCCAGTTTGCCAAGCGATTCTGGACGATCTACAGTCAGATTGACAACTCTAAGGATGAAGTGGCGATTTTCGCTTTTCAGAACGCCTTGTTACCAGATAACGATCTTCGGAAGGATTTGGCCGGTAACCCTATGACCTCAATAACGGCACTGATGGCCAGGGTAAACCGCTTCATTGCTTAGGAAGACGACCAGCTCCGAGCTCGAGAGAGCATCCATGCCAGCCATAGGGATTGAGGTAGCAAGCCTTTAAGGAAGGACGGGGGATCCTCCTGAAGAGAAGAGTCGAGCCAATGCTAGACTCCGTCCGGCTCGGCAAAGGCTCCAACATCGGCCTCTAGAGGCAGCAAGAAGCCCAGGTTGTCTTCTGACCCTTACAGAGCTGTCAACACTATCTTCAAAGAACCTATCCACAAGATCATGAGCAAGATTCAGTCGAAGCCGTACTTCAGCTGGCCGCAGCCCATGAGGGGCGACTCGTCCGCCCGTGATCAAAGCAGGTTTTGCGCTTATCATAGATAGGGCGGACACATAACCGAAGAATGCAGAATCCTGAGGTCGCACCTGGAGAAACTCGTCCATGATGGGCATCTGAAGGATTTCGTCAAGATGGGAGCCAGGGACAGCGACAGAGCTCCTCGCTAGAGTGAGAAGGAACAAGACAGTGAAGGGTCTGAGAGACTCATCAGCGTCATCCACTTACCCCCTCTGCCAAAGGGGAGTAATCAAGCTCGTGCCGAAGCCAGAAAAATCTCCCATGGTAAGCAAGTGATGACGGCTGAGCTCGAACCAGCCACGAAGAGGGCGCGCAAGGAGCGACCCAAAATCTAGTTCTCGGATGGGGACTTGGAAGGAGTTCAGCTCCCCCATAATGACCCGCTCATCGTCACTTTAAAGCTCAAGAACTGTTAGGTCCAGAGGATTCTCGTCGATCCCGGCAGTTCCTCCAAGATCCTCTACTTTGACTGTTTTAAAAAGATGGGCCTCTTCGAGGCAGATCTGCAAGCGGCCCAAACCCCTCTAATCGTGTTTAGCGCCAAACCAGTCTACCCCAAGGGCAAGGTCACACTCAAAGTCCAGATTGGAGGAGCATCCCCGATGACAGATTTTTTTATGGTCGACGCGCCATCCCCCTACAACGCCATAATGGGTAGAACTTGGCTCCATGGCATGGAGGCGGTGCCCTCAACTCGCCACCAGAGGTTGAAGTTCCCGCCTGAAGGCAAAAACGGCGGCATAGAGGTCGTCACAATCAAAGGAGACCAGCAGATGGCCAAGCAATGCCTGATGGCCGTGGTATCCGGAGAACACGAGCCCAGGCAGGTCAACATGGCCGAATTGGAAAAGAAGCTTGATAAGGTCGGCCAGGATCCAGAAACCAAAAGCGTAAGAGACCTGACTGAGACCCGGATTGACCCTCATGACTCTGGGCAAATTCTTCTTACTCGGAAGCCAGCTCGACGAATCTGAAAGATCCGAACTCACAAATTTTTCTGATGACGAACAGAGAAGTCTTCGCCTGGATGCCCGACGAGATGCCTGGCATCGGCCCTGAGGTCATGTGCCATAAATTGAACGTGGATCCAAATCATAGGCCTGTAATGTAGAAGGCTCGCAGATTCGGGATACCACAAACAGAAGCCGTTATCGAAGAGTTGGACAAGTTGCTTGAGGCCGAAGTGATCAGAGAGGTCTAATATCCGGTATGGTTGGCAAACACGGTGGTAGTCAAAAAGAAAATCGGGAAATGGAGGGCGTGCGTCGATTTTACCGACCTCAATAAAGCCTGCCCCAAAGACAGCTTCCCGCTCCCCAAGATTGATCAGATGATTGACGCTACCGCCGGCCACGATAGGATGAGTTTCCTTGACGCCTACAGAGGTTATCATCAGATACCATTGTACGGGCCGGATGAGGAGAAGACTGCATTCATAACGCCCCGAGGCACCTACTGCTACAAGGTGATGCCGTTTGGGTTAAAGAATGTCGGGGCCACCTATCAGCGCCTTGTCACTAAGATGTTTCAGGCCCAGCTCGGCAAGATCGTCGAAGTATATCTTGACGATATGGTCGTCAAATCCAAGCACTCCCAGGACCATTTGGAAGATTTGACCTAGGTCTTCACTATTCTGAAGCAGTTCAAGCTGAAGCTGAATGCCTCCAAGTGTGCTTTTGGTGTTGGGTCCGGAAAGTTCCTCGGGAGCTTAGTCACGCGACAAGGGATAGAGGCCAATCCAGATCAGATATCGGCCATCCTCAGAATATAGAGCCCAGCCACCGCCAAATAGGTGCAGAAGCTTACCGGAATGGCGACCACACTGAACCGCTTTATCAGCAGATCCTCAGATAAGAGCCACCCATTCTTTCACCTCTTGCGAAAAAATCTAAAATTCCAATGGACACCGGAGTGTGAACAGGCTTTACAAGTGCTTAAAGCATACCTCTCTTCACCTCCCTTGCTTTCAACTCCATAACATGGAGAAACAATGTATTTGTATTTGGCAGTCTCGGGCCATGCAGTCAGTTTCATCCTCGTCAGGGAGGAGAACAAACTTCAAAAACCAATTTACTATACGAGCAAAACCCTCCTTGACGCTGAGACCCGATATCTGCCGTTGGAGAAGCTTGCGTTAGCGCTCGTCAGTGCCTCTCGCAAATTCTCCCATTATTTTCAAACTCATGCTATAGTGGTTGTTACTGAACATCCACTAAAGTCTATCTTTAAAGAAAACGCTGACTTTTCAGGAAGAATATCCAAATGGGCCGTGGAGCTCGGACAATACGATATTCAGTACCAACCCAGGACAGCGATCAAAGCCCAGGTTATGACAGATTTCATAGTGGAATTCGTCTCTTCGAGTTCGGCACCAACCCAGCCCGGCGCCGAACTGAGGGGCAGAGGACCCGAAGAAGCACCTGCAGAGACTAAACAAACCCATAGTCGGCACCCCGCCTCGAGTTGGAAAGTCTTTGTCGATGGATCTTCAACCTCCAAAAGGGCCGGCGCAAGTGTCGTCCTCCAATCTCCAGAGGGACTAGTCATCGAGCAGGCATTCACCCTAGACTTCAAGGCGTCAAATAATGAAGCTGAATATGAAGCTCTGATAGCAGGACTAAACAGCGCCAAAATCCTAGGAGCTCAGCAGTTAGTGGTCTTCAGTGATTCACAGTTGGTGACAAACCAGTTAACTGGAGACTACCAAGCTCGCGACGACAAGATGACTGCCTACCTAGCCATTGAGAAAATGCTTCTCTCCCAGTTCCAAACAGCCGAAACCAGACAGATAGGCAGAGATTCCAATTCTCACGCTGACGCCCTTGCTAATATTGCCTCTGCCGTCGAAGCAGGAAAGAGTAGAACCATCGAAGTAGGATCGCTGGCAAAGCCCAGTACGGAGTTCCACTCGCCGAGGGAGATCCTATGCCTGAATCTCAACCTGAGCTGGATGGACCAGATCATCTCTTATCTAAAAGACGACCAGCATCCTGAAGATAAAACTGAGGCTCATCGAATCAGCCTTAATGCATCCCGCTTCTGGTTGTCTCCTGAGGGTAAGCTTTATAGGAAGTCATTCACAGGCCCATATCTCCAGTGTGTTTACCCTAGCAGAGTCGTGGACTTCCTCTATGAAATACACGAGGGAATCTGTGGCAGCCATATCGGAGGGAGGTCACTGGCGTACCGGGCGATCAGTCAAGGCTACTAGTGGCCATACATGTAGAAGGACGCATAGTCATATGCCAGAAAGTGTGTGAAATGCCAAAAGTTCTCACATTCCCTCCATCAGCCAGCGCAAGACTTGAGTTCGCTTTCCAGTCCTTGGCCCTTCACCCAATGGGGGCTGGACATCGTGGGACCACTACACCGAGCTCCAGTAAATAAGAGGTGGCTGATAGTTGCCACCGACTACTTTACTAAATGGATCGAGGCAGAATCATTATCTTCTATTACCGAGCGAGATTCGAAGACCTTTGTGTAGAAGAATATAGTCACGAGGTTCGGCATTCCAAGAGCCTTGGTCTCGGACAATGGGACCCAGTTCGATTCTGTCTTCTTCAGAAATTTCTGCCAAGAGCTCGGCATCAGGAACCACTACTCTACTCCGGCATACCCACAAAAGCAATGGTCAAGCTGAGATCTCTAATAAGGTGGTACTAGATGGGCTCAAGAAGTGACTCGACCGAGCTAAAGGAAGATGGGTAGAGGAGCTGCCAAGTGTTCTTTGGGCCTACAGAACGACTCTAAGACGATCCACCTTGGCAACGCCTTTCTCCCTTACCTTCGGGATGGAAGCTGTTATTCCCCTAGAGATCGGCCTCTCGACTCTGAGGACTGAACTTTTCGACCAGGGCCAAAATGACATTAATTTGTCTCGGGAATTGGATTTAGCTGATGAACGCAAAGAGGCAGCAGCAATTAGACTGGCTGCTTACCAATAGCAGTTGGCCAAGGGCTACAACCAGAAGGTCAAGGTAAGAAAATTTGTAGTTGGTGAACTGGTCCTGAAGAAGACACTCTCGGGTGACAAGGATCCGAATCAAGGCAAGCTAGCCCCAAACTGGCATGGGCCATTCAAAGTAATTTCCATCATTGGACAGTCGGCCTACAGGCTTGAAGACATGAATGGTCGACAGCTACCACAGCCATGGAACGCCTCCCACCTTAAGAAGTTCTATTTTTAGCTTGTATTCAATTCTCAGAATCAATGAAAGCAATTCTCAAATTTTTGCCTCTCAATGGGACTGAATAGGAAGTGTTGGCGGTGTATGCTAAAGATGAGATTGCCTCAGGGTCGGTCTATACCGCCCAGGCATGAAGCCATTACAGCCAAAGATGAGATTGGCTCAGGGTCGGTCTATACCTCCCGGGCATGAAGCCATTACGGCCAAAGATGAGATTGCCTCAGGGGCGGTCTATACCGCCCGGGCATGAAGCCATTACGGCCAAAGATGAGATTGCCTCAGGGTCGGTCTATACCGCCTGGGCATGAAGCCACTATGGCCAAAAGTTGAGATTGCCTCAGGGTCGGTCTATACCGCCTGGGCATAAAGCCATTTCGGCTACGGGTGAAATCACCCCGGGTCTGTCCATACCGTCCCAATAAGGCCGAGCTCAGATACTTGGTATAAGAACATAAACAAATGTACGAAAAAGGAAGTAAAAGGGAACTCAATGGCAAACAAAAAGTTATTTTTATTGCTGAAAGAGTCATTACATTCTGAAGTACAAGTAAAAAAAATTACATTATTGGTCATAGAATACTTCAAGGCCCCTGAAGACTCGAGCTGCCAAGGACGTCGGTCGGGGCTTCTATCACTACTCTATCGTCGGGGGCCGACGGACCAAGACAGTTCGGCGGGTTCACGAAGGACGGAAGGTCCTTCGGGATTCCCACCTCCTTGAGGGCGGCGCTCCATGCCTTCAGCCACGTCCTGTCCCGGACGCGGAAAACCTTCACGCCATAGTAAGCGGTCGCTTGGGTCGTCGCGTCTTGGAAGGCAGCTTCGCTCTCGGACTTAGCCCTGGCCTCCGTCTCATCTGCCCTCCTCTACTCGGCTTGAAGATCGCTCTTTAGCCTCTCCACCAAGGCCTCGAGGTCGGCATTTCTCATCTTCTCGTTCTTGACCTCAATGGAGGCCTCGCCGAGCTTCGCTTCGAGCTCGCCCTTGAGCGCCTCCAGCCGATCCACCCTTGAGGAGCTGGCCCCCAACGCTTCCTCTAATTGTCTCCTCTCCCCTTCGAGCTCGGTGACCAGGGGACCCTGCTTATTGAACCTATCGATGACCACCATCGATTTATACAGTGTCTGTTAGAAAGGAAAAAACCAGGAGTAAATCAGAAAACTGTAGCCGAAATGAAATGAAACAGATGAAAGAACACAATCGAGGAGATCTTACCTGAAAGCAGGAATGCAGCAGCGACGTCAATAACTTGGGGTCGCTCATGTTTTCCAACCGAGCCATGTCTCGCGGTAATGCGCAGGCATGGCCGAGCGTCTCAAGCACGAGGGAGTTGGGCCTCTTGTGGATACAATCTTCCACTGTCATAGGCCTCCCCGGCTCGAGTAAGAAGCTCGGCACCCAGGGCTCCAGCTCGGCTGACGGCGATGCTCCACCCGAGCTTCCCCCTTCCTCCCTTGGCCTCTTTCTCTAGCGACTCATGCTTCGCTCGATCTCAGGAGACTGTCGAACCTCCGGGCTCAGGTGCAGAGCCGGCGCGTCCTCTTCCACGCCCGTGGAGGTCACGGCGGACCTGGGGCCAGAGCGTCTGGCCGCGTCCGAAACCGTCGACGGAGGAGACCCGTCCTCATCCCCGAGCGCCAGGGCCTCTAAGTCCACGAACGCTGGGACCCGCGACATTTCACCCAGGTTCGGCGAGGAGCGGCGGGCTCTTCTTCTCGGGGGAGTGCCGCTTGATTGCGGCTCAGGTGAGGATTGCGGCTGGGGTGAGGATGCTTCAGCGCCAGAGGCGGCTCGACCGATGGCTCTAGTCGTAGCCCGGGAAGGTCCCCCCTCTTCGAACACCGCCTCAAATCAACTTTCGGCCACGAGCTCGCTCGTCCCCGGATTTTCTCCTCGAGGCAGCTGCTGGGGCGGTTCGGCTCTTTTGTAGTAGCCGCGGTACTTTGGCTTGTAGCCTAGAAGCGCCCAGGACCGACCTATTCGAGAATTCTGTGCACCTTGTTATTTTTCGGTGTCAGTCCTCATTCCTCTTGCAGCCTTCTCTCTTGGCCAACTGTTTTCTTTCCCGGGCAGTTGCACAGTGGACCACGAGAACATAAGTCCGGCAAATTAAAAAACGTGGGACTCTATGCAGTCTGTCCGCCTCGGCGCCGATTTCGTAATTCCCCGAGATGCACAAAAGATCATCTCCGGCATACTTGTTTGAGTCTTCAAGCGTCGTGACGTAGCTCGTACGGCGAGGCTTGACTTGGAGGTAGTAGCTTTCCTCCTTGGACTTACAGATATCGTAGACATCCTCTATGTCATGGACGCCGAGATCGATACCTAGCCTTTTATTCAGCACAGCCGTGCCCATAATGATTTTGTAGCCGTTGGGCAATAGCTGACACGGGGCGATGGACCAGGCACTAAGATAAGCCCTGAGCAAAGGGTCTAGAGGGAACCTCACCCTCCCTCCACGACGGCTATCAGCGGAATGGGCATCCAGCCATCTGAATATGAGCGTAGCGTATGGTCCACAGGGTCCGCCCTCCTAACTAAGACATCGTCAGGGATGTCATAGGCCCTTTTTAGCCCTTCTATGGCTATGGGGTTCTCTAACTAGTGATTGCAGATCCCCATTTCTAAAATAGAGCAGTAGAAGTGAAAGAAGAGAAAAACCCTAAAGAAAAGAACCCCAGAAGGAATCAGAAATGGTGCGAATAGAGCGAACTTACAAGTCGCTCTCATGAAAGGCGATTTTGCAGTAAAAGGCGATTTACAAATCTTATCCATTATGAAAGATAAGAATTGTGATTTTTTTGTCTCTTAAAAAAAAATACAAAGTACAAAAGGAAAAGCAAGAAAAGGGATCTAACTTCTCATTCGATTGTGGGGACACGTTCAGATCGACGGTCGCGAGCCATGTATGGGCTCCGCCGTCGTCCATGCAGATGAGAACATGATTCTTGGATTCTTGGCTTGGCTTTTTAACCTCAGATTTTTAAAGGACAAAGACCAAGAGAAGGTCTTATATCCGATAAAAAGCTAAGTAAACGGGCAAAAAAGCCACGTTTTAGCCATGTTGGTAGAAGAAGGGAGGTCCTTGGGGGGAGGGGGTGGCCCCCCAAGGGTGCTTCAATTACCTTTTGGTGGTCTTGCAGCAGAGTTGCAGGAGTTCTGGATTTTCCGAGCAATTTTCTGGACTTCGAGTGAATTTCTCTGGCGATTTCTCTGGATTTTTTCCCCGGGTTTTTCCCTTTGGAATGCCCTCCTATTTGTAGGCCTTTGGTAGCCATTTAGGAGGGTTTATGAGCATTGAATGCATTAATGCTCATAACGGGAGGAGTTACAAGTTTTAAATTATTTGTTTTGTAACTCCTCTTTCCTTGAATCTGATTGGCTGATGGAGAATAATGAGCTTTTAATTGCCTTTAATCTCCATCATGGGAGGAGTTTCATGGCTTTAATGCCATAAATCATTTGACTTGTAACTCCCATTTGCTTGCTTTTGATTGGGCCGTCCAAAATAATAAGTTAATGACCGCATTAACTTGTCATAAAATGGGTCATTTAACCTCATTAATTGGTCGCCAAGTCGCTTGAAGAGTCGCGGGCCGCGCCGCGTCTTTTGGAATTCTTCTTGCGATGATCGCCGGTGGATCTACATGTTGTTTGATGTTGGATGACGATGCAATTTCAGATATTGATTAATGTCAACGTGCCGGCAACATTTGTCCTGTCGATTTCACGATCGGGCGGGCAGAAAGTGTGCTTTCTTTGTCGGCCGGTTGGCGATTTCGAGGCATCTAATGATCATCCAATGATTTCGGCGGCGAATCCGTGATGTTGAGGAAGATCGGCGGATTTCATGCACGAAAAATCACATTTTGGAAAAATCACAGGGGCCAATCAACACGAAAAATCACATTTTGGAAAAAATCACGGGCGACCATGGGCCTTGGGCCCATTTGTTGGTTGTCGTCCGGTCACCTTTTCTCCGCCGTTTTTCGACCTTTTTTGCTTCTTTTTTTTTCTGTATTTTTCCTGACATTTCCCCTCATTTATTGGCTTGATTTTTCTGAAGAAAACCCGATGAGAAGCCACGCAAATCAGTGCACAAAGTTTCCTATTTTTCTGGAAAGCCGAAGACTTTGTTGTACGGTATTTGCCGATTTTTGTCAAGCGTTGAAACTAGGCCAAACGATGTCGGAATGACCTGAAATTCGACGTGGAGCTTCTTGAGCAGTAAATAAGACTAACCATGGGCTTTGGTTTGAGTTTTGAAGCCTTTTTGGGTCCCGCAAATGCTCGCCTTGATTTCGCCTTGAGGAAAATGCCGAGCTTTGAAACTAGGCCAAACGATGTCTGATTGACCTAAAATTTGACGGGGAGTCTTTTTAGTAGTAGATAGGACCAACCATAGGCTTTAGTTTGAGTTTTGAAGCCGTTTGGGGTCCCGCAAATGCTCGCCTTGATTTCGCAATGAGGAAAATGCCGAGCTTTAAAACTAGGCCAAACGATGTCCGTTTGACCTAAAACTTGACGGGGGACCTATTGGAGTCATTTTGAGATGATCCATTAGCTCTAATTTGGATGCCATGATTCCGGGGTGCTCCGCCGCCGGCAGGCCTGATTTTGCTTCGGGAGCGTCGAGGTCGGGTCAACGTTGTCGGAATGGACCATGAAAATTTGGCAATGGAGCCTTTTGGAGGTATTCTAAGACCATCCGTAGGCTCTGATCGAAGTTTTGAAGTCTTCGACACTGTCGTTGCCGGGAGCTCCTGTCTGGCTGTCGGAG